>JANPWX010000363.1:473339-546809 GCA_024734555.1 Trochalopteron elliotii
GTTATGGAGAGTGAGATGCTTCCATGTTCATGGCCAGTGTCCTCCATACGCCTTCGAGCCAAAGCCCATCTGCTTCCAGTGGTGTCACCACAGAACAAGGATGTTTAAGAGCAATCATCTTCCAGGTAGTGCCTGCCACAGCTGCCAGAAATTGCTCTGGGGTCTTCCAGGGACCAGCACATTTGGGTGTCACCAGCTGGAGCTGCCCCAGGAGTCCAACTGCTCCAGTGCTTGCTTCAGTTTCTCCTTGGCTGTAGCTAAATGGAATTTTTCCCTGTGAGGGTGGTGGGGCCCTGGCACAGGGTGCCCAGAGAAGCTGTGGCTGCTCCTGGATCCCTGGAGGTGTCCAAGGCCAGGTTGGACAGGGCTTGGAGCAGCCTGGGACAGTGGAAGGTGTCCCTGCCCATGGCAGGGGTGGGACTGGATGGGCTTTAAGGTCCCTTCAAACCCAAACCATTCTGGGATTCTCTTATTTAGTCTCAGTGCTGATTTATCAAAACTAATCTGTAATATTTTGGTTTCCATTCAGCAAAAAAGTTGGGCTTAAATTTAAAGGCTCCTCCTGAATATGAGCAAAGTTCTTCATTCCAGACCAAAGGTCTTCTCTTGGCTCCAAAGCAGCTCTGGGCAGGCAGAAGTGGCAAAGTAGTGCAGGAATATCTCCCAAATTTTAAAAATTATTTTTAATGTCATTGTGCAGTCAGCTGGCTGTTGAGGACACCAGAACATAACATTTTGGTGTTATTCAGGTGTTTTCCCACGAGTTACAAGGACAGTCCAGGCCCCTCAACTCCCTAATCTCTGGGCATGAGCTGTTCCCAGTTTCTCCTTTTCAGTGCCTTTCTCCCAGCTCAGCCTAAGGATGCATCCTTAGGGATTCGTTTGGACTTCAATAAACGCCTCATTGGTGGTGTTGCACTTTGTAACAAACCCATGTTTGTGGAAAACCCAGATTTGACTTAAAAGGTGGCACTTGGAGCCTTTAAGTTGCTCTGATACCTTTGAAAATTGTCTCTGTCAACAGAGGGTGACAGATCCTTGCAAAGGAATGTGTGAGGTGAGAACACAGAAAGTAAAAGAGACATTTCTGTTGCCTGGCACTGATAAAGATCCATCCTCAGGGTTTGTCACATTATTTGCTCTAGTTGAGGATGTTTGAGGCCATAGAGTCCAGCTCACCTGGACTTCTTAAACAAAAAGGAGGAAAAATCCCTGGAGAAAAGGGCCGCTCTCACAGCCGGGGAGAATCTGTGGGGAAGAGAGTAGCGAAGTGTATTTGCATAACAATTCCAATCAGTATCAATCACCTCCCAGAGCGGGCTGTCAGCGCCTCGTAAACACGTCCCGGGTGACAGATGAGCTGGTCTGGGCAGGAGAGCTGTGACACCCTGGAATGTCAGCACTGGCTCCAGGACAGCGCATCCTTCAGAGGGCTCCAGCAGAGAACCAACAATCCCCCGGGATCACTTCCCTGGCCAAAGAGCTGGATGAGGATTGCTGATTTCCTTTCATCCTTTTGATCCAGAGTTCTTTTCCTTTTACCCTGTTTTTGAGTGCCTGGGAGAGATTTTCTCCATCCACTCTAAATCCAACACCAAACCAGGTCCAGTTTACTTTGCAGGTTGCAAATCCAAAATTAAAACTGCAGCTGATCCAGCTCAAGCCCTCTCCAGTAAGTGATATCAGTGGAGCAGATACTATCCCACATGATCCTGCCATGGAAACTGCTCTCCTCCCTGCTCACAAATCGTGCCAGGTGCTTATCCCAGTGAACACCACACTGGGAGTCTGGGCACAGGCTTGGAGAGGTTTCCCAGGTTGGGCCTTGTGAGGCCCAGCCTGGGTGGGAGAAGGGACTCAGCTCTTGCAAACACCTCTAAGAAATAAAGTTTTAGCTCCAGGCAGAAGGTCAGTGGTGCTGCTGTCCAGGAGGGCTTTTAAATGGACTAAAGCTGTGGAGAGAGTGTTGTGTTGGACCCACCCCAGGGTCAGGAGGGGCTCAGAGTTCCATATCCAGGTTCCCGACTCCATGTCCTGCCATCTCCTGGGAGGGACATCTGATGGGACAAGGACAGCAGCTCTGAGCAGGGACTGCCAGGGATCTTCTGCAGACACTGTTGGGAGGGCAGCCAAGCTTTTGGTTGGAGCTTCTCACAGCTGAGCAGACAGTTCTGAGACTTGTCACTGGCTGGTAGCACTGGAGTTGTCTCAGGACTCTGGGCCTCTGCCAGGATCCTTCCCCTTTCCTCTTCCCTCCAAAAGAGGTGAGAGCCTCCAAACATGGGCCTGCAGGAATTCTTGGAGCAGTGGCTCTCTGTCATTACAACCCCACACAGGGCAGGAGGTTTGACAGATCGGCACTGAGGCCAAATCGGAGAATCACAGAATGGTTTGGGTTGGAAGGGAACTTAGAGCCCATCCCATTCTACTCCATGCCACGGGCAGGGACACCTCCCACCATCCCAGGCTGCTCCAAGCCCTGTCCAACCTGTCTTGGACACTTCCAGGGATCCAGGGGTAGCCACAGCTTCTCTGGGCAACGTGTGCCAGGCCACCCTCACAAGAAAGATTTCTTCCTAATCTCTAATCCTGACATCCCCTCCCAGTTTAAAGCCATCACCCCTTGTCCTGTCACTCCATGTCTTTGTCACAAGTCCCTTTTATAGCTCTCCTGGAGCCCCTTTAGTCACTGACACACAGGGGCAATACAACACATGAAGCCAAACAACAAATGATTTTGGGGATCCCACTCAGTGGCAGGAACAGAGCCAGAGCTGCCATGGGTGGTTAAGGACCTTTGTCTGTGAATAAAAATACATCTGAGGTGCCCTTTCACAGCTCCTAAATCATGGATTTGGCTGCAAGGCTGGGTCTATCTCACCTAACTTGGGAAGGGACTCACCCCAAGGCTCTGGGGCCTTTTCCCAGGGATTCCCTTGATGACTGTGTCCCTCTGTTCCCCCCAGTGCAGCCGTGTCACAGTCTGCCAGCACAGGGGGCAGAGGGCAGTGCTGAAACCTCAGCTGCTCCCAGCTCCTCCCTAACAATATTCCTGCCTGGGAGAGGATGGGGAGCCTTGCATTCAGCAGGAATGACTGAAAGGTGAACCTGAGGATCCCTGATTTTGTGAACACCTGCCCCTCCTCTGCCTGGCTCTGCTCAGGGCAGAGGGAAGGATCAGGATCCCCATGGGGAAATTCACTATAAACCCAACATTTCCTGCATTGTTCAGAAAGCCCATGGGGGTTTCGCCCTGCCTTAAAATGGGTTTGATTTTTTTTTTCTCCTAGGAAATCCCCAAGGAATATAGCATTAGAGAAAAGTTTTCTCCAAGCATCCCATTAATTTTTCTTCCCTTTGGTTTGAAGTGAGCTGATACCTTGTGCTTTTGTGGCAGGAAAAATGGGAGCTGCAACACAGTGTTCAGGGCAATCCTGCTGCCTGTGGAGTCCTTGAAATGGATCTGCTTATTCATCCCTTTGGAATCCAGGAGGAGGCCCTTTCTCCAGGGTGAAATATGTTCAGTTTTGTTGATATAGACAGAAAAAGGAAAAAAAAAAGTCTTAAAGCACAGTTGATACATTTCTTTGTATACTCCTTTTCCTTGTATATTCCTCTTCCTTGTGAATTAAAGACCAGCCCAGAGACTTATTCACCTTCTAAGCTGACATTTGAATTGAATGATATGAGCACCAAGAAATTCTCATCACTTTGATCAGATGCTTCAATTCTACATTTTGGTTCTTTTGATACAAAGATTTTAGAAATAGCCAGGGAGCTTGTTCTGGGGAATACAAAAGTGTTAATATTCAGAGAATATTCTGAACTGGAAGGGACCCACAGGGATCATCAGTCCAGCTCTTGGCCCTGCACAGACACACCAACAACCCACCCTGTGCCTCCCTGAGAGTGTTGTCCAAACTCTCCTGGAGCTCTGGCAGCCTTGGGGCTGTGCCCATTCCCTGGGGAGCCTGGGCAGTGCCCAGCACCCTCTGGGGGAAGAACCTTTCCCTGATATCCAGCCTAAACATCCCCTGACACAGCTCCAGCCACTCCCTGGGTCCTGTCCCTGCTCAGAGCAGAGATTTGAGCAGCCCTTTGGGAGGCAGTTGTGGGTTGTGTTGAATTCTGCCCCCAGTCTCCTGTTCTCCAGCTGAACAGACCAAGTGGCCTCAGTTGCTCCTTGTTGTGGCCCCTCCAGACCCTTCCCCATCCTTGTATCCCTCCTTTGGATGCTTTAGATCCTTTCCATATTGTGGTGCCCCAAAACTGCCCCAGGACTGTTACAAAGGGTTGTTTCATTGTGATCCAGAACAAGAATTCCTCCCCTTTCAGCCAGCACTCAGATGGGAATTCTATTAAAAATCTATAACCATTGACCAAAATAACCATTATGCTTAAATCAGTAATCTCAGAATATCTCACCCGGCAGATCTTTATTATATCACACGCTTAACCTGACTTAATGTATTATATAGCACCCATTAGTGGAATAGATTAACTTCAGATGTTCCCTTTTCCACATTAATAATGCAATCAGGAATTTATGCCAGACACTTTCTGCTCTAAACTGCGCAAGGAAGATCTGAAGAAAAATGAAAAAAGCCTCGTGTGCATCTATTGAATAAGAAATGCGTGGTTTTGTAGCATTTTGTGAGAATCAAAGGGCTGGAAAACAAACTATTTGAGTTGTGGAACAACTGCCACGAAGGCAGAGCCGAGCGGCTGGTCAAGGTTAAGACTCTTTTATCGTAATGAAAGATCTGTTCCTGTGAGCTTGCCATGGGCAATGTGTTTGTTCATTATGTGGGAAGCCCAGGAAGGCCGGGATCGTTTCATTTGCTGCCTTTTAACTGCTGGTGCTTTCGCAAACGAGCTGATAGGTAATTATAATACACTCACCACTTAGGCATCTTTATTAGCCTTTGGCAGCACGGCCTTTGTGAGGCTGGGGAGGCTTTGAGTGCGGTGGCCTCAGCAAATCCTTTAGAGTTCAGACGGGAAATATTTGGCAGCCACTCTGCCTGGCTGTCGCTTCTAGGTGGGTTTGTTCTGCCCTGAAAGGAGAGAAAGGAAGACAACGAGAACAACCCACAGTTATCTGGATGCAAACATCCAGGAGATCTCCTCTCAAAAATCAGCTCACACGGTGAAAGACAAACCCTCAAAATCACCGGCCGAGGTGTGGAATCGTTTCCAAGCACAAAGAAACCTCAACTGGTTCGTGTGTGTTCCAGGAGCAGAGAGAAAAGGCTGGATTTGTCACGAAAATAATTCCTTGGGAATTATTCACTGTGTCTTACGCCGGGTACTGGCTAGGCAGGAAGTTTTTCCTGGAAATCAATAATCAAATGTGGGATTAGGGGGAAATACGCTTACCTGATGCCTCAAAAATAGAACGGTTTATTTGAGAACAGGTAAAATGCAGCAGTACCACCCGAGGACTGGGCAGGAAGGAACTCTGCTGCCTTCAGCTTGATGCATCCTTGGTTATCCATATTTTTCTCTTATGCTGAAATCATGATATTCCAGTTTCCCCACCCCACTCTGTGTATCAGTTGGGAAGGGGTGGATCTTGCCCATTTCCAAAGGGAATCATGGAATTATGGAATATTACAGAATAGTATAAAATTCTATAGAATTATAGAATATTCTATATAGAATCATGGAATTATAGAGCTGGAAGGGACCCACGAGGATCATGGAGGATCACAGAGCCCCTTACCAGTCCAGCTCCACTAATCCCACACAATTCTGCAGCTCTGGGAGCTCTCTTGGGATGGACCTGCCCTGAGGGGATTTTGCCCCGGACTCTGGCCTTGTTTTGGTTCTCCAGACACCTCCCTGAAGTAAATAAATGGCAATCAGAGAGTAATGGGAGTGCTGAGCTGGCAGCTCGGCAGTCATTAGAGGTGCACGATGCATCAGCGCTGCCGTGCCCCAGGAATTTGCATATCCACATTAACGGGCTCCTGAAGAAACAGCTACTGGAGAAACTCCTGGCTCTGCCTGCCAGGCCCATCCTGGTGGACTGTGGACTCCCACACTGCTCCCACTGCCTCTCCACAGAGCCTGTGGGACATTGAACAAACCTGATGGATCCACTGGAGGTGGGTAAAGAAAATGCAGGAGTGGGACCCTTTCCTTGCCAAGGCCAAACTCTTCCTCCTGGGACTGAAGACCCAAGGAGTGCCTCCACATCTGTGAATTTCCCTTCATCCCTTCCAGTGGCAGGAATGGGATAACTGCAAGCAGGGCAGGTTTCACACACCGTGTGGGTCCCTCTCACGTGCTGGTGAGTGCCCTTCCTTCTCATGGCTCAGAGCTCCAGCCTCTGCACCCTCAGCCCTTGGAGCTGCACCTTCACTTCCCTCTCACCAGCACCCTGAGCTGGAAGCAGTAAGAAAAGAAGGATTGCTCTGGCAGGGAGAAATCCCTGCCTGTCTTGGGTTCAAGGCAAGATGTGTTCTATTCCCATCTGTTGAAACTGGCTGGGGAGATTATTTTTTCTTTATCTCTTCTAACTCTGGGGGAAGGGGGTGGGTGTCTTCTGTCAATGGGCAGCTGTTCAAACCAGCTGGGGCAGTGTTCTTTATCCCTTCCAGGACCCATCCTCCCTCCAGGGGATATCTGCTGTCCATGGGCCATCCAGGCTCACTGCAGGGCTGAGACAATTCCATCATCCCACTGGGAGATGCTCCACCCAGGGGGAGGAGCCCAGCATTCCTGCCTGGATCAAAGCTGGCATTCAGAACACCAGCACAGCCTGTGTGCACTGGATTCCCAGAGGGAGACCAGACCCATCTCCCCACCACTGGACCCTTCTACAGGATCATCTCTGCTGCTGTCACTGCAGGAGGACTTAGCTGGACTGCTACCAACACCCTGACCAACAGGGTGTCGTGTTCTGACTCTGTCAGGGTTTCTAGGATTTTTTGTTTGCTTCTTTTTTTGTACTACTACAATTGTATTTTTAATATTCCTAGTAAAGAACTGTTACTCCCATTCCCATATCTTTGCCTGAAAGTCCCTTAATTGCAAATTTATAATAATTCAGAGGGAGAGGGTTTACATTCTCAGTTCCAAGGGGAGCTCCAGCTTTCCCTGGCAGATACCTGGCTTTCCAAACCAAGACACTGCCCCACCATCCAAAACCAGCCCTCAGACAGGACTGCAGAAGCTTGAGGGGACACTGTGCTCCCTGATGGAGCAGGCTGGGCCAGGAGCTGTGGGAGCTGCTGTCAGTCAGTGTGTGATGAGCTGCAGGGAGCTGTCTGTCAGAGCTGTGCCTGCAGAGACAGAGCTGACCTCCTTTCCCTGCCTTCCTCACCCCCCTGGGCAGCACTGGGATGCAGGTGAGGGTGGTGGCTGCTATCAGTGGTGCTGGGAATCCCTGTGGCAGCCCCGGGAGAATCCAGGCCTCCAGAGCTGGGATGGCCATATTGATGTCTTGGGAAGGCTGACCTGGAACAGAGACTGGACAGAGAATAAAGTAGATATTTATTGAAAGGCCTTTAAGGATCTGCCTTGGGCAGGACAAGAGCCTGGCAAGGGCTACACCCAAGGTGGACCCAAAATGGTCACAAAATGGCTGACTGGTCATGAGATCTTACATTTTTATAAGTTTTGGTTCATTTGCATGTTGGGGTTTAATTGTCCAGTTACAGCTTCAGGTTGTGAGGTCCCATCCTTCTTGTTCCCCCCTTCAGCCCACCCTTGTTTGTGCTGTTGGGCCTGAAAGTTGTCCTTGGTCTTCAGCAGGAAAAGGATTTGTTTTGTCTCCCTGCTCTGTGCAGAGCTGAGTGACACTGAATGTGAGGCTCAGAACTGCACCCCTGGGCAGCACAGAGTCTGAAATACATGAAAGCTGAAACTTAAGGCATCAATATCCCGTGTCCCCGTGTCACAGCCCGTGTGGTGACACTGGGGATGGGCTCAGAGGTTCTGTTCTGCTTCTTGTGCCCACCCAGCACGTGGCAAACAGCTGGAGAGCAGCCCTGGGATTGGAGCCAGTACCAGATCCCTGGCAGTGCTAATCCAGCAGGAAGGGAAGCTGAGGATTTGTCCCATGGGCTGGAAGTGGCCACCCATCCCCTCCCCATGCCCCCAAGCACGCTCAGCCCCAGGCAAGGAGGGCATGGGGTCTGTGCTTACTTTCCTCAGCAGAAATAAAAAGGGAGGAAAGAAACATGGAGACAAATCCCTCTCCTGTTGCATTTCCAGCTCAGTGCAGCCCACAAACATCTGCCTGTTAATGGGATGGCTGCAACCACTGACTGCTCCCCACACCTCCTGGCAGCTCGGCCCCCACCACAGCTCTGCTTTTATTTCCAGGCCTCACCAGATATAACCTCTCCAGCAGCACAGGAGAGGCTTAAAAAATAATTGGACCTAGTGGGAAATGGAGCCGTTGCCTCCCTAAATCTGCCAGGGTCTCGTGGGAGCAGGGGGCAGGCAGGAGCCCCAGCGGGGAGATCTGGAGCCACCCCTG
Organism: Trochalopteron elliotii; assembly: GCA_024734555.1. Taxonomy (NCBI): domain Eukaryota; kingdom Metazoa; phylum Chordata; class Aves; order Passeriformes; family Leiothrichidae; genus Trochalopteron; species Trochalopteron elliotii. The sequence goes on from JANPWX010000363.1 coordinate 481,831, forward strand.
GTGGGACCCTGGGCCCGTGCTGGCCACGGAGCATCGGGAGAACGGCAGCCACTGCACAACAGCGGCTCCCTGACCTCAATTTTCTCCGTGGAGAAAAGAGCAGGTCAAGTGGAAAGTGCTTAAGGAGGAAATTTGTTTCCTTCCAGCCAGGGAAAGATAGGTGGCTATTGCGTGTGCTGGAATAAACCAAATTAATTTTGTGCTGTGCGCTGGCTCGAGGAGCCGAGGGCAAGGCGGGGAAGATAATGGACTTTGATGTTTTACTTGAACTCAACAAAACACCTGGCAAGAAGCAGGGACTCGCTACAACGGCAGCTCCAAACGCTCCTAACCCAGGCAACTGCTTCCCTTTGTTTTCTTCCTTTCCAATCTAATCCCGAGCATTAACCGGGCTGGTTCATATTTCCAGTGGAATAAAAGGTGCATTGTAAAAGGGTGAGGGAAACAAGAGGCTTTAACAACTTCCTTTGCTTCCCTCGACAGCCCTGGGGCGTCCATCTCTTGCAAGGCAAAGCCCCAGGTGAGACCCCCGTGGTGAGGGGAGGGCGGAGGGGTGGTGGCTCTGGAGGATCGGGACCTCCGAGAGAGGGATTAGAAACCTGACGGATTTCTTCCAAACTGCTTCGTCTCCCTGCTGCTGCAACAGGGGCAGGGAGGTCCCTGAATCCTGAGCACTGATATCCTGTTAAAAACGTCACTGTCAACATCAGCTTCCTCTGCTCCCTCATTTTCTGCCTCTCTGTCATCCCTGCCAGCTCTGCATCAGACCCCAATTCCCTGAACCACCCTCAATGTGAATTTCTTTTATTTGGGGGGGGGGGGATCTAGAGACACCTGCCAAGCCTCTCCTTGCTCCTCTTTCCCAGTTTTGGGACAGGAACACACACAAACTCTTCCAAGTCTTCCCATAAATGCAACTTTCAAGTCAGGCTGGAACAAAAGTGACAGCACTCTCTTAATGCCAGCTGCTAAAAATACATTCTTGTGCTTGATAATTGAATGTGAGATGAAAAGTGAGTTTTAAGCAGAAGTAAGAGCTGCCTATTTCTGGCAAATTCCCAACTCCCCCAGTCCCCTGTGGAATGTCAGTGCATATCAATATCGTCTGCCTGGAAAATTTACATTTTGGGGAACTGGCAGGTGCTGCTGAGTTGGGTTTTGGATTTAACTGGAAGGGATTTTGGGCTTCCAGGTACAAAACACCTTCCCTGTGGAGGTGGGGGCTCTCTGGCCCTAGATCCCCTCCCTGCCCTGCCTGTATCTGCTGCAGCCAATGGCAGAACCCCCTGTGCTGCTTTCCATGGATGCAGGAGAAGCTCCCTGCTCTGCATCCTAAACCCAGCACAGCACAGGGACAGCTTTCCATCCTCCTAAAGCAGGAGGAAGGAGAAGAATCACAGCATTGGGCTTGAAAGGACCATAAAACTCATCTCATCCCAACCCCCTGCTTGGACAGGGACACTTTCCACTAGACAGTTATCCAGAGCTTTTTTCCCTCCTTGGCATGGATTTGCCCCTTATCCCCAGTCAGAGAGCTCCTGGGGCCAGATGTTAGTTGGAGTGTATCCCATTGGAAGGGGCTTCCCAGGGAGGTGACAGAGTCCCCATCCCTGGAAGTGTCCAAGGAGCACATGGACATGGCACTCAGTACTCTGGGTTGGTGACAAGGTGGGGATTGAGCAAAAATTGGATTTGATGACCCTTCTAAATTATTCTATTCCTTAGTTAATTACCAAATTCCTGAGCCAGGACATGCTTCCATTTTTGATTGCCAAATCCAAGCATTCCAGGGCATTCACATAAACTGGTGGCTGTATAAGAAGGGCTTTCAGGATACTTTGAGGAAAACTTCCAGGATAACTTCCCATCATTATTTACATATCTGCAGATCAATAAAATGTGTTATTCTGGTAAAACTTTTATTTACCCCAACCTGGTTTTGCCCAGTTTACCACCTCATTCCAATGCATGGATACACCTGTGTGGCTGGAATTGGGAAGGGGGAGCTCTTTGGCTTTATCTTTCCTCCCACATCAGGGTTTTGCAGCCAACCAATGAAATGCAGTCCCACAAATGCTCTGGATTAGGTAATGCTTTAAATTTGCATTTTGTCTGCTAAAAATAGGGGAATTTCTTAATTTTCCCTCACATTTCTGGTTGGAATATGATGAAATGCCAAAGGAGAAGCTGGAGCTGAGACTTGTCCTCACCGAAGTGAGCAGGGTTGAGTGTTCCAGGAGCCCCACAGGTGTGGGTGGCAGGAAGGGTGACAGGATCTCCCCCCATGAACCTCCTGGGGACAATTCCCTTTGCTTTTTCATGCCTACAAGGTCTGTGCAGGTGTTGGGAGGACAGAACCACACCTGTGATTCAGGGAAAGACCTTTTTGTCCCCCTACCTTGTATTATGGAGCTTTTGGGGTCTGGAGGCCAGGAGAGGGATTTCTGTGCTGATCCCCCAGAGTGGGCAGCAGGAAAGGGATTGGGATTCTGCCCCTCAGCCCCCCTCAGGTGAGAGCCCACCTGCAGAGCTGCCCCAGCCCTGGGGCCCAGCACAGGGAGGATATGGAGCTGCTGGAGAGAGTCCAGAGGAGGCACCAGGGTGATCAGAGGGATGGAGCAGCTCTGCTGGGAGGAAAGGCTGGGAGAGCTGGGATTGTTCAGCCTGGAGAAGAGAAGGCTCCAGGGAGACCTTATAGAGGACTTTCAATATATAAAAGGGGCTTTCAAGAAAGATAAAGAGACTTTTTACCAAGATTTGTAGTGCCAGGACATGCGGAATGGCTTCCCACTGCCAGAGAGCAGGATTAGATGGGATATTGGGAAGAAATCCTTCCCTGTGAGGCAGTGAGGCCCTGGCACAGGGTCCCCAGAGAAGCTGTGGCTGCCCCTGGATCCCTGGAAATGTCCAAGGCCAGGTTGGACAGGGCTTGGAGCAGCCTGGGATAGTGGAAAGTGTCCCTGCCCATGGCAGGGGATGGGATGGACTTTAAGCTCCTTTCCAACACAAACCCTTCGTGATTCTAAGTCTGTAATTAATGAGATATCAAGGTCTGATTTAAAGGTGATGGCACTCACTCTCCTGAGTCACTTCTACACATGGACATGTCCAGAGTGAGCCATGAGAGATGAGCCTGGTTTGGATGTGTCCCTGCCCTCCCCCAGGCTGGAATCCCTTCCCCTTCTCTGTGTGACTGCAGCAATGATTTCAGAAGCTGCTGAAGCTCTGCCTTCCACACCATAAATCCTTGGAGCAGTTCATCCAGCTGAACCTTAAAGCTGACTGCTTCTCTTTATGGAGATCTCTCACATTTTTCATTGCCTTTGCATCAGACCTCGTCAGTCCCACTCTCCTGCCAGAATACGAAGTGCCGAGAAAAATCGGATCTCTTTGGAGCTGACCTTAAATTATGGCAAATAAATCTGTCACTTCAAGACAGTGTCAGTGTCCCCTGTTCCAGTGCACTGGACAGAAGTACTGTCCGAGAAAGGAACTGCTCATCTGACCTCTACTATTATCCTTAAGCTTTTTGGAATAAAAGTAAATCTCCTTTTCCCTGGAGATTTCTGTTTCTTTCACACAAAGGTTTGTTTGGTTGGAATTTACCTTAGTGCATATCATGGGATCCCAGGATGGTTTGGGTTGGAAGGGACTTTAAAGCTCATCCAGTCCCACCCTGCCATGGGCAGGGACAACTTCCACCATCCCAGGTTGCTCCAAGCCCTGTCCAGCCTGGCCTTGGACACTTCCAGGGATCTGGGGGCAGCCACAGCTTCTCTGGGCAACCTGTGCCAGGGCCTCGCCACCCTCACAGTAAAGATCTGCCTGAATCCAATTCCATGGGTTAAATAAACTCCAGCACAATCCCAGAGCCTCCCTGATAAGGCCCAGAGGACATTAAATAATGTGCTGGAGGTAAAAGCAGAGTGAAGACATCTTCCCAGGCCCTCACCACATGACCACACATTCCTGGTGGCAGCAATGGCATCAGGACATCACCCACTCTTTTTATCTCTCTGTTTTCTGGATCAATTTCTATCCTGTAAGTTTTTAGCCTGTGCAATCCTCCAAGGACTCCCAGTCTTGTCCTGTTAGGAGTGTGTGGTGTTGTTCCTGTAAACACCCACTCATGGCCTTTCCCAAACAGCAACTTGGGCAGTCTGGAAGCAGGAGTGGGGGGCTGCTTGTGGATGCAGAGCCCACTGTCTCTACATAGAGCCAAGTAATCAGAAAGGAAATGGATCTCTCCCTCTGGAAAGAAATGCCTTAAAAATCCTCTCTGCAGCTGCCTGCACGAGATGTTGGTGTGCATTATTTCCAGAGTTTCTATTCATGGTGGAGCCAACACAGCAGCCTCCAACTGATCACACGGGGCACAGGGGAGATTTATTCAGGGAGTCTGAAGGTTCAGTAATTATTTAATAAAGAAGAGGAGACTCAGTACTGGCAGCTCAGGCTCTGAGCTGGGAATCCTGAGCAGAAAGATAAATTGTCTGGGCTAAAAAATTCTTCCCTGTGAGGGTGGGGAGGCCCTGGCACAGGGTGCCCAGAAAAGCTGTGGCTGCCCCTGGATCCCTGGAAGTGTCCAAGGTCAGACTGGATGGGGCTTGGAGCAGCCTGGGATAGTGGAAGGTGTCCCTGCCCATGGCAGGGAGTGGCACTGGGTGGGATTTAAGTTCATTTCCAGCCCAGACTATTCTGGAATTCCATGACTCTAAACACGAAGCAGCATCACACCTCTCCAAGCTGTTGGAACTGAACCATCACCAATCTGCTGAAATCTGAGTTTGTGCTCCCTGTATGGTGAGCAAAACTGGCCTTGGGGGTTGCAACAGAGTGGCTTTCCTTGGTTTGGTGATGCTTGAGAGGCAGATCAGCAATCAGGCAGACAGGTTCCACCGAGAGATGGGAGCATCAGTGCCCGTGTGACTGCAGCAGATAAGAGTGGGGAAGAGCAGAGTGTGATGGTGGCATTTCATCCTTGGTTAACAGTGCATTCCCCTGCAACTGGGCCTCAGACACAGGCACATTGTAGCCAGGTCTCTCATCTCCCCAAAGCTGCTGGATTAGGCTGCACACCCTGGTGTGACAGCCAGGCTGGAGAAAGGCCTGGCATGTGTCACCATGGTGGGCTCAGCACCCCGGGGTCAGTCACTGCTGGGAGTGGATCTCAGTGCTGTGCAGGAAATTCTGGGTTTGGGATTTAGGGGTAATAAAGGGCTGAGATGCTCAGCACTGGAACTCCAAAGAAAAGGAGGCTCAGGGGGGACCTTCTCACTCTCCACAACTCCCTGACAGGAGGGGGCAGCCAGGGGGGTCAGGCTCTGCTCCCAGGGAACAGGGACAGGACAAGAGGAAACAGCCTCTAGCTGTACCAGAGGAAGGTCAGGCTGAATACCAGGGAGAATTCCTTCCCTAAAAGAGTGGTCAGGGATTCTGCCCAGCAGAGCAGCAGAGACAAGCATGGAGCAAATAACAGCAAGGCTGTGGGTTTGATCCCAGAACAGGCCATGAAGGGTTGGACTGGGTGATCCTGGTGGGTCCCTTCCCAGTTAGAATGTTCTCTGAAATCTGTGAAATTCTGTGGATTGTGTGAAGTGTTCAGCAAACTCATGGGTGTGGCACTTGGGACCATGGTTCAGTGGTGAACAAGGAAGTGCTGGGCTCAGAGATCTCAGAGGTCTTTCTCAACATTTGTATAAAACTGTCTGAACACTCTCTCCTGTTGCAGCAGCCCCCCTTATTAGAGGGTAAAAATGAGCCCAGGCACAGACTTCTTGTTAAACACAGCATAAAAAGGGTCCTGGTTTATTCCTCTTTACAGCTCAGCCATCCTGGCTCCAGCCATTCACTGACTCTGGCTGCAGTAACCTCCTGCTGGAGGTTTCCCCTGCAGCCTCTGACTGCTGGTTATTTTCTAAACTCTGACTGCAGGGATCAGTGTGCAGACTGTGACTGCAGACTCAGACTGACCTCACAGCAGTGATTCTCTCCCTCCAGGATCCTTCTTCTTCATGATTCTTTCCTTCATGCCCCTCAAGGTTCCTTCTCTATGATAATCCTCCCCTTACCTGCTCAGCCCCTCTTTTATCTCACTCATCCTTATTGGATACAGCTGTTACTGATCAAGGATGAGCCTGTACTGGGTAATTAACACAGCTGTTACTTATCGGGGTGAGGTCACCTGTATTCCCTTCTCCTACATTTCCCACCTAAACCAGCTCTGACACTCAGCATGGATGCACCAAGGAGTCTTCCTCTCCTTGGGAGAAGGGCATATCAGCTGTGGTGATTCCCAGCTGTGTCCTGATCCCAGCCCTCAGGACAGGCCTTCCCATCACAGAGGAATTGCTGGAACCAAGCCTCATGGGGCTGTGGGACCCCTGTGCAGTCTGATCTCCCCGTGGGAGGTGAGGTTTTCCCAGGAGGCACAGCACACATTCCCTGTGTTCCAGCCCTTTGGGCACATCTCCCTGTGGGGATCGATGCCTCTCATGGCGCCATTGCTTAGAAATGTGCTGCTATTGATCTTCTGGGCTTGGCTTTCTCTTATAATCCCCAAACATCTTTTCCTCAGGCTCCCCCTGAGCCATTCCCCTGAGCCCACAGAATGGGAATTGTTCTGAGGAATCTCACTGCATTTCCATCACTGGAAGGAAATCCATGCAGGTTGTCTGTTTTTTTCCTGCCGTGTTTAGAGTCAAAATCCAAGAATTCTGCTCTAAAAAAATCATTTCCTTCCTTTGCCAGCATCCTCCCCAAATAAACACATGAGCAAATGCAATGTGTCTGGGAGCATATTGGAATTTGCTGGGATTTGCTGAGCATTACACTTCTGCTGGCAATTAGCATAATCTGCCTCCTATCTCCTGCATGGGAATGATTACTAAGAAATGCGTCAAGATTTTTTTTAATCCTAAAACCCAAGTGGAGCACTGGCATATTTACATCTCCCGCTGAGTTCCTCACTGTTTAGGTTAGGATAAGGACTATTTCCCTAGCGGAGTGGTGTGTGCAAGTCCCGTGCAGGAATCTGGGCTGTGTGCCAGCTCTCTGGAATGACCTGCAGGGGAGGAAGAGCAGATTTTCAGGAACAGCAATCATTGGTTTATGCCGGATCCTGCCAAAGGCAGAGGTAAAACCCCACTCCCAGTGCTCCCAAGGCTGTGCCTTTCACTGTGGACTGTGCCCGTGGCATCACAAAAGCCACACTCCTGGGAACAGCTCCTTGGAGAAGGAAGGAGCTACTGCCCCTCCCACAACCAGGAATCTCCTTTTGGTGCAAATCCCGCCTGTATTCCTTGAGAAAGCCATCACTGCCTGCCTAGAGGTCAGGGCTGAACAAAACCAGCTCTTTTTTGGCTGTTTCTCCCTCTGCCACCCCACTTCTGTCTCACCCACATAGGCTTCAAATTCATTGGAACCTCCAGTCTTCCTCCTAGGAGGACACAGCCCCTTCCACCACGGTGCTCCGTGTTATTTGCTGCCTCCTGGTGTGCCAGCACAAGAAATAAATAATGGAACCCATTAGGTTTGTTATTCCCCCCCATATGACCTGTGAGAGCACTTGGGAATTGTCACTCTGGTGTGTGGAGCAGCTGGAAAGTCAAAGGCTGAGGAAAGGCTGAGCACAGACACTGCCAGTGCCAGCAGGGGAATACTCCAGGTGCTCTGGGCAACCCCACCCTCCTTTTAAAATCCCACAATGGTTTGGATTGGAAGGGATCTTAAAAATCATCTTGTTCCACCCCTTGCCACGGGCAGAGACACCTTCCACTATCTCAGGGTGCTCCAAGCCCTGTCCATCCTGGCCTTGGACACTTCCAGGGATCCAGGGGCAGCCACAGCTTCTCTGGGCACCCTGTGCCAGGGCCTCACCTCCCTCACAGCCAAGAATTCCTTCCCAATATCCCACCTAACCCTGTCCTCTGGCAATTTGAAACCATTCCACTTGTTCTGTTCCTCCAGAGCTTTGTCTGAAATCCCTCTCCAGCTCTCTTGGAGCCCCCTCAGGCACAGGAAGGGGCTCTGAGGTCTCCCCAGAGCTTCCTCCTCTCCTGGCTGAAACCTTCTCTGGTAGGACAGAAAAGCTGCTGGACACAAACACCCAAGAGAGCTGGGAGAATCCAGGGGGTCCTGGTTTTCCTCCATGAAGACAAAGGGCTGTGGAAGAGCCTTGGCTGCCTGATTTCTCTTAGAGCTGTCATTCTCTGGATGTTTGTTATCCAAGCTGGCTGTTCTGCAGCTAGCAGGGCCGGGAATGCTCTCTCTCTTCCTGGAGCTGGGTGAGTGACACACTCCAGTCATTCCTGGTGTTCCAGACGTGTTTCACCAGCAGGGAACAAGGGGCTGAGCTGCAGCCACGCACCTCAGGGCCCCCAAGCAGCCACCTTGCCTGTGACTGGCAGCATGACATGACACATGTCCCCTTGCCTGCAGACAGGTGGGACATTAATGGGAAGATGAGGTGGCCAGGCAGGCACCAGCCGTGCCTCTGATTTGCAGCTCCAGCTGGAAAACCCCTACAGAGCGTAGGCCAGGCTTTATAAAATAAAAGCTAATAAGAATCATAACAATTTTGCTTTCTCTCCATAGCCTGCAGCAAGCCAGGCACAACATGGGAATTGAGGAATAAAGGCCATCAACTTCCCGTGGCTCCCCTCCTACCACCTTCCTCTTCTTGCTCCAAATTGTTTTGAAAACATTGCTTTTCCCTTGCCTATTTCATTTCTGCAATGAAGTCATCAAACAAGATGACAGGGACTTTCCGAGACTCAAATCAATCAGCAAGTTTCTCTTTTGCTTTTCCTTCTCAGGCAGGAAATAGGGGAATAAATTTTCCAAGTGTCCAAGGGAAGGGAAGGGGGCAACGGGTGGGTTGGCTTCAGGATAGGGAGGGGTAAGAGAACAGATGGAACTTCTGGACCTCATCCAGCCCATCAAAAATAAATAACCTCTGACCACATGTTTGTTCTGCTGCAAGAAGTTCCAGCAGGTCCTGAGGGTTTTCCACTGTCCACTGGAACATGAAAGAGATGATCCAAGTGTATCCCATCCCCTGCCCTGGTTTGGCTTGGAAGGGAGTTGTGGTTTTTCCACAGGGCTTCCCCCCCCCAGCCTGGATGCATATTCCAGTTCCAGTTCTAAAAATCATGTTCAAATCATACCAGGTTCAAGCTCAAATCATGGAATCACAGAACCATGGAATCTCCTGAGCTGGAAGGGATCCCCAAGGATCATCAATCCAGCTCCTGGCCCTGCACAGACACCCCAACAATCCCACCCTGTGCCTCCCTGACAGTGTTGTCCACAGGCTCCTGGAGCTCTGGCAGCCTTGGGGCTGTGCCCATTCCCTGGGGAGCCTGGGCAGTGTCCCAGCACCCTCTGGGGGAAGAAGTTTCCCCTGATATCCAACCTAAACTCCCCTGACACAGCTCCAGCCATTCCTGGGGTCCTGTCCCTGCTCACAGAGAGAAGAGATGGGAGTTGTCCCCCCACTACCCCTCAGGAGGAAGCTGCAGACAAGAAAAAGCCCTTTCTGCAGCTTCCTCCTGTATTTTATGGAGATGACTGAAGGTAATGGGAAGAGCTCATCCAGCGGGATCACCCCCTGCAATTTCTTCTGGGTTTAGGCAGAATAAAACTAATCATAGGGGTTGTCTCAGCTCGTGCCAGGACTGCTTTAGGAATAGATTGGCACTTTAGATTTACCAGGACACGATGGAATAATGGCTGGGTAGTGGAATTTTCAGCACACAGGGGCAGGAGCAGCCGTTCACATTTTTTTTTTATGATGATTTTTATGCTGGTGCCTTCACTATTCCTCTCCTCTGTTCAGCGGGGACAGGCCCTGCATGGGAAGCATGGACTCTCTGACTGCATCCCATTCCTCCAACAGCATCAGAATGTGGGCAGAGAACAGTCATTTGCTTGTACATTATGCAAGGAAAGTGCTGAGCCAGTAGCACAAAAAAAAAAGAAAAAAAAAAATCCCTGTCAGGAGCCAACAGGTTTTACCGGAATAACCATTGGATTTCAACGAGAAGATTTAGGGTTTAGAATGAAACCTTGACAGTTTGCCCAAAAATTACTTCCTCGTTTTACAGCGTTCTCTCTGTCGAAATGTGTGTGCTCTCCTCTTCCAGAAAAGGCAAGGGAATGAAAGGAAAAATGATGACACTGACCAAGCTCCATCAGTGCATTCCTAGTGGCAACTTATTTTAGGGAGGAATTATCTCAGCTTTACTTTAATGAGTATCAATCAGGTTGGTAACTAACACAGCTTTTTGTGAGGCTTTAAGTCCTTTAAAGATGAGGGTGTTTATTAGGGAGCCTTCACCAAGGTTTTATGTCTTGCCTGTAAAGAGGCACAGCTGTGGCCAAAACATTATCTCAAGTGGAACCAAATGTTGGCTTCATTTATTGGTATTTATAATGGATTCCCACATAGGCAGAGATGTTAATTTGGTCTTTTTTGGGTTGGGGATGCAAGGAGGGCAGCCATGGAATGCCTGGCTGGTCCCTCTATCCTCCTTGAGCAATGCAGGGTCTTTCAGGACACGGCCTGGTGAGTGGCAGAGGGTTTGGTGATAGCTGGGACCCTCTGGAAGGTGCATGGACAATCCATGACAGGGATTACAAGGGGGGCCAGTAATTGTTTGGAGGGCTCAGGGGCACCAGGAGCACAATTCTATGGCACACAGGGTTAGGGATTTGCCTTTTCCCCTGGGAGTGCAGCCAGAATGGATCCTTAGGTTTGAGTTTTGTGCCCAACCTTTGGGATCGCTTGGAGATTTGAGCTTGGAGAGTGAGGGCCTTGCTGCTCTTTGTCTGTCCCCTGGGCAGGCTGAGGCTGCTGTCAAGGTCATCAGCTCACCCTGGGTCACAACCATGTGCTAGTCCCCCTTGGGTGCAGAGTTTTTTCATGGGTGAGCTGGGAGGGTGCCCTGGGAGAGGAACAGCTTGGGGCACTCTCTCCCCCAGCACAGCAGAGCAGCTCCAGCGTGGGGACAAATCCTGCTGGGGTGAGGACACAGTGCTGGCTCCACTCAGTCCCTGGTGACAGCCACCAGCTCCAGACAGCATCAGGACGTGCTGATCCCTTTTCTGTGCAGCAGCACCAGCCCTGAGTCCGAGTTTGGTGTTAATATGGAAATATGGATAAGAGCTTATGCTGTGACAATGATTTACTGCCTTGGTAACTGCACCTGATAACACGAATTTATCTTGGTCTCTCCATTTCAATTATATTTTTTCTAATGTGTGTTTTGAAATACAGATTCCCTCGGTCACAGGAATTTATGGGAAGGGCTGTGTGGCTGGGAGAATTCAAATCAACACAGGAACTGCTCTTTGCCTCATGCTCCAGTGTCTCCTTATGTGTGTTACACCCGCTGTATAATGCATGTTTTCACAAGCCCTGTTCAAAATATGGAAAAAGAGAAGGCAGGCACGGGCAGCATCACTGGGATTTGGTGGGCCAAATGACCTGCTGGAATTTGGCCACAGCAGTTGGATATCTCAAGGTTTGCATTCTAGGTGGGGATATTTGCTCATGGCCTGATGGGGCTGAATTTTCAGGAGGTGCTGAAGAGCCAGGGCTCTGCTTCCCACTCTGCCAGAGGGGCTGGAAGGTGGCAGCCACTCAGAGAGCAAGACTTATCCCTCCTCCCTTTGAGATAGCAAGGAAAAGGCTCTACAAGGGAGTGTGCATCCATGGAAAATACACAATGTGCAAGGGTTCTCCCTGTGTTTCCAGCACTGCTCATGGAGGAAGCACTAACAGGTTGTTCCCTTGTGGAGAAGGCAACTGCAGGGATCTGAGTAGAAGAACTTTGTCTTCCCAAAAGGATTTGTCCCCAGAATAGGGGACAAACCCCCCATGGGCTCTTGGTGTTTTCCTCCTGCTGTCACCAGGCAGATCATCCCAAGCACTGTGATAAGCAGAACTTAATCTCTAGTCAATGTTCTGGGCAGGAACCCACCCCAGGCAGCTGCAGCAGCCACAGATCTGCTCCTGCTGCCAGCAGGGACCAAGGAACTTCTCAGCTTCCCTGGAATCCCAGCTCATGCTGGTGCTTGGGATGCTGGACACGAGGGACCAGATCTGACCCTGGAGTCAGAGCAAATGCCAGCACTGCATTTGCCATTTCCATTGGTCCATAAATACAAAAACGTTGGAATTTTGCTGGGACACGTCATTAGTCCAGCTGCTCACACTTAGCAGCTGATAGCTGCTATCACTCTTAGTCACCTTCCAAATTCCACCACCAGGAATGGCACCATTATTGCTCTGGGGCTGCTGCTGCTCTCACAGTCCTGCTGCTGCTCTTTTCCCTGGCTGGGAAGAGGAGCAGCTCTGGGAACGGCAGGTACATGGGAGCAGATGTCAGGAACTGGCAGGGCTGCTTGTCTGGAACCAGATATCCAGCCACAGCCTCTGCTGAGGGCTGGACAGATGTCTTCCAGCAGATGGAAGGCAGATCTTTCCTCCTCCAAACCCAAATGCATCTCCATCACTCATGTGTGGATTCCACATATTTTACTTGGCACCGTGGCCCAACAGTGTTAAACAAAGACATTGCTGGACCTCTGCTATTCCTGGTATTTCTTTCTCCTGGGAGCTGGGCTGTCTCACAGAATCACAGAATTTCTAGGTTGGAAGAGACCTTCAAGATCATCAAGTCCAACCTATGCCCTAACACCTCAACTAATCCATGGAACTGGAGTGCCACATCCATTCTTTTTATAAACACATCCAGGGATGGTGACTCCACCACCTCCCTGGGCAGACCAATCCAATACTTTATCACTTTTTCTGTAAAAAACTTTTTCCTAATATCCAACGTAAATTTCCCTTGGCACAGCTTGAGACTGTGTCCTCTTGTTCTGTCAGTCTCCTGGATGTGGCCACTGGAAATCCTACAGGGAGGCTCAGGGAGTCAGCACCAAGGACTGGGAGACTCCTGGCCAGTTTTCATCAGTGGTGAGGCACACATCATCCTAAATTGAGGAGCAACTTTTGGAGTCTTGAGCCTTCCAGGAATGGCAGTGCAGAAAATGGGAAGCAGATTCCCACAGCCTTTCTCACATTGTCCTGTCTGGGTGTGGAGCTGGTTTCTCTCCCTGAAGAGAATGTGGCTGACACTACCCCAGCACACCACCTCAAAATCCAGAGTTGTTCCAGCAGGTGGTTCCTGGAGCCAGGATGTGGGGAGGTGGACACCAGAGAGTTGGGATCTCCTGCAGTCCCTGAGCTTCACATCCTCAGATCTTCTGAAGCATTCAAAAATGAGATAATGTTGCACTTGCTGATATGGTCTCATGGCCCATATTGTGGAGATGTTCAGTTGCAGGCTGGATCTGATGACCTTGGAGGTCTTTCCTGACTTCAATGGTTCCCTGATTTTGAGATTCCAAGGGCTGCCAGAGCAGACAGCATTTAGAGAAATCTGGATTTATGAAAGGCCACAGATTTTTCTTTGAAAGTTTCTCAACAAGCAGAGCTGAGGAGGGTCCAGTAAGTCCCTGGAAGGTCAGATGTTCCCCCAGATACTGGAGATTAAAAAGGCAGTGCTCCCCAGGCAATGCAATATTCCAAATTCTGTTCAGGAGAGCTCTGGTGTACGTTAGAAAAGAACAGGAGGTATCATTTCCTTGTCTGTAAAACCCAGAGTAAATGGGCTGGAACCCAGGAGCAGAGGGATAGTGGAGAGCCACAAAATCTGTTCCAGTTGTTTTTCCTCCCAGCACAGGAAAAATGGGGTCATTACTGAAAAACACTGTGTTCCTGCTTAAAAATCCTACCTTTCCTTTATCTGAACCTGTCATATCTCTGATAGTTACCTGCAGTGGTGGGAGTGATCCCTGTGCAGATTAAGATCTGTTCAGTGCCTGGGAACGTTTGGATGGATGGAATTATACAAAATGAAGACATCATCATCATCATCACTGCTATTCCTGCTGCTGGTAGCGCCATCATTCTGTAAAAATAACCCCCTCTCCCAGAGTGGGTGAGGAGCCCCCAGGTGTAAATTCTCAGTGTTTTCAGGAGCTGCTGAGTGGTGTCAGTGCTGGGTGAGCCCCAGTTCCACCCAGCTGAGCAGTGGCAATAAAGGAGCCACAACCAGCTGCTCTTTCCATGCAGGATTCATTTCAAGCGTGGCTGGGCAAATATTTATTATTTGCACAAAAGTACAGAGAGGAACTTTTGTTCTTTGAGGATTGAGAGTCTGGGAGGGCTCTCTGTGCACAGACCCAGCCCAGGGTACTCTCTGTCCTCTATTGCCTGGAGGCACTGAAGTGAAGGATCTGCTGGGGGACGAGAGATCTTGGGCTGTAATTCCCACTCCAGAGACATTTGCTTTGTTTTATTCCATGGATTTTGTGAAATGCTTGTTATCCAGTCTAGAAACAGTCAGATTTTTTCCTTCTGAGCACTCCTAAGCCATGGAGTCACAATGGGGAAAGTTTTCCTTCTCCCCCCTCTAATTATGGTGATTTTGTCACTCCACACTCACCTGCCTTGAGCCTGGAGACTGAGCCATGATCCCTCTCTTCCCCAGCAGCTTCCTCCAAAATTCATCTGTGTTTGGGAGGCACTAAATCGGCATCTTCTCTTCCCCAGCCAAGACAGACAGGAACTGTGGGTGCTCTTCCTCTTCACTCAGTTTGGATGGAATATTCTTTGAGATGAAGTGATTTAGGCAGGAAGTGACCACAGAGTTGGCCAGCCCCAAAATCCTTTTGGACATTCCTGGGATGCTCCTGGTCCCTAAATCCCACCCCTGAGGGTGTTTGTATCCTGTGGGGACATGGAGAAAGAAGAAAGGTTCCCAGTGAGTCCACGTCAGCTTCACTGGAATGTGAGACCCAGAGCTGCACGTGGGAATGGCCCTTCCCAAATCTCCAGAGGCTGAGGGGATAATTTGGAGGAAAACCCCACCTTGTGATTCAGCTCTGACATCACAGGGAGAGGGTTTGTGGTGTTTCCCCATCACACATGGGGCTGGTACCAGAAAATGCAGGATCTCAGCTCACCTGCAATGGGAATTGTGGGGACACTGCAGGGAGAAAGAGCAATTTGAATATAAATCCCACCCGACAGCCAATAAATCCAGATTATGTTCTTTCTTTCCCCTCTCAGTCAGGAAAAAAGTGCTGAAACTGGTCTAACAAAATACAAGAGCCTTTACTGTAGGAAAAAAAAAAAGATAGAAAAGGTTTAGGTTGAGATTTGGGGCAGATTTGGGGAAAAAACACCTCTTTAAATTCTGAAAAATCCCTTTAGCTGACTTTAAACAGGTCAGAGTTTCAAGCTGTAATGAGATTGGAAGTTTAGTGTCCTCCCAGCTCTGGGCCCTGGTTTTGGGGGCTCTTCCAGGGGATGGCAGTGGGTGGGCAACATGACCTCCTCAGGGACAAGCACAGCACTGACAATTCCATTCCTAAGTGTTGTGTTGTACCTTGTCTTTCCTTCTGTCCCATAATGACACTGTGGGGGGAAAGGGAGGGAGGGGTTTGTTTGTCTCTAAATCCCATCCCCCAGGAATGGGAGCAAGGCTCCACTTATCCTTCAGTGCAGTGATGGTGGAATAGAATTCCTGGTTAATAGATCAGGTTCAATTGTTCCTTGTGAAGAACCATTCCCTATATCCACCTGGTGTGACAATCCCTGTGGGAATGGGCTGTGGACAGTCATCAAAGCCTCCCTTAACTCCACAGACATCACAAAACTCCTTTAAGTCACTCACTGAGGCTTTTCTGCTGGATGCCAATGCCCTCTGGATCCACCCCTGCCCCGATGGAGCCTTGTGTTTCTCTGGGTATGAACACAGGGTGGGTTAGGACTAGGAGAGGTGGCTGAGAGCAAGGGGAAGCTCCCAGAGGTATTTTGTAGCATCAAAAGGCTCAGAGGGAGCCTTCTGGCTCTGCACAACTCCCTGACAGGAGGGGACAGCCCGGGGGGTCGGGCTCTGCTCCCAGGGAACAGGGACAGGACAAGGGGAAACAGCCTCAAGATGTGCCAGGGGAGGTTCAGGTTGGACATCAGGAGGAATTTCTCCATGGAAAGGGTGGGTAGGCTTTGGAAGGGGCTGCCCAGGGAGGTTTGGAGTGCCCATCCCTGGAGGTGTCCAAGGAACAACTGGATGTGTCTGGGTGACAAGCTGGGCATTGGTCACAGGTTGGACTTGGTGATCCTGGAGGTCTTTTCCAACCTTAACCATTCCATGATTTCATGATCAGCAGAAAAGCTTCATTTACTCCCTATCAATTCTCCTTTTTACCCTTCCTGGGGTAAAAGCTGCCTCTTCTTCTCCTTGTTGAAAGCACTTTTGTCTTTTCCCAGCAAACAGAAGTAGCTGGAGTTTCTGTTTTCATGGCAGCAGGAGCTGTGCTGCTAAACAAACACGGAGAAAGCCAAAACTTCCTGCCACTTCACATGTTTGTGTTTTGAAAACCAAGCCATTTATTTAGACAAACTGGAAAACATAACCACAAATAACCCCTAAAGTGTGCTGCTCGCTCGCAGCAAGTTAACTGAAACCAGAAGAGGGAGAATTTGTTCATCCACAGATTTTCCTTGCCTCTCTAGGAAAATCCTTTCCCCTTTCCAGCCCCTGGGTCTGTCCTGTTGTAGCACCCAGTGCTGCTCCAAGAGCTGGGAGGAGCTGCAGGAAGGGGAGTGTAGCCCTGGTTCGTGCCTGAGATGTTTTGGTTTTCTGAAATTCTTTTCCTAGGGAATTTTCTGTAAACAAGAGAAGTGTTTTTGTAACTGTACCTATGTTTACATTTTTTCCCTCGGAGGGACTTCTTCTTGATGTCCCTCTGGTCTGACCAGTGTGATTGAAAAAGTTTGTCTTCTTGTCACCAATCGAATTGGTCTCTGTAAAATAGTATAAAAGGGAGACACTTCCCAAAAAGTCATTTTCAGCCTTCTAAAATCAGAGCCTTGTGTCGTTGTAGTGTACAACAGCATCAGAGGAATTCAGTGATTGCATGGATCAGAGATCTATGGAAACACCATCCCCTGGAGTGGGTCCTCCAGCTCTGTGCACCCAGAGAAGGCACCAAATGAAACCTCAGCCCCAAAACTCCGTGTTTAACCTTGGAAAGTGAAGGCATTAATCCACAGCTCCGTGTGCTCTGTCCTGCTCCTAATTCTCTTGTTGCTGAAGGACAACATTATCAGGCTGGCAAAGTCAGAGGGAATGGCTCAGGACGGGCTCCTTCCCTGCGGCTCCGTCGGGGGATTTTATCTCCTGATTGTGCTCCACCAGCAGCATGGCAGGGGGAAGGAAAGGGCTCCTGCCTGACACAAGAGACAATGACATGCTCCAGGGGAATGCTAAAGAGCTCAGGGAATGCGAAGGCTCCATTTCCAACCCCTGCTCCTGGCTTTGGAAGGAAGCCTGGAAAGGTGTGTGCACCCCTGGGCTGGTACCCGCTCTGTTGCCACGGCAACGAGCAGAGGGATGGAGCTGCTGCCATCATTCTCCTCTGCACTTCCTCCTCCCTCCCAAAAGTCACCTCCCCTGGAATTAGGAATGACACTTCTCCATCCCCTGGGAGTGCCTCTCCTTCCCGAGCTGCACCTCTGCCTTCGGTTTGGAGAGGGAAATGTGTGAGTGGGAGATGGGGAGGGGATGGAGAGGGGAAAACCAGGCTGTGCTCAGGGCCCAGACTGGACTGAGCGCTTTTCCTTCATCCTGTGCACTGCTGAATTAATCCTGCACTAATTTAGGCTGGTGTGGATGCTCTGGGGCACAGAGCTGCTCGGAGCTGCAGCCCATGGCACAGCTCGGGGGATCCTGAGGATCAGTCTGGGTTATCTCGGAGGCTGGACTGGGTGAGGAACAGGATTTGGGGGTTGCAAAACACCTCACAGCTTTGGCATTTCCTCTGTGTTGAATTAGCAGGGCTTGCAAAAGCTTTCACGTAAAGCAGGAGGTGGAAAAGCACCTCAGGGAAGGCCCCTGCCTGGAGAAGCCGTGTGGAGCCTCCAGTTGATTGTTTAACTTGGAACCAGGCTCGAGTGTGAGGGATCCCACATCAGTGCTGTGCCTTCCATCCCATGGCTCAGGAGCTCTCCTCATCCTCCTCCCCCTGTCCCCCCACATTTAATTGTGTGGAGAAGGCAGATGAGGCTGAGAGAAGTGACTGCATCTTCCCATGCCTCGGGCTAGGATTCAGCAGGGGCCGGAGCCTGACTTTCCCATTATCCCTCCAGCATTCCCCAGTCTGCCTCTCCCTCATCTTTGTCACATGGGCTTCGGGAAATCTGCATATTGAAATGAGCAGTTTCTGTAGCAAATCCACGTTTTCAGGTAAAAAGTTAAAAACTTCCAGGCCGATGTTAAAAAATTCCCTCTCTCTGGACCCTGAGGTATCCACAACCCCCACCCCCATCCCCCTGAGCAGCCCCAGAAAACCTCTCACTGCTCCAGGAAGGGTCTCTGTGATAGTTTCCACAGCTCTCCTGCACACCAGAACAAAACTCCTCCTGCTGTACCCAGCGATTTCAGGGCCAGTGGAAGGGTCTCAGGTGGACTTTGGGACTCTTATTCCCCCCACCAGGGATGGGATGGATTTTGTTTCAGCTTGGTGTTCAACCACACGGTTAATTCAAAGCATGTGCTGTGCTCATACCAGGGCTTGTGCTGGAAGTGAATTGGGACTTTAGGAGGCTGCAGACCCAGGAATGTCCCTGCTCTTGGATGTCCTCATGTTTGCCAAGAATATTTGCTTGTGTAGATGATTACAGGAACACTCCAGTGCACATGAACCCAATGGTTTTCCTTCCAGCAAATGTTCTCCCAGTGTTTTCATAGACTCATGGAATGAGGTAGAAGGGACCTTAAAAAATCACCTTGTTGCTCCCCCTGCCATGGGCAGGGACACTTTCCACTATCCCAGGTTGCTCCAAAGCCCATCCAACCTACCCTTGGACACTGCCAGGGATCCAGGGGCAGCCACAGCCTCTCTGTGCACCTGTGCCAGGGCCTCCCCACCCTCACAAGGCAGGATTTCTTCCCAATGTCCATTTAAATGTACTGTCTCTGTTCCCCCTTGGAGCCATTCCCCCTTCTCCTGTCACTACAGTTCCTTGTAAACCACTCCTCGCCAGAGGCCCCTTTCTGGCACTGAATCCCCACAGTGTTGTTCCCACTTATCCAATCTTTTCCCCTGTGAGCCCCACAGATCATTGCTCTCCCTCCATTACCAGCATTTTCCCTCCTTAAACACCATCCCAGGAGGAACCAGCCCCTCCCCTGGCTCGGGACAGAGCACCCAGGCTGCAGGAGCTGGTGGGGCAGGCAGAGCTTGGCTCCATCTGCTCCGTGCTCTCCGTGCTCTCTGCCCAAAGGCTCTCAAGGCTGTCACTACCAGCAGTGCTCCTCTCTTTCCTCTGTCCAGACAGAGCAGGAGGGGAAGAGGAAGCTCTGAAAATTTTCTGCTTTGTTGGGCAGCTTCATGTCACACATTAAAGGAGATCTGGGAGAGAAACCCCAACTGCTGGGGGTTGATATCCTCGGAATGTCTGGACCTTGCTTGGTCAAACACCACAATAAAAGGAGTAAAAAGATCTTCCTTGTCTCCCTCCATCTTTTTCCCAGTTTAAATCAATCTCTGCCCTTCCCACACATATTGGCACAACAACCCTGCCTTTCACCTTTCCCAGGAGCCGCAGTCACTCTCACATGATTTTCCCTCCAACCTCTGGGCTGTTCCAGGCTCTTGCCTGACCTTCAGCAGGATTAGCAAGGGGAAAGTGCCCGTACCTCCAGGGTCAGCCAGAGGAACTGGAACTGCAGAAACAGGGAGCTGGAAAAGCTGTTTGCAACTCCCCCTCCCTCGGGGATGATAGTGGCCATTACAGGGCTGGATTGGCTCTAATTGCAACCCCAACAAAGTGATATGGAAATCATGCCACAAACCACTGAGAAAGGGCCAGAAATAATCACAGTGCACAGCAAGGTTGTGCTGGGTGGAGAGGAACTTGTGGAGAAACAGGGAATGGCATGGAGGAGGAACCAAGGCATTATCTGGGCTTTTGAAGCTTTGTGGATAATGATTCCTTGATTTTTCATAACCTCCCTCCCTCCATGGCACTTCCCTCCCCTGCACTCAGCCCCAGGACTTGCTCTCAGCCCTTGGAGCAAAACAAAGCCAACCCTTCACCTCAGAGTCTTCACCAGGGTACTCCAAGGATATTTTTGTGCAATTCCTCTTGGCTGGAGTTTAGTAGGTTATTTTGTCACGAGGTTTGATGCTCTTTGGACGTCTGTCCATGTTTCTGCTGGACTGCATCCAATGTCACCACCTTGTCAGGCTGCTTGGACTGCAGGGCACGGTGAGTTTAGGGATGAAAGAGCCTTTCCTGGGGAAGAAGGAACATTTCCTGTTCCTGCCCTTGGGGCCTGCACAATAAAGGCAGGTGCCCATGTCAGAGAGGTGCCAGGGGAAAGGGGCAGTGTGGGGGTGGTTCAGACCTTCAGGGGCTTAGGAACTGGGTGTGACTCCTGTGACAGCAATGCTTTCCAAGGGTTCTATAAAGAGTCTTTAGAGAGGACAGAAAGCAGGGAAATGGCTGGAATGAGAACGGGGAAATGCAGATTTGGACACCATATGGTTCAGTCCAGAGTCAGGATGGGTTTCTTGGTTTATTGTCTCCTCAGCAAGGCAGGGCTAAGACAGCCCTGAGAGAGAACTTGAGTTATTTTGGACTTCACAGGGTGTGATGGGAGAACAGACTTGGCTCTGTTCCCAAGATCCAACCTCCCTCCCAGCCAGCCCCAGTGACACCAGTATCTCCCAGTTGTGAGCTTCCAGAAGTCACACACTCATCACTGGTCTCTTCTCTCAATCCAAATATTAACTTTTTGAGGGACAGGAATCCTCTGTTGGTCCTCCCAGTGTTGATCTTCAGAGAGTCCCATATTCAGCATTGTCTTGACACAAATCAGAACTTTTGGGAGGCAGGAATCCCCTCCTGATCCTTCCAACTGCTTTAAAGCAAAGCCCAGCCTTTGCTGAGTGGCAGAAACACCTTTCTCCCATGCCTTTGGCCGGGACTCCTGTCACTCCCAGACACCCATTTATGAACAAGAGCCCAGAGAAAAAAGGGAAATCATCCACGATCTGTCGGAAGGTAAATACCTCTCCCTCCATTGCCCCTGACAGCCCGTGCCACAGCTGAGCTCCCCCCAGCAGTTCCCTGCCATTAATCACCTTCAGAAGGGATTGTTCCACCTCACAGTGTTTGCTGTGGCAGAAGGTTAGGCTGGAAATCTGCTGCCAGTCCTGCAGGCTCCTCATCCAGGGGAACGCTGGAGCAGAGCCAGTGCTCACTTCTCTGCCTGGCTTCCAGCTGCTGGGAACACTGAAACACTGGGGTTCTTCTGCTGTGGTTCTCATTTCTCCTTCACCTCCTCTCATTCCCCACCTTTTTTTCCCCTTCTTTTGAGGCCTCTGAGAAATGGTGAGAAGGAATCCCTTATTCCCAGCAGTGCCACTTGTGGGCCCCCCCCAGCACCATCAGAGCTCAGGGATTACAAACTCTGCACACAGCTAAGAGGGAAAGGAGGAGAGAGGATTAGGATTTTTTTCCTTTGGAAAGGGATATGGATTATCTGGGCCAATAACCATGGCTGTGACATGCCTGTTTTCTCACCACTGATTCTCCAGGTGCAGTTTGTGAGAACCTGCTGCAGGCAGTGGGAGGTCCTGCCCTCCCTTCCTTGGGCTCCAGAGCAGCCCTTCACTGATTTGTTGTCCCCTCTCAATTTACTGTCGATCCTGAAAAGCTTCTTTGTGAATTTGCCTTTACTAGAAGCTGAATTTTCCCTCCTGCCTCAATCCCTCTCTGTACCAGCCTCTTTCTAGGAACGTGCTCACTGCCCCACTCCTGTGTTTGTTTTTCTAGCCAGGGTTCTGCCTTACCTTCCTCCCCAGAGCTGCCAGGAAAAGCTCGAGGGGCGGTCCTGAAGGTCATGTAGACCCCACTAGGATCTCCCTTTAGTTAAAAACAGCTCATTTGCATCAGTGCTGGAAGGGACCTTAAGGCTCATCCAGTTCCATCCATGGGCAGGGACTCCTTCCACTATCCCAGGCTGATCCAAGCCCTGTCCAACCTGGCCTTGGACACTTCCAAGAATTCAGGGACAGCCACAGCTTCTCTGGGCACCCTGTGCCAGGGCCTCACCACCTGATTGAAGAAATTCCTTTCTTATATCTTCCTTGATGTGGAGCTGGGAATGGACACACAGAAAGAAGACAGAACTGCATTCCTGGGGCTTTGCTCTGGTCTCCCACAAGGGATTTGTAAAGAAGGGTTTCACACTGCTGGACCCTCTGACTTGGATTTCTAGTGAACTTTGGACACCCAGCTCTGGGACCTGCCCAAAATTCCTCTGAAACCATGGGTCAGACTCCTTTGGAAGTGCCAGTCCTGCAAAGCAGGAGGGAACAAGGTTCCTGGAGAGGGAGGGCCGTGTTAACAGGAGAGGCTTGTCCGTGGAAGTAGTTAATCACCAGGAACACAATTAGCACTTAAATGCCTCTGGACACCCTGTGCTGGCCTTCCCTTGTCCTACGCCAGTGTCTTGCTGCCTCATTACCTGCAACACCTCATTTTCAGTGCTGCTAAATCCAGCTGCCTCCGGAGGCTCCCAGTGCTGTTCCAGAGGGGATCCCTCCTTCTCCAGCAAGGAGCATCCCTGCTCAGCACTGCCATCCCGAGCTGTGTGACACCTCCCGACGGGAAGGGAAGCAGCCGGTGCTAATGGACACAGCCACTCCCTTTCTTCCCCCATTCCACCCTCCCAAGCTCCCTGCAGCTCTTTAAAACACTGTTCCTCTCCTCAAAGTGCTTTTAATTGCTGCCCCTCACCCAGCAGGCTCACAAAAGCAGACGGGAGGCTCCAAGGTCTCCTTTGCCAGAAAGTCAGGCTTTTTTCAAACGTGGAAGACCTCAATTAATAAAATATGCCTCGTTTTTTCTGAGGTCAGCTTTAGCAGCCGGGCCCCGTGATCAAATGAGAGCCTTTTCCTCGGGATGTCTGTTCACTGGAATCTCATTAGCGCTCCCTTGTACAACATTCAGAAGCAACTAAATGGGACAGAAAGTGACTGTTTCCCTTTTCCTCCCCCATGGATCTGGCAGGAGGCAGGAGGACCTCACACAGATGTGTTTTACCCTCTTTGCTCCTCTAATCACGTCCCTCCTTTCACTCAGTGCCAACCCGGCCTTCAGATCCTTGCAAATCTCTGCTGGTTTGGGTGGAATTCAGGGCAAAATGGTATCTGGCAAGTAGATGAGGAGTCTGTACTTGTGGCAGTGTGGATTTTCACAGCTCTGCAGTTGGAACCGCTCTCTCCCCGTGTGAACGAGGGCAGGGAGTGACCCTGGATTTCCACCGTGTTTAGCTGGAAGCAGAGTGCAGCTCTTGCTTTCTAAATTCATCAGTCACTGCCAGAACATCCATTTTAATGGAGTTCAGGCTACGGAGCCTTGAAGGGAATTGTTCTGCAATAACGAGCTCGTGTGTAAGAGTTATGCCCCAAGGGAAAGCTTCTCCTCCTAGTGGGATCTGAGTCCTCACCCAGGGGCACTTCTGGATGGCTCACTATTATTATTTATTACCTCTCTGGCACCATAAATGTGCAGGGCACTCTAGAAAGGGCACAGGACAACATCCCTGCCTTGATGAGGTTGCAACATCCCTGCCTTCACTCCAAACAAACTTGTGGCATGCTTCAAATGAATAACTGGGATGTAGGGAAGGAAGAAGGAGCAGCCTCAGCCCCCACTGGGATGAAACACCAGGCATTAACTCAAATGCAAACTGGGAATTACATGGGGGGCACAACTAAGAGAATAAACCTGGGGAATCCACATCCACACATTGTCTCCAAGACCAGGACAGAAGACATGGAAGGAAGAAATGGTACATGTCCCTCTCTCCTCCAGCCATGGTGCTCAACACTGGACTCCAAGGGGCTGAGCTCTGTGTTTCCCATATGGAATATCTACCTCAAGTGCCCCACTGGCCCCAGGCAATGCCAGTACCATCATGTGCTGTTGAAAGTTGGTCAATCCAAGACAGAAGTGCAGCCCAGCCTGAAGTGTCTGCAGCATCCTCTCTGCTGTGATCTGGGCCCTGGAGGAATTTCATCCAGAGGGGTTTTTCTCATGGAAACGTGAGCACCTTCTACCTCAGCTCCCCATTCGTGTCCTTCCCTGAGGTCTGTCTGTGCCTATCCCATGGAATGTGTTCATGTCCTTCCAACAAGGTATTCCTGTGAAAAGAGCATATTCCTGAGGTAAGAAACGGACACCAAATTCCTGGTTTGACCACCTGATAAAGGTGGTGCATTCCCAGCACTGCAGTATCCCACAGCAGAATTTGGAAGCTTTTATTTATCATTGCACCAGATTAACATCAGCACACACCTAAGGGTTGGAGCCCAGAGCTTGAATCCAGGTGTTTCTCCCTTCTTTCCCATCCACCTTCCTGCCAGACTTCCTAAACTCCCAAATCTCCAGGCAGGCTCTGCTCAGCCCCATTTTTCCAGCAGCCACAGGCACCTCTGGGGATGTGCTGGAAGCAAAGCTGTCCCAGGAGGCTGTGCCATGCCCTGGATGCTGGTTCTCCATCCCAGCACAGCCCTTCCCAGCTCTGCTGCATTCCCACAGGCACACTTCTCCAGCATTTTCCGCAGCAGCTGGGCCGAGCAGAGCAGCACTGCTCTGACACAAAACCCTTTTGCCAGGGATTTCACAATTGGCTGCCCTCCCTCACCTCCGAAGCAGGACTCCTTGCCAAGAATGTGTTTCCCAGCACTGCACTTCCAGCCCTGTCACCTGCAAACACAATTACTCCTTGCTCTGGATCGGCTTCGTTAGCGACGGGGCTGGAGAGGGGCTGAAATGGAGCGTGCTGCCCCTCCAGGGGGGATGAGTTGTTAGCAGGCACAGGGAAGGAGCTCCTGCCAAAGCTGCTCCAGAAAACCCTGCACAGCTGCTGCAGGAGCAGCTCTCACTCGCTGATCTGGGGCAGTGAGGCACGGAGAGCAGTTCTGTGGATGGGGAGGGACACAGTGATACTGGAGCATACAGAGGAGGCAGCTGGAAGAGATCCACAGATTGGCTCTGCCTGGGAATCAACACCTTCCCTTTCTGCTCATCCAGGGTGGCTTGATAAGGGAGGGTTTGAACCTTTTTTAATGGTCTTTGACTTTTTTTTTTTTTTCAACGGGAAAATCAGGCTGGAAGAAGCTGCATGGTCATTTAGTGTATCTTTGATCTGAAGAAAGATCATGAAATCATGGAATGCTTTGGGTTGGAAGGGATATCCAGTCCCATCCCCTGCCATGGGCAGGGACACCTTCCACTAGCCCAGGGTGCTCCGAGCCCTGTCCAGCCTGGCCTTGGACACTTCCAGGGATGGGAGGTTTTCTTGCCCATCATCACTTTGGGAATTTTGCTTTCTTTTCTGAGTGTATTTCCTCGATTGAGGAGACCTCAGGTTGTCAGTTCCCATGACTTCCCCGTTCCCTGCATGCTTAGGATGGTGGCTTTATCATCCTGGCCATTTGGGTTTGGAAGGGAAATTCAACATCCACTATTTCCAACCTCCCTGCGAGGGACATCTTCCAGTAAACCAGGCTGCTCCAAGCCCCATCCAACATCCTCTTCTGTTCCACCATTTCCATGCCAGGAATTTTGAACTAACAGCTGAAGGCACAGCAACAGCAGAACTTTCCTGCTAAAACCACCTCTAATGTTCAGAGCCTGGTACCTCCACACCATCAGTCTGAACTTCCAGAGGACCCTGGTGGATATGGCAGGATGGTCCCTTCTAGGGCCCAGTGCTGTGGGTTTGGCAGGCTGGTTTTACATTTTGGGGGTTGGTAATTGCTGTGCTCTCGTGGCAAGGATTGGAGCTGTTCTGGAGGAGGTACTTGGTGGGAGCTAAGCCCAGGACCTGCTGCTTGGCTCCCAGTGGCTTCCTGGGTGTCTCATAGGCTCCCATGGCCTCAAGGGCTGTAGAGATCTGCCACAGTTCATAGAAACTCCCATCACTTATGGAAAAACCAAAAATGCAGCCACCTTCACAAACACCACTGCATGGAAGCAGCAATAAAAAAATACATGTATTTTAATCCAGTCTGAATTGGATTTTGTGAGAACAGCAAATTTCATCACAGAGAACTAAATTTCGGTTGATTTTCAAGTACAGAGCACAAAAAGCCTCATGTTCTTCCAACACAGGGAACGTTTTCCTGGCATCCATTGGAAATGCTGTGTCACTGCTTTTGTTAATGGGATCAGCAGCAAGCTGAGCCCAAAGCAGGCAGCAGGAATGGATGGTTTTTTCAGGACTCATCCCAGCTTGGCAGGCTGTGGACAAGCAGAGGGATGTTCCATGCCCAGAACAGTAGGAGCCTCCTGGAACCACTGGCAGTTCTCTTTTGTCAAAGAGTGTCATGCTGCTGGGTGGAGTCAGAGCAGGAGCACAGGATGGGGCTGAGGAGGAACTGATGGGCTCAGGGACCATTTTTTGGGCAGCCTCAAAACACGTTCAATGAGCTGGTTCTCCAAGTTATTTGTCTGGAGGTGGCTGGCAAAATGCATTTTGTGGAATCCCAGAATGGTTTGGCTTGGAAGGGAACTTAAAGCTCATCCAGTCCCACCCCTGCCATGGGCAGGCACACCTTCCACTATCCCAGGTTGCTCCAAGCCCCGTCCAGCCTGGCCTGGAACATTTCCAGGGATTCAGGAGCAGCCACAGCTTCTCTGGGCACCCTGTGCCAGGGCCTCACCTCCTCCACAGGGAAGAATTCCCTCCCAATATGACATTGAAACCTCCCCTCCTTACTCTTAAGGACATGCCCCTTGTCCTGTCACTCCAGGCCCTTGTGAAAAGTCCCTTCTTATCAGTGCTTCTTAAATCCTTCCCACCTTTGTGGATGGAAGTGTGGAAGGATGATGAGCAGCATGGAAAGGAAGGAAGAGGAAGGAAAAGGAAGGAAGAGGAAGGAAGAGGTGGTGTGTGTCACACTGTCCTTTCTGTCCTTTTTTGTCCTCCTCTCTCCCCCCCGACCTTTTACTCCTGCTCAAAACTTCCTCTGGGGCTGAGGGAAACACAGACCATCCAGCTGGATGTTGACCTTCTGCCTGGAGCTGGGCACAGGACAAGCAGCTGTAAGCTCCTGCCTCATGTCCTCCAGAGCTTCAGGCAAGCCTGGCTGTTTCCAGGCAGGGATTCACCCCACGGATTTGGAGTGCTGGCAGAATGCAGGGTTTTGCTACGTTTCATTATCCAATTGGTTCCAGGTGTTCCCAACACCTTTCTGTCTGAACACCTCCTGGTAGTGCCTTGAGCAATCCAACTGGTGTCTGCTTTGTGTGGTCTGTGTTCCCAACCCATTCCCCGGGAGAAGGGAAGGCAGGAGAGCTGAAGTGGGAGAAGATTGTAGGTTTGTTTTCCATTTATTTATTCATAGTAACTACACAGGTTTGTGTTCACGTTACAAAAATCACACTGAGGAAACATTCCTCACGTTTGGGGCTGCCATTCCTGGAGGGGCTCTTTCCCTGGATTTTATTTTGTGGCACAGACAAGTTTTTATCCACCTGCAGATTGCACCACAGTGCCACAGTGTAGCCCTGTTTTTGTGCCTGAGATGTTTTGGTTTTCTGAAATTCTTTTCCCAGGGAATTTTCTGTAAACAGGAGAGGTGTTTTTGTAACAGTACTGTTTTTCATTCTTTTCCCTAGGAGGGACTCCTTGATGGCCCTCTGGTCTGACCAAGGTGAGTGAAGAGGTTTGCCTTTGTTTCACCAATCAAATTGGTCTGTGTAGAATGGTATAAAAGGGAGACACATCCCAAAAATAAGAGTCATTTTCAGCCTTCTGAAGTTCAGAGTCTGTCATTGTGGTGTAAGACAGCATCACCACAGAACGACGCTGCCCTCACTGCCCTCACTGTGGGGCAAGAAGGGGAAGATCTTGTCCCAATTTATTGTAGGGAGTAAATATCAGGAGGAAGGGCATCCAGAGGTTGGATCCAAGCTCTTCTTGGTGGTGCTCAGCAATGGGAAAGGGGGAAGAGGCAGGAATTGATGCCCAGGAAGTTCCACCTGCACAGGAGGAAGAACTTGTTTTCTGTGCAGTGACAGAGCACTGAACAGATCCCAGAGAGGGTGTGGAGTCTCCTCACTGGGGATCTTCCAGAACCATCTGGATGCAAACCATGTGCTCTGGGATGACCCTGCTGGAGCAGGGTGACCTACCGTGGTCCCTTCCATTCTGTGATCCGTGATTCTGCGAGTTGATCCAAAGAGGTTGTTCATGGCTCCTCGTGTTCCCAAGGGATTATGCTGGAGCAGCTCCAAAGTATCTGCAGCTCTTTCCCTCTGCCAGCAAAGCTTGGCTTGGCTCTCCCTCGTGCAGATGCTGCTCTTGGCCAAGGCCTGGCCCATGTTGACAGCAGCCGTGCAGGGAAGCAGGAAGCTCTTGGTGACAGCTGGCACTTGGATCCAGCTTCTCTGCCCAGTTTGCCTTGGAGCTGGTGATGGAGCAGGTCTGGAGAGAGCTGGTCTGTGTGGGAATGGCGTGTGGGAATGGCAGGTTCCTGCTGTGGTTTGGGTGTATCCCACCAGGAAGGGCTCCAAGCTCTCCACATATCCGCTGGATCCGTGCCACCCTGCAGGACAGCACCACAGATGCTGCATCCTGCTTCCATGAGCTTTATTTTTAGGCTCTGCCTCCATCTGCTCCTCTGTGGGCTGGCCACCATCAGCCAGGAGCGAGTGGCCAGAGCTGGAGGAGAGACATCTCTGCTGATCCCAGCAGGAGGCCTGGGAGAGGCCAGCTTCATGGAGTAATTGTTCCCAGGTTTATGGCTGAGCCTTTGTCAGGGGAAGAGGGCCCTCTCTGAAACACCATCGTCCCTCACACATTCCCATCTTCCTGCTGTGTCCCAAGAGGTGTTTGCTGGAAGGAACCAGCTGTCCACAAACAAGAGCTCACTGTTCCAGAGCCATCCTGGCTTGGTACAAACCACAGGAACACTCGGGCCCCTTCAGAAGTCTCACCCCAAAAGGCAGAGCTCTTCCCATTGAACCTGCTGGTCTAGTGGAAGGTGCTCCTGCTCATGGCAGGGGGCTGGAACTGGGTGATCTTTAAGGTTCCTTCCTACCCAAACAATTCCATGAATTTTGTGCTGCCATGGAGTGGCCCATGAGGCTCCTCTGAGTCACCTTCTGCTGCAGTAGAGCAGACACAGTGAGCAGGTTGGTTCTCATCACAGCCAGAATGTAATTTCAACCCTTTTTCTCTTCCTCTATGATATTCCTGAATCCAACACGTGCTCCATGTGCACAGCCAACCCTTTCCATTCACGTACATATTGGCTTCTTCCTCCACAGCCTCCCCTCCCCACTGCTCCGAGCTTGCTCTGTGGAGAAAGGACATTTCAGAGGTTACACTGGAAGGTCAGCACCTCCTGGGATTTATATCCATCCCAGGTCTAGAACATCAAGCTGTAGAAGATTCCTCCACAGGTCCTGTGAGGAGCCACTTGGGAAGCTGAACTCTCAGCCCTTCACCTCACTTGAATCCTCCTTTATACTTCCCAGTGGATCTGATTATGCTGCCAAGGAAATGGAGCTGCCAAAGTACTTGCTGTGAGCAGAAACTAGGCAAAATGAGGCTGAAGAGGGTGGAGTGAACAGTGTTTCTTTGCAGAGGTTTCCAAAATAATCTGATAAACAGAAGTTGTGGAGAAACAGGCAGCAGTCCCAGCAGTTACCTGCTGACATTTCATTCATTTTAATTCCTGAGCAGCAGCAAAACTGTTCAAATCCAAGTAATTTCCTGGAGACTGGACTGACTGAGCTCTAGTAGGTCAAAGGCTCAAGGAAAAGTGTATGGTCCATCGGGGAGTGGACTTTCAAAAGAGTCTTTTTGTCACAAGGAAATGTCCTGAGCATTGTGACCAAATGAATATGGTCCTACAGCCAAGCTGATCCCCTCTGCTCTGAGTCCTCCTGTCCTTGCAGTGATCCCTGCACAAGCCATGGAGTTGGTGTGGTCCCATATGAGCTGCAGATATTTAATGACACTGGCAGGCTGTGGTGGCCCACAGCAGAGGAATGTCACTTGTTAGGCACATAGCAGATTTGTGCAGTCCCTTGGAGGCCCCAGAGCTTTGTGGGGTCTCAGGGACATGTTACCAGGGTTTCATCCAAAACAGAAGCTTTCATTTCTGCTCTCAGCTGTAGGCACTTCTCTACAGAAATGGAACATAAGCAGAGGCTGTGGGCTCAGGCGTTAATTCGGGCCCGGGGGAGCAGATGAAACACTGAGTAAACAAAGAGTAGCACAACAGGATGGATGCAGGGAGCCACCTGTCTCCTCCTGGCCTCTCTCCCTGCTGGTATTTTGTTGGGAAGGGTTATTCTTAGAGCTCACTGTGTAAATGAGCAGTTTAAATATCCCCTGACTCACACGGCAAATGCTACTCAGGGAGTGTGAGCACAAAACACAGCCTGTGCCACATCCCTGAGGAAATCACTGCAGGAGCTGCCTGACCTTTATAGAACTGCTCCAGGCACTTGGAGCAACCTGAGATACTGGAAGGTGTCCCTGTCCATGGAGTGAGGTGGTCTGTAAGCCCCTTCCAACCCAAACCAGTCTGGGGTTCTATGAAGTTGGATCCACCTCACCTACCTTTTCCTCCAAAGTCAGACTTCCAGGAAAACCATTTTTTCTGGCCTCCTGTATTTGGAGACAGACAGCTCCAGAAGGTGGTTCAGTTTTTCCACAGGGGGATCCTGAGCCAGTCTCTCTCCAGTGACTCCAGAGGTGACAGCCCTCTCTTTGAGGACTGTGGCCATGAGGACTGTACAGCATGGACTGTTTCCCATTCCCCCTTCCTGGTCCCTTCTTGGTCACCAGGGTCCACTGTTTCACTGAAACCCCTCCTAATGGCTGAGCAGGGGAGTCAGGCCTGTGGTGAGGATGATAACCCAAATCCTCCCAGCTCCACGTGGAACAGGTCAGGGCAGGGGTTGTGCTCTATCATTGCTCCTGCCAAAACAGAATTAAACTAATCCAATGTGGGAAAAGCCAAGAAGAAAGTCCCCATGACACAGCAGGGACCTTGCAGGGTTGTTTTGGCTGAGCCAGCAGCAAGGTGAAACTGGAGAGGTCTCTGCTTCCTGACTGGAAGGACCTTGAGTCTGTGGCTGATACATTCTTTGGATTGTGCTGATCCAGCTTGAGTAGGCCTTATTGTGGAATAGAAAGTACACAATAAACCCATGATGGTTATGTGGTGCCTGGTTTTCACACCTTCATGTTTCAGAGCCCGAGGAGCTCTGCCTCCTCTTCCTCCTCTTCCTCTTCCTCCTCCCCACAGCAGAGCTCCACCAAAGGACATGTTGCTCTCTCTGCTCTGGGTTTTGCTGATAAAACTGTGGCATCTCCCTGCTGCTGCTTGGCCTGGACCAGAGAAATGAGGAGAGCAACAGGTTGGGCAAGTGATGGATTGATCTCGGGACTTGGATTCCCAACAGAGAGCTCAGCTCTGAGCACTGGGAAATCAGAATGACCCTTCCATGTGGCACACCTTGGAAATGCACAGCTGAGCATCCATGGTCAGCCACTCCCAGTGACCCCCTCTGGCCCTGTGTGTCCCCCACAGCCCAGGGGTGACACAGGACAGCTCCAGCCAGCTCTGCCATCCCTCCTGGTGAACACCTATGGAGAGAGCACGTTCTCCACCCACCTATGCCAGCTGCATCCAACACAGAGCCCTCCCCCAGAGCAGTGCCAGCTCCTGGGCTCTTAGAGGAGGAGGAGGAGGAGGCTGCAGGTGTTTCAGTGCCATTATCAGCCCTGAATCAGTCATTTTCCACCTCCAACACAGCTTTTATTCACTGTGTGCCTCCCTGCTTGCTCTGAAAACCTTGTTTCTCCTTGTCTCCTGCTGCTCCTGCCTCTGCTCCCTTCTCATCCATCACCAGAGTCCAGCTGGGCTATGGCTCTGGCACAGACACCCTTTGGAGGTGCTTGCAGGGGGTGGAGGGGCTGGGTCCTGGGCTGGCTGTGATTCCCGGGACAAAGGGGCTCTTTGGCTCAGAGTAGTGTCTGCCCCTCCCACAGACCCTGCATGCAGGTGTGACACAGCACAGTGACTGATCTGGCTGGTGGCCACTGGCAGATCAGTCCCACAGCTCCAACACCCACCTGGAAGCCGTGAGGAGCGAGCCAAGCCTGCGGATCACAGCCCTCATCTGTGTCCTGCCAGCACCAGGGCAGCCTGACTCAGGAAGGAGGAGGAGAGTGGAGATGAATAAATGAACCACAAAGTGCTGCTGGGGCACTGCCTTGGGCTACATCCTTGCTGGGAAAAGCCTCTGGAGCCACACCTGGCTGGGGCAGCAGGTGAGCAGGTGCTGAGTTACACTCACACAGTGATCCAGGAGACAGTTCCCTGTCCCAGCCTTCCTTAGGCTCTGCAGTGCACAGCTCCTCACACGCTGCTGCCTCATCCATCTGCTCCACTCCAAATGCTCATCCCTAATGTGAAGCCTGCTCTTTCCCCTGCTGTTCAGGGCTCCATGGCTGGTAATTTCCCTGGCATGTAAAAGCTTTGGAAAATTATTGTAGAGCACAGGTTCACACCTTGTCACAAAGAGACGAAGTTTAATAAACCGTGGAGCCAAACTGTTGGATCCCTGCATTAATGCAGGTGAGCAGCTGGGAAGAGCTCCACAGAAGGAATTCTCAGCAGGATACCAGAGGCAGAGCACCCAGAAGTTCTCCAGCAGCTGTTTTGCTCAGCTGCTCCGGCGCTGGCCTCTGGGAGCAGCGGCTGCTCTGAGCCTGAGCAGAGGAACAGTGCCCCAGGCCAGAAGGGATAAAAGTGCCTGTACAATCTTACAGAAGTCTAGAAAACATTTTCACCCCCCTTGCTCACACCTCCTGCACCTGCAGAGCTTCTAAAGATGATCCCAATGTGTCTCTGGAGTACCCAGAAGTTTTCTACATCCCTATTGGTCTTCTTTACCCAAGCCTCTTCCCACAGATCCTTTCTTTGGGTGGCATCTCTGGGCTTGTGCCACCTGCTTCAAGCAGCAGCTGTGGGAACAGGGCTTGGAGCAGGGACTGTGTGAGGCAGCCTCTTGGCTTTCACCAGGGGATGGAGGGATGGATCAGAACACACAAATCCCCGCTCCACACATGTCCTAGGAATATCTGCTGAAAGAATAACAATGTGCTTTTTACCAGTGAAGCTTTCCTGTGCCTCTTGGAGCAACC
The DNA here is from genome assembly GCA_024734555.1 of Trochalopteron elliotii. NCBI lineage: Eukaryota > Metazoa > Chordata > Aves > Passeriformes > Leiothrichidae > Trochalopteron > Trochalopteron elliotii. The sequence continues at coordinate 515,166 of JANPWX010000363.1, forward strand.
AGATCACTTTGTCCTTTCCCAAAAATCAGAGTGCTCCACTCAGGCCTGCTGGGAAGCATCTTCGGGTGCTGGTAGAACCAAATCTGACCAAACTGTGTTAGCACAGGGAGCTCTCCCCAAGTTCAGCCTGGGGTTTGCAGCAGGAGGAGGTGGCGTGGGCTGGCCCCGGTGCCACGGGGATGATCCTCTGGGAAAGGAGGGCAGATCCACGGGGATGATCCTCTGGGAAAGGAGGGTAGATCCACGGCATTCAGCCCCCACAGCCGTGGGCTGCACAGCCTCGGCTGGCTCCTATTCCCTCTATAGGATCCACCCACTGCAGTTAATGATTCACATCACTCACTTGGATCACTTAACCCCTTCCCACAGCCTGTGCCTGACGCTTGCCCAGGCTGATATTTCATCACATTTCCAAGGCCTCCTGTTCATTACTGCTCTGACTGGGAAGGGAAATGCTTCAGGAGTAGGAACCAGGGCCCATGGTGGGATTTTTGGGGTTGTCCTGTGCCAGGCCAGGAGCTGCAGTTGATCCTTGAGTGTCCCTTCCAGCTCAGGATATTATCCTGTGATTCCGTGAACTCTACATGGAGAGTTGTGCACTCTATTGAGTGTTTTGGTTCTGGAATGGCAAGACATTTATGGACACTGGTTTCATATCCTGGAATTCCTGTGTTGCCCTGGCAAAGGATATTGGCACCATCATCTGACCAGCTCCTCTTCTTTCTCTGGCTCTGTTTGGGCTCTCCCAAGCTGGGTGCTCTAAGTGTGATCATTGCACACCCATCCATGAAACTCAAGGTTTCATGGAGAAAAGGAGGGTCAGGGGGAACCTTCTGGCTCTGCACAACTCCCTGATAGGAGGGGGCAGCCAGTGGAGGGTCAGACTGCTCCCAGGGAACAGGGACAGGATGAGAAGAAATGGCCTCAGGCTGTGTCTGGGGAGGTCTAGGCTGGATATCAGCTAAAAATCCTTCCTGGGAAGGGTGGTCAGGAATTAGAACAGGCTGCTCAGGGAGGTGGTGGGGTCCCCATGCTGGAGGGATTTAAAAGCTGTGTGGATGTGGCACAAGTGGAGGTTTTGGCAGTGCTGGGGAGCAGTTGGACTTGAGGGCTTTTCCAACTTAAGCAATTCCATGATTCTCTGTATTTAGGAAGGGTTTGGCTACCTGTGGTTCTGGAGTCTTTTCCACAGTCAGTCTGGATTCACTGGCACCAGAAAACAAACAAGAGGAGCCCAGACTGGTTTCCTGGTTTTTTTTTTTTTAAATCACATCCTTTAGCTCACTTTGTACGAATTTGGTATCTGAATTGTGGTGTTTTGCTGCCTGCCTTCAGCAGTCAGGGAAATACCTGAAATTTCAGCTGCACAGGGGTGGAAATCTTCTGGGGGAAATCTGTCAGGATTAGAGTTGCTCTGCGTTTCAGTGGTGTCTTCACAGTCCCCATGGTGCAAGACTATGAGCCTGGGGCTGAGCTGAACCAGGCCCTGTGAGAACAGCTCCTGTGGAGGGATGAGGAAGAGCCAGGATTAGTTACAACAGCCCAAATGGGCAGGGTTAGACTGGGTTTAGGACTGATTATCACACCCAGTGTGGGGCTCGTTGTGGGGGCTCTCTCTTCTCTTTCCAGCCCTCCTGGGCAGGTCCTGCTGAAGCCAACACCTGCCTTGTTGGCTGTCCTGTCACACTTCCCAAGCCCAGGCTGCAAATCCCAATTGCTCCAGAGGATTTGGAGCACCAGGGAGGGTGTCTGGGTTTGATGGTGGCCCCAGGGAGAAGCAGCAGGACAGGACATGGGTACACTGGTGAGGAGCCTTGGCTGGGTGTGGGACATTCCATCCCATTGCCTTGCTGGAAAACCGGGCCCTGGGAATCCTTCAGGATGCCAGGAATACACAGGGAACATGGAGGAGAAATTTTTCCAGGTTCTGGGATGCATTATTTGGCTTTGTGGATTGTTTCTCTTCCAGCAGGTTTCTGTAGTTTTTGTAGGCAGGAGTTTTCCCCCTCAGAGCCATGAAAAAAGCCACCCTTCACCACTGGCTTGCAATTGGAATAAAAATCTTGAAACAGGATAAAAAAATATCAATGGTTTGCAATTCTGAGTAGACATTGAGAAGCTGGAAGAGACAGAATATATTAACAGAGTGGTTTTAAACAGGGAGCCCAGAAGAAGGAGACAATTAAACCAGTCCTTCTTAGTCAAGCACACAACATCTGGACCAGGTGCAGGTGGAAGATATCCATCTTTCTAAGGAGTAAGGAAAAAAAAGGAAAGCAAACCCAGTGGCATATTTGTTCCAAACCCTCTTCTGTGTTTGATGTGTACGAGATGCCAGAGTGGAAAAGGGAGGCAAATCCCCAAGTTTCTGCCAAAACTGAGCACACATGTGCCTTTGGAAAGTCTGCAGAGTTTTTTCACAGGGATTTTCATCCCTGGAAGTGTTCAAGGCCAGGGTGGATGAGGCTTGGAGCAACCTGGGATAGTGGAAGGTGTCCCTGCCCATGGCAGTGGGTGGAACAAGATGGGTTTTGGGGTCCTTCCAACCCAAACCATTCTGGGATCATAAAGCAGAGATCTCAAGGAAGGACCTGCATTCCTGTCCCCCACATCCCATGCATCCACCTTCACATCCCTTTGGGAGTCCTCAGACACGTGTGAGATCCAAACTGTCCACGTTGCTTCGTGCCAAGGTAGAGCTCAGCATTTTAATCCCATTTTCATGAGCTTGAGGAGCCAGAGGAGACACATGGCCATAAAAATATGTGGCCATTTGTAGCTTTTTAATGAGGGAATGGATCCAGCCCTGTCCCCCTTCCATGGGCAGCCATTCCCACTTTGCTGCCGTGACCTCAGGAGTGCCGTGCCTTGTGAGGGGCCAGGTTGCCACGGAGACCACTGGGATGGCATCAATAAATGCACAGCAAAGGTGTGTGCAAAGAGGGGATGGGGGCCTTGGGAATGGGAAAAAATAAAATAAAGCAAAATGGGATTTGTGGGAAACTCAGGAATCAGGAGGCACCTGTGTTTGTCAGAGCACTGTGGTTTTCCATGGGAGAGGCAGGTGGGATATTGAGACGTGGCCAAGGCCAGGCTGGATGAGGCTTGGAGCAACCTGGGACAGTGGAAGGTGTCCCTGCCTGTGGCAGGGGGTGGGACTGGATGGGCTTTAAACCCCCTTCCAACCCAAACCATTCCATGATTCCATGATCTCCCTGCCAGGGGACATTCTGCCCTAAGGAGGAGCCTTCCTGGCAGGTGGCACAAACACCCTCAAGCCCTTTCCAAGGGGACAGGAGCCAACCCAGCACGTTCTCCAGGATCATGGGCTCTCTGCTCCAGGAGGAAGAGGGGGGGACATGGCTTTGCAGTGCCTGGCACAGGGCTGGAAGCTCTGGCTGTGGGAATTCCAGTGCAGCAGTGGGGTAAAAAATCCTGGAGCAGCCACCTCACTGCATCCATAGGATTTCTTTGTCAGTGTGCACTGAAAGGTGGCCTGGCCTTGGTCACACCTGTCCAGGCAGTGGGCACAGAGTCTGGGGAGGGAGGGAGGGAAGGGAGGGAAGGGAGGGAGGGAGGAAGGAAGGAAGGAAGGAAGGAAGGAAGGAAGGAAGGAAGGAAGGAAGGAAGGAAGGAAGGAAGGAAGGAAGGGAGGGAGGGAGGAAGGAAGGAAGGAAGGAAGGAAGGAAGGAAGGAAGGAAGGAAGGAAGGAAGGAAGGAAGGAAGGAAGGAAGGAAGGAAGGAAGGAAGGAAGGAAGGAAGGAAGGAATAGAATCAGTGCACTGAGAAGGGACTGTGAAACAGAGAAATTAATTTTATACTGGGCTTTTTTTCCCTGTCCTCATGAAAAGCAAATGCCCCCTCTCTTCCTCCCCTTCCATCTCCCAGAACCAATATACAATTCTGACAAATCAGCCCTGAATGCAAATCCAATAAACTTAGCATAATTGTCTTTGTTATGAGGAGCTGGAACAGGCTGCTCTGCATGAAAATCCAAATCATAAACCACTCAAACATAATGCAATTGGGGGAGTGTAAACCTGGCCATATCCCCACCAAGGTGTGGGTGCAGGATGGGGGACCTGGGCAAGGGGAGCGCCCTGGGCAGCTCCCAGGGCCTATTTGAAGCTTGCTAGTGGTTTTTAAAAGAAAAGAGGCAGTGGAGGGAGGGGGAGATTATTTTCATGTATCAATGTTCAGCTGATGAAAAGGGAAAACTGAAGCGTTTTCTGACAACTACAAGATCTTGCTGTTTTTTGTGTTAATTGAGTCTGATTTAAAAGCTCACACAAAGCAAATAAACCAAAGCAGAAATCTCAAAATATTTTGCTTAGGAAACATTGACACAAAAAAGGTTGTTTATTTTTTTTTTTCCCCTTTTCAAGGAGCTGTTCCAAAAAAGCCAATTCTGTTGATGTGAATCTAAATGAGGTGATGTGAGTGAGTGTTAACAAAGGTTTAGCTAATGAGAGCATTCCCTGCTTGTTTCTAAGCCCTGACTCCGGGAGTCCTGAGAATGCAGAATTGGAGCTTTGGTTAAAGAACACACCAGCACAAAAGCTGTGGTTTTCCTGGTGATGGAAATCCAGGAAATGGAATAATCCTGCTGCGAGAGCTGAGCTCTCACCCCGGCAGTGGCTGCGTGTCCTTGGGGTGCTGGGGGGTCTCCTCCTTTCCCCCACCCCAGCTCCAGTCCCCTTCCCTCCCTCTGCAAGGAATCCTGATTGCATCCACCTTGGGAGCACATTCATCAGCTGCTCTGTAAATAATTGCTCTGGGCGGCTTTCCCCTTCACCTTGGGGCCAGGAGGGGGATGTGACCCGGGGATAATTCCTGCCCTCCCTCCTGCCTTTGCTCAGCCGGCAGCAGGAGCAGCCCAAGCCTCCCCCTGTCTCCCCAGGGATCCAGCCTGGCACAAACATTCCCAAAGATCGCCTTTAACAGCTCCAGAAACTCGGGGAGAGGGAGAGCAGGGCTTTGGAGGAGCCCGGGAGGAGCAGTTCGTTTCCTTGGGAGGAATTGATCTTCAAAGCTCTTGCTGCTCCGTTTGAAATGCATCCCGCTGCTCCCAGCATCCCGATTACCTTTCCCTCCCGCACCTGCCTTTGTTGTTCCAACATCAAAGGAACGCTGCCCTGCTCAGCCCAGCCATCACCGCCTGGCCCCTGCTCTCCGGGGTATTTCCAACCCCACACTCCGCCCAGGAGGGTGGGGGTGCACTTGGGCTCCTCGGGGGGAGCGGTGGAACAGCCTTGGGGTGAAGTTGGGATTTGGGACTGTAAGAGGGGACATTGAGATGTCATCAGGGTAGTGGGACACGACAGTGAGGGACTGATGGGGGCTGGGGGTTGTGTTGTTCCCCTCCTCACACCCTTGTTGGGTGTTTCTGTTGGTTCTCTGATGTCCTGTGGTGGCCTCTTCTCCCACCTCCTGGCTCTCACATGCCACGGCTTTGGGTGGAATTCCGTGGCCCCTGGAGCCCAGTGGAGCAGCCTCTGCTCAGGACAAGGACACGCAGCAGCACCACCCTGATTCTCACAGCAAACCCATCTCTGTGTGCCTCAGCAGAAGCTCTCGGGGGGGTTGGCAGGCAAATCACGTCTGGCAGTGACAGCATCGGCTCCTTGGCTTGACGTGGCTTCTTCTCCCTCCCCCCAAGTCTCAACCTGTGCTCTTGAAGAGGCTTTAAAGCTCATCTGTGCTATTGTGCTCGGGAAGCCCTGAAAAGGTTAAACCGATCCAAATTGCTGAGTCTTTGAAATAAAAGCGGAGCCTCTCCTAGCAGGAGCCTCGCTGAACAAAAGGGCTTCAGCAGGCAGCTTGATTTCAGCAGCTCTTCCCAGGGGATTCAGAGGGGTGACCCCGCATCCAAATTCCTGCAGGAAGTGAGCTGAAACCCCTGTGAGATGAAGTGAGAATCCGTGGAGTGTCTCTCTCTCCCTGCATTCAGAGCCCCACCTTCTGCTGGGATGAGGTGACCAGAGAGCCCCAGGGCTGGACCCCCTTCTTTTGGGTTTCATCTGTTGAATGGACAGCAGCCAGGGGAAGCCCTGGCTCTTTCTGGGACACTTCCCCTCTGGAGATGTCATTCCATTGGCATGAGCAGCAAAACAGGAGCAAAACCCCCACCCCAGGAGTTGGGCTTGGTACTTTTGCCTCCGTGCTGCCAAGGGGTCCCATGTTCACAGTGCTCCCTGCTCTGGGTGGGAAATGTCCTCCCTGACAGCTTCTTCTCTCTGCTATTTGCATGATTAGGAGAAATTTTAGAGCATTTGGACTGCTTGGAGTGTTTACATCATAAGCCTTGTGGTATCTGGGTTTTTTAAGTCTTCCCAGAGTGCTCCAGCCATCCCCTTCCCAAGCCAGCCAATTCCATTTGCCAGCATTTCCAGCAAATGCTTAAGTCCTGAGAGTGAGCACAGACACTCCTCCCCTCTGTGTGGATAATTGTGCATCCTCTGGGGCACAAAGGGTAGAAAATGAGGTAGAACATGGCATTCCTGGGGTTGGGAAGACCTACAGGAGACCTTGGCCTCTTGCTGCTCATCACTGAGAGCTGGGGGAATGTTCAGGACAATAATCCCCTGTATGAATCAATCCCTGGGACAAGGACAGCATGGGGACCTTGATCACAACCACAGGACCTGGCAGGGCTTCTGTCATCAAAAAATAAATAAAAAATATGGCTTTTAATCCTCTTAATTGGTTGCATTACTGATCCTCTCTGGCGCTGGCTGGGGAATGAGAAAATCTATAAATGGGTCTGGTTTGTCCAGCCCAGCCTGTGCCTGAGCCTGAGTTGTCATTCAGGGCAGGGACAGAAGAAAACACCTCAACAGTCACCAAAAAAACATCCCCAGCTCTCCCCACCAGCCCTGCACTGGGAAAATGCCCCCACTGGACCAGCTGCAATTTGTTGCACCCAGCAACCATTTACAGTGAAATACATTGAGGATTTAATGAGGGAGGATGGACTTTTTTTTTGCATTGCTTTGGGAAGAGCCCAATTTTCTTCCCTAAACCTTTGCCAATGACAGACACTCTCATAAAGCATTTTTATTGGATTTTCGAACAATTTAATTAGCGTCTCTGGCCATGATGGCTGCAGAATTGGTGTCTCTGGGGACAGTAAAACAGAAGTGGCAGCAGTGCTCTGTGCTCGTGGTGGAGGGGGAGGACAGGTAAAAGGGAGAGAGCAGAAGGACTGGGGGAGAAACAGGGCTTGGCCATATCTCTTCTGAGAGCTGGGAAGAAGCCAGGTGTGTCCATGTGTGCACCTGGCCCCTTCCTGCTTCCTCGAGAGGTTTGGCAGGGTGGGCACAGCCCTGAGAGCTCCCATCCTGCTTGGGCTCGACCCTGGTTCCAAGTGGTGACTTTGTCTTTGGAGCAAGCCAGGACATTCCCTGTCAGAGATGCTTGGTCTTGGGGGCAGCAGGAGCGTGTCCAAAAGACCAAGGAGCCCACCACAAGTCAGCCTTTGTTCCCTCTTCACCCCTTGCCTTGGCAAAGTGCCCTTGAACCACTTTGGGCCAGACTTTGGTGGGAATGAAGCTGGTTCATGGAGGCATCGAGCAGGACCTGCCCCACCTCCCCCTGAACACTTGAGGGGAACAGCTCCAGCTTCCCAAGCCCTGTCTGGGTGCTCAGAGGACAAGTTTGAGCCAGAGTGTGCCCACATGGCCCAGGGCACCTCCAGGGGCATCCTGCCTTGTGCCAGCCACAACAGGACCACCAGGACCCAACAGATTGTCCCTCTGTGCTGGCACTGCTGAGGCAACTCCAGCCCTGGGGTCAGTTCTGGGCTCCTCACAAGGAGGACATTGAGGAGCTGGAGCATGTCTAGGGAAGGGAACAGAACTGGGGAAGGGGCTGGAGCCCCAGGAGCAGCTGAGGGAGCTGGGAAAGGGGCTCAGCCTGGAGGATGGGAGGCTCAGGGGGAACCTTCTGGCTCTGCACAACTCCCTGACAGGAGGGGGAGGCTGGGGGGGTCAGGCTCTGCTGCCAGGGAACAGGGACAGGATGAGAAGAAATGGTCCCAAATTGTGCCAGGGGAGATTTAGGTTGGACATCAGGGAAAATTCCTTCCTGAGAAGGATTGTCAAGCACTGGGACAGGCTGCCCAGGGCAGTAGGGAAGTCCCCATCCCTGGAGGGATTTAAAGCTGTGTGGATGTGGCTCTTGGGGACACAGATCAGTGGTGGCCTTGGCAGTGCTGGGAAATGGTTGGATTGATGACCCTGGAGGTCTTCTCCATCCTACAGGACTCTGGGATCCTGCAGCGTGGACCCCACCTGCAGAGCTCAGCCTCTCTCAGCCCACACACGATCCCACTTCTCTCCCACCCACAGCAGTGCAGCCTCGCCTGGGCTGGCTGGGCCAGGGGAGGCAGAAACGTGCTGCCTTGGGCCCCACAGCTCATTTTTTATTCCCTTGGAGTTATTCAGAGGAGCAGGGATACCCCATTAATTGGGATAGCCACACCATGCAGAGGCAACGTGCTCCTGAGCCTGGATTCCAGAGAATACCCAAGGGCTGTCTGGTTTCCATCAGAGCACAGCCCTGCCCTTCCCTTGTTCTTTTATAAGGAAAAAGCACGTGCTGGGTGATTCCTGCAGGGCCCTCAGAGCCACACGGGCTCCTGTCTCCCAGCAGACACATCTGGCTGGCCTCCTGCCCTGCAGGCTGTGCCAGATTTGGGGGCTCAGTGCCCCCCATGCCATGCCAGAGCTGGGCCAGAGTTGGGCCAGATCCTCAACACCAAAGGCAGGGGATGAGAAGTAGGACAGGAAAGAAGAGGAGAAAACACAAGGGTGAAGTCATGCATGAGGGAAGGGCTGGTGGAGAGCAGCCAAACTGGGTGATTCCAGCCAGCTTCCTGACAGAGGATTTGGAGGAATTCTGCAGTTTCATGGTGCTCTGCACACTGAATCTTCCAATACTCCCAGGGCTGGGCCTGGAAAACCACCTTTCCCTGGAACAAAGCCTGTTTTTCAGCCAGACCTTGCTGTGAAAACAGGTTTTCAACAAGGAAAAGCAGAAGATATTCCAGCAGGTCAGGAGCAAGAGAGGGAATGCTTTGCCTATGGCAGAGTTATATATTAATTTTTTCCAGTTTGTTAATACAGCTGCTATTCCAGGCATATGGACAGGCCCAGGACCATTCACACAGACCTGCTCCAGCCCTGCATGTGCAAATTTTCCATCCTGGCTTTCAGGGAGTTCCGGAGAACCCCTAAAAACTTTTCTTCCAAGCTCAAGTGAGTGTAACCAGGCTCCCAGCTGGACCTGCTGCTGAGGTTTGGGATGCTTTTCATGCTCCATCACACCTAAATCCCCATGGCAGCACTTGGGGCAGATTTTCCTTGGATTCAGCCCTGTTTTTCTTTGGGAATGAGCTTTCTGGGAGGAAGCTCACCCCCCTGTGCCCAGCTATGTGACACCAGCACAGGCTGCAAACCCATCAGTGTGCAACTGGGTGGCTTGGACCCAGCTGGAGGAGCCTGGGCTACCTCTGGGCTAAACTGGGCTTTAAGCCTTGTCAGCAGATTTGGGAGGCAGATTCCTGCTTCTCCCTTTCCCCCAGCTCTCTGACATGGCTAATGGATTGCAGACCTGTTCTTCTCACACTGCCCTTTGCATCAGGAGGAGATTTTTAGGGAGCACAGAAAGGTAATTTCCCCCTCTACAGTGGGTTCATGCTAAAGGAATGGGGGAGAAGCACCAAATGCTCTCATTTTTCTTGTAAAAAGTGGTGGAAATTATTCCATGGCAGCAAATCTGTCCCTGTGGGTATCCTCTTTCATCTGCAAAGGATAGGAGTGTTTTAGCTGATCTCAATATTTTTAATTCTCTTGCTGATTTCAAAGCCCTCTTTAGCATGAGCTACCAAAGGCTCAGAGATTACCCTGCAAAAGCAGTTTTGTTATTGTCTCTCTTAACCCCAGCTCGCCTGCAATTTCCTGCCATCATTTTTATTATGTCTTCTTTCAGCTAGGAATGAACAAGCAGCTTTATTAGGAGAAAAGGGGAGAAATACAGGAGGAAAAGTTCCCCTGGATGAGGCCAGAGGCAGAGCCTGGCTGGGTACAGGATGCTGTGTGAACACAACACTGGGATCCGCTGGTGCTCTCCCATCTGGGAGAAGCTGCAAGGTCCCTCCACCAGCACAACTTTTATAGAATCATAAAATTGGGTTGAAAGGGACCTTAAAGACCATCCCCTTCCAGCCCCTGCCATGGGCAGGGACACCTTCCACTCTCCCAGGTTGCTCCAAGCCCTGTCCAACCTGGCCTTGGACACTTCCAGGGATCCAGGGGCAGCCACAGCTGCTCTGGGTGATTTCTTAGTGCATCAGATCTGATCAAAAGTGCTTTTTTGGCACCTCCCATTAGGATGGAATATATTTGTTCATGAGAAACAGAAGAAACTGGAAAGGGAAGGTGTCCAAGGCCAGGTTGGACGGGGCTTGGAGCAACCTGGGATAGTGGAAGGTGTCCCTGCCCATGGAATGAGGTGAGCTTTAAGTTCCACTTCAACCCACATCATTCCATAATCTTATGATTTCAAGGAATTGCCTGTTAAATGAGTCCCCTTACTCCTTTATTCCTACATTTTCCAGAAATATAATGAAATCTCTTTCACTAAGAATAAACTCAGGCTCTTAAAGCCTCCTCTTACTCCCCCCCAATTATTAAATTCTGTTGTGCTGCTTCTGCATTTCCCACACAAAGCTCCAACCTTATAAGAATATATCAGACACCAGGACTGGGCAAATGCCTCTCTGCAGTTTCAGAACACTAAAGATTTGATTTTTAAATGGAAATAGTTAGCAAGGTTTACAATCAAGCAACCAAATTTCAGCAGACATTTGCTCCTGACATTCAATATATTGTTCACATGCCGATTTTATGGAGTGAAGTAAAGAATCTTTATTCCTCTAATTGAAGGTTTCCCTGGCTTTCTTCTGCAAGGCTAAGCCTTTATTTGCACCAGGCTTGACTCTTGCTGATGCAGCCTGCTTACCCCGTGGATGGCTGTTCAGATAATTGTTCTGTTGCCATTAACACGGGTTCAAACGTTGTTTAATTGTGGGAATATGCAGAATTGTTGCCGATCAGGGTCATCCGGGAGCCGAGCTGAATGCTGATTTCGGGGGCTGTAAAGGCAGCACAGAGCCTCGCTTCTTCTCTTCACATTTGACTTTTCATATCATTTGAAGAGCTTAAAATAGTCCCTGTCTAGGTAGGCTGAGCTTTGCAGAGGAAGATCGACTGGCAGATATCACCCCATGCAAAGCCTCCACTGTAACCAAGCAGAGGTTTGCAGGTAATAATAAAAGGGAAAACTACTGAGTCTCAAGATAAAGGATGTTCTCCGGGCTGTGGGTGTTCAAACAGAACACAACAATATTTCTATTCAGCGCTCTTTAATTCTCAGTTAAAAGAGATGCCGGATAATTGTAGCTTAATCCTCCCTGAAATGACAATTTTCATTTCAACCCCGAGTTTTATCGGAGAAATGTTTTCCCTTGCTGAGCTGCTCTTCTTCAACATTTGGTTTGCTAAAATCAGCCAGCAACAATAACAAAAGGAAAAAAAAAAAAAAAACAACCTCTCAACTGCTGTAAAATGCATCTGGAATCTGACAAACAGGCTGGGGGTTGAGTCGAGAAGAAATCAGCAGCTTCCACCAGGTTTTTGTTTGCTCGAGGGTTTTGGCGGGAGGTGGCAGGTTTAATACAACAATTCCGAGCTGCTGTTTGCAGGGATTGCTTTTCCAACATGTAAGTCAACACCGTCCCCTGAGATCTGGAGCAAAGACAAAATAAATCTACTTTCATTTACATTTTCAGCAGGATAACACTGCCTTTCCCCCCCTGTTTCCCCTCTGAATGCATGGGCTGGTTCCACCTGAAGGAAGCCACCCCTCAATACAGCACAGTCACAACCAGATTGGCTTCCAACACCAGGAAAATATCCATGGCATTTTCCTGGCCTGGTTCAGGAAGAGAGGGCTTGGTGGAGATGATTTTCTTTCTCCTTTCATTTATCTTCTCCTGCTTTTGAGTTTCTTACCCAAACTCCTGGAGAGGCCCTTTTTGCTGTGGAGGAGTATCCCAAACAAAACCAGGAAGGTGCTGTCATCTCCTGGATTCATCTCAAGGGTGTGTAGAGTTACCATGAGGTGAAATGAAAACTCTTTTGGGACAGAGTCCAGAAAATCTGTGTCTCATTTCCCAGGCTTGATCTGCCAACCTAAACTAGGGCTAGCATCAGACTGGAAACCTCTAAACCATTGCAGAAATAAACTGGATTGGATATTAGGAAAAATTCCTTCATGGAAAGGGTGGTCAGGCATTGGAAAGGGCTGCCCATGGCCCCTGGAGGGAGGGATTTAAAAGCCATGTGGATGTGGCACTTGGGGATGTGAGTTAGTGGTGGCCTTGGCAGTGCTGGGGGAATGGCTGGATTTCATTGTCGTGGAGGTCTTTTCCAAGGGTAATGATTGTCTGGCTCCAGCCTGGCTCAGATGGCATTTGTTTGGCTGGTGAAGGGTTTGCTCCATGAAACTCCCAGAAGTTTTTCCCTGTTGGGAAATCCAACTGGGGTTAGGGCCAAACCCACGTGCTTACAGCTGAGTCTGGCAATGTTGGGAAGTTTGCATTTGGCTCCAGCATCTCCTTAAAGGTTTGGAGGAAGGAAAGGAGGAGGTGCCTGTCCCTGAGCAGGCTGTATTGGCATGGCCCAGCTGTGTCAGTGCTCTGCCGTGGAGGAACTGGCCTTGTCCCCTTGTGGGCAGCTCAGGACCACACTTCTTCCTATACTTCCATACCCTGAACCCCACAGGAAAAACGCTGCTTCATTCCTCCTGAAAACACAGATTACCATCTTCAGAGCATAAAGAGCCTGCTTTGCAGGCTGCCTCATTCCTGGATCTGGCTCTCCTCCCTCCGTGCTGCACAAGGACATCAGTGGCTCTTTAATTGTTCAGCTCCCGCGCCACCAACATCTCTGCGGAGATGAAGGGCTTTAGAAGGAGCAACCCTCCCCAAATAACCCTTCCTGCAGAGGAAACCTGGTGCAGCACAGCCCCAAATCCCTGATCCCAACAGAGTGAGCTCCCTTCTGTGCTCTTTGCAGACCTTTTGGGGTTCTGTGGCTCGCAGGGCTGTGGGAGGACCAGGAGTCCTCCGTGCTGTGGAGCGGCAGCAGCGGGGCCAGCACAGCCCCAGGCTCCGATCAATGCTCATTCCCGGCTCTCCCTGCAGCCACTGGCCCATGTCTGTGCAATGATTTTGAAGTCTGTAATTGGCTGAATGCTTGGCTTACCCCTTCACCATCACTAAATGGCACAACAGCAGCTGCTTTCCAGAAAAAAAAACACTCGGCACACATGGAAAACTCTGCTGGAGCTGGAGGTGTGCACGGCTCGTGAGGCTGTTCCCTGTCTACACAGAGGCTTGGAGCTGCACCTTTGGACATCCCATTCTGGGATCTACTCTGAGGCACCTATTCTGGCTCCAATGGGACATGGTGAAAGAGGAGAGGGACTGGAGGAAAGAAACTCCACCTCACTTTCCACATTCCTGAAAGGTCCTTGGGATGTGTTGGTGCTTCACCAGCAGAAGCATTGGGGTGACGGGAGGCAGTTTGGCACCTTCATGCCTAGCTGGGGTATCTTCCCACATTTGTGCCCAGCAGCTGAGCTGGGACAAGCCAAAGGACAAGAGAAAACAGCCTCAGGTTGTGTCTAAAGGGGAGATTTAGGCTGGATGTTGGGAAAATTTCTTCACTGTTGTTAAGCCCTGGCACAGCTGTCCAGGGCAGTGGTGGAGTCCCCATCCCTGGAGGGGTTCCAAAGCTGTGTGCATGTGGCACTTGGGGACATGGTCTAATGGTGGCCTTGGCACTGCTGGGAGATCAATTTGACTTAACAGCCTTAAAGGGCTTTTCCAGCCTAAAGGATTCTGTGATTCTGGGACTGCCACTGTGTCTGGGGACAGTGTCACCATGGGACTGCCAGTCAAGCTGGAGGCTGAAGCAGCAGCTCGTCTTGGAATTCTAAGTGCTGGTAAAAAATTGCAGGTCCTGGCTGGGGGAGGAGGGAATCTGTCAGCTCCTGCCATAGGAGAGGGTAAACAAGCTGGAACCCCAGTGAATTGGGGAGTGCTGATTGGGTTTATCTGCACGAGGAAGGCAGGAACTTATTTCACAGTGCTAAGTGATACAGGTAATATTTCCAAAACAAAATCTCCCATTTGAAATCCAATTAGGGTTGCTAAGAAACAACATAGTTAACCAGCCAATATTTGCTAAATCCAGACTTTTGCAAGCAAGGAAACAGCTTCGCCAAATTGCACTAACAATACATAAATACATTCATATTAAACCAAACAACTGCAATCCTGTTAACACCAGCTGCAAGGATGTTCCTTGTTATCTTGGAGATTTCAGGAGGTGCTGTAGTGCTTCCCACTTCCCTGGCTGGGGGGTCTGTCCAGAAACCTCAGTCTTGGTGGGACAGGAAAGGAATTTGTGTGTTTACTTTATTGATGAACATACATCTTATGTGCCTGAGTGGAGGGTCTGAAAAGTAATTTGGGTGAAAAATAGTTGCTGGAGAATGCTCTTTAATTGTCAACTGCTCCAGGATAACAGATTTTCCCCCAAAAGTTCCTGCAAGTTTTACTAAAGCAGGTTGTTTTTCACGCCTGCTCTCAGCAGACAGAGTCATTGATCTCCAAATTCCCTGTTTGGCTCTGCTCAGAACAGCTCTCTGAGCCTCCTCTCCAAGGAGCTTCAAGGACTGTCCTCCCTGCCCATCCCACTGCAGCACCAGGCATTCCAGGCTTGCCTGGGGCATCCACACATGCCATCAGGGCATTCCCCAGTGGGGCCAGTGCTCCTGCTCCCCAGCACCACGGGTGAAGCTGCAGCATTGAACCCCAAGCCACCACTGCAGTCTCCATGTCCCTGTGGCTGCACTGGCACAAGGCACAAGGCACAAGGCACAAGGCACAAGGCTGGGCTGAGCATCTGCGGTTTCATTTGGGCTCTAATTTTACATTTTAATAACTTTGTGGTCTCTCCTGTTTGGCAGGACTCCAGGCTGGCCCAAAGGGTTTGAGGTAGGGCTCCTCAAAGCTCTTCTCAGTTTCTGTCCTTATGAAAAGCTGGATTTCTCCAGAGCTGAGACACATCTACAGTGAGGAGCCTTTCTTACCCCTCTGGTGGGTTTAGGGCTTCAACTCTGGTCTCTTCTCAGTGTTGAGGGAAAATTTTGCACCAGGGGCTGTACCACTGCTCCACACCCTTTTAGGTGACTCAGCCAGTGTCCAGTGCACCCACCCCACACCCCATTCCCATGAGAGGGAAATGCTGAGTGTGATGGGCAGCTCAGCTCTCCAAGCACTGCTGCAGGAAGAGCAGGGTTTTCCTGGGATAACCTTTCCATGCATGGCTCGTGTGGATATTTCAGTGCCTGAGCCACGCTTACAGCAGTCAAAGATCCCTGTCCCAAGTTCTCCTTGCTTCCTGCTTCGCTCTTCCCTGGCTGCTGCTCTGCCCTGACTCCAGACTCACAATCCTCGTGCCTTCTTGAGTCTCCTCTGGCTCCCCACAGGAGTGGGAATCCGAGGCAGTGGCCTTTGGCTGATGTGGAGGGCCTGATAATGTGCCTCCTCCTTCAGTTCTGTGAATGTTCATCCCAGCAAATTGCTCTGTCTCTGCTCAAGGATCCTTGTAAATATATGGACTAGAAGTGGCAGGTGTTGCAGACTACCAGTCTTTTTTTTTCTCCCAAGGAAAGATTAGATTTCAAAACTTCCTCTTTTGTATTGAAGGAGAGCAGAAAATCTTTCTTACATCAACCTGTCTGGAAGTCGAGGTCCAACTCTGTTACCAGTTTCCTCCTGATTTGTGCAGTGCTGTGTGTTTGTTCTCTCCAGCAGCTTCCCAGCTGGAGGCAGGGCTTCTTAATTCACTTTTGGAAAGCAATTTCCAGCTCCAGCACTAACCCACTGGAAAATGACCCCTTGGATAAGCCCCAGACCGTGCTGCAGCTCCGAGGGGAGGCTCCTGGTTTAGTTTGTCCCACTGCAGTGATTACTTTGTGGTGCTGAGCACACCAGGGACTGCCTGCCCAAGCTTTATTCCCAGGAAAAGGGCTATGGAAAGATGGGAGCAGGTGCTTAAATGTGTGGGGAGAAACTGCTGAAAAATACCTCCATTTCCAGCTCTCTCCCAGCATCCCTTTGATGGAATCCCTGGGAAGAGAACCCCAACTTTATGACAGGAGCTAAGCATCATAAAATCACAGGATGGTTTGGGTTGGAAGGGACAGTCTTGTTCTACTCAGCTGCCACAGGCAGCGACACCTTCCAGATTGTTCCAAGCCCTGTCCAACCTGGCCTTGGCCATTTCCAGCAGCCACAGCTTCTCTGAGTAGAAGACGTTGCTCTTGATCCAAATAGCTCCTCTGAAGTTTTCCAGTCACTTTGGGAAGCTGGGCAGACTGGCCACTGGAATAGCTCTGAGCCAGGGACTCCAGGCCAGCCAGGGGTACTCCAGCTGCTCTAGCTCATTCCTGTAGCCAGAGGCTGCTTTCCAGAATATGAAACCTCTGCCCCTGGACTGCTTATAGATTCTATAAGGTTCTACTTCTAGGTACTACTGTCATGGTTCTATAAACTTCCAGAAGTTGAACTGACTCCTGGAAACTTCTCAGGTGGCAAACTCACTGTCCACATGCCACTGGCTCCATCCTTCAGTGAATTAAACCACTTCCACGCCAGGGAATGGGAATGGGTGGAACATCCCCGAGTGTGCCCAGCCGCAGCAGCAGGAGTGTGGTAGGCTGTGTTGGAGGATCCGTGTCCCAGCCCATCCCTGGGATTTGCACAGGGAAAAGGCAGTGCCTGGGTGTCAGTGCTGTGACATTCCCAGGGATCCCCAGGGATGGAGCACCAGGCTCTGCCCTGAGCCAGCAGCACTCCAGAGCTCTGAGCCAGCCAGCAGAGCCTGGGTGTGATGGAAGTAATGAACAGCACGGCTCCAAATTAAAATCCAGCTAATGCAGAGGGCAGGGACCTCACCTGTCACTCTGCTCTGTCTCTGCAGAGCTGCTCGGACTCTGCTGAGCTCACAACTCTGGGTTCCCTGACACGGGGGGGCCGAGGCTGCTGTGCCATTCTAATGATGCTCCCAAGGGGAGCAGGGTGAAGGGCTCGAGGAGGTAGGGCTCGAGGGCAGCCACCTTTATTTAATGCACCATGACAGTGCATAACTAACGCCCTTTATCTCCACGCATTTCGCTGAGGGGTGGCAGTTCCAGGGCTGATGAAGTCTGTCCCAATCTTCCCGATGACAATGCTTAACTTTTGTCTCCTTCTTGACTCTTCCCCGTCGCTCCTTCCATTTGGAGGTGAGTGTTTTGTCCTTAAACAAGAGACTAAGCCGTGAGACCTTGCTAATACTGGTTCTTTCCTCCTCCTTGACAAGGACAAGGAAATCTCTCATGCCCCTGAGGTATCCTGCCCCTCCATATGTACCCCTCCCCAAAAGTTAGATTTTCATTATGGGAGAGGGAACACAAATAGAAACTTCCTTTTGCTTCCCTTGAAAGTCTTCTCCAAGCAGAGGAGGGAAGTGGGGCAGGAGGCCAGTCTTTTGTCCAGGTCACCTTTCACAGCTGCAGCTTTGATTTGAAAATGCACTTGGAAAGCTGGGGAAGGAGTGTTTGTCAGGAGAGTGCTTTGGAGGAGGAGAGCTTTGTGTCTTGGAAGCCATGAAACCACTTCTGGGAGCTTTGTCTCACTCCTTAAGTGTTTTGTGTCTAATTGAGGATTCAGTGAAGGCTCTTGCAGGTTGAGAAAACAGCTTGGACCAACTGCGTGTGCAGGGGGTGACCGGGGTGGGAAGAAATCCATGAGGGACCCCAAGTGTGAAAACTGCTGGGTTGTGACCCCAGGTATTTTTCTCCTCAGGAATGCCTGACACAGTGCTGTGTCCTCTCCAAAGAGTAGAGGGAAAGTGTTAATTGTCCTTGATGTTTGTTCAGATACCAGTAATCCCTGTCAGGCTCTCCAGGCAGTCACTGGCAAGGAGCTTGCTGGCTTCTCTGGGCTCACTGGGCACATTTCCCCTTCCAGAGTCGAGTAACCATGCAGCAAAGATGAGCTCACGTCACTGAAATGCTTCACCCTGAGCCTCCCTCTTGCCAGGGAGAAGTAGGAAGACCTTCACTTCCTGCATTTCCTGCGTGCATTTCCCATTGCATGTGGTGTGGGGACACAACACTGCAGGAGGAATCACTGCAGGGCTGGAGTGGGTTTTACATTATGGGTTTCACCCACACTCCGAGGGCCAGCCTTGCAGAAGCGTGGCTATAATAATGAGGGAGATGTGCCTTGAAAAATCAAAAGGGTTTTAATAAAGATGGAAAATAATACAAAAACAAAACAACAAAGCTGAGCACAGAGACAAACTCCTTGTTTGCTACAGCACCTTGAAAAGCTTGGAGTTCCTTTGTTCTCTCTCTTTAGTATTTAGTAGCTTAGGTGGGCTTTTTGGCCCTTGGCCCAATGAGTGTGACAACAGTCTTTGAGTTACATTCTTGAGGTCCAATCTACACTTTTGGGCTGGCTCCGAGCCAATTACAAGGAGAAATCCACAGAACTTTCCAGCAAACTTCTTAACATGTCAAAAGGTAAAGTGAAACTCTTTCCCTATTTGGAAGCACCTGCTGGAGGTGTAGGGATTGCATCACCACAGGAGATGCTGGGGGAGCTGTGGGGTGGAGGGGCAGGGCTCCTGGCCCAGCTCAAAATGGGAATCCACTCCATCCCAGCAGGTGGGCAGAGCAGGAGGGCAGGTGCTGTGTTGCCAAACTGATCACCTCCTAAGGAATGCAGAGCTCAGGAATGCTGCCCTGACACCCCTTCCAGCCCTCCTCTCAGCCCAGCAGCCCTTGCAGGGCTCAGCTGTCCCTCGCTGTCCCTCTGGGCTTTGCCCTTCCCACATCTCTCAGTGACAGGAGGGGAATTGGAGCTCAGGGACCTGGCAAGTGGCACCTGGGAGGGCTGGGGGTCGATCGATCGGTCAGGAACTGAGCACAGGGCATCTGCTGACTGGGGAAAACAGCCCCGTGATAAATTGGATCAGAAAAACCACGGGATATTGGCACTTGGGGATGCAGGAGAGCAGGGACTGTGCTAAGGGAGAGGGGGCATAATGAATGGCTCCTTCTCAGAGGCCTGGGAATGCTGCCTCTGCAGTACATGCTGTCCAGGTTTGACAGGGAGATGGGAGGTGTGTCTGGGCCCTGGCCTGAGGTTTGGGCTGTGGCCTCTGGCTAGGCTCTGCAGGATGCCAGCACCTGGTGCCACTGCTGGTAAATGGGGCTGGTTCCTGCAGAGGAGAAGGTGGTGAGTGACATGGCTGATAAGGGATGGGGAAATCTGAGCTGTCAAGTGATTGCTCCCCCTTGCCTGGAGGAAGAGGGGAGGGAAAAGGCTTCTGAAACCACTTGCATCCATAGAATCATAGAATAGGCCGAGCTGGAAGGGACTCACAGGATCATCAATCCAGCTCCTGGCCCTGCACAGACACCCCAACAATCCCACCCTGTGCATCCCTGGGAGCATTGCCCAAATGCTCCTGGGGCTCTGGCAGCCCTGGGGCTGTGTCCATTCCTTGGGGAGCCTGGGCAGTGCCCAGCACCCTCTGGGGGAAAAACCTTTCCCTGATCTCCAACCTAAACCTCCTCTGACACAGCTCCAGCTGTTCCTGGTCCTAACTCTGTGCTCTTTGCCTCAGAGGACCTGCAGCACTGCAGGACCCAGTGAGGGACCTTGCCTGAGGTCAGGGCCAGGCTCAGGCTTCTTCTCTGAGAGGAGAGAGTTAAAGGGGAGGATTGAGTCATGCAACAGCTCCTAAACTGCTTCCCACGTCCTTAAAGCACAGCTAAAGGCAGTGAAGTGATCCCAGCTGCACAAGGAAGAATCACTGACAAACAGGGAGCCTGGCAGGGGATCCAGGAGCTGGGGGAGTGGCAAGGGGAGCACCTGGAGCCAGGTGAGCTCAATTTGCTGCCTGGAAAAGAGGGATAGGGAAGTCAGAAAGGATTAATGCATGTCCTGCTGTGGGAATGAGCCATACACACGTTGCTGCCTCTGCACAGGGGTTCAGAGGAGCTGAGGATGGGATGTTCATTGGGGGACTCAATGGAGCCTAAATACCTCCTGCGTATGCAGGAATGCTCAGCATCTGTCGCTCTCTGCCAGGAAGGGATTTCCATGCCAGGTCCTGCTCCTCAGGAGACCCTGTCGTTCCCTTCCACCGTGGGAGAGGGCATGGAAAGAGCTGCTGTTGGGACTCATGTGCCACTGGGATGTGCTTTCAGAGGAGGATGGTGACAAACGGCATCATAACAGCTTGTGTGACAGAGGAGCAGCCAGAAAACCCAGGAACAGCTGGTGCTGCAGAATGCCTTTGGAAGGTCTGGATCCATGGAGCCATGTGGAAATAAACTACCAAGCTGCCAGCAGTTCTCCCACCCTTCCCAATGCACAGGAGAGGAGGAAATGGGTTCAACTCCTGCTCCTCCCAGAGGTGGGAAATGGATTCTGAACCAGGGCTGGGGAGGGTGGGGTCCTGCAGCACTGATCACTTGGAACATCTCAATTGTCACAACTGGTTTGAAAGAAAATCTGGGACTGGAGGAGTACAGAGAACACCGAGACCATGTTGGAACCATGAAATGCCTGGGGAGATCTGAAGGGAGCAGCACAGCATTTAAATGTGTAACTCTATTTGGAAGAGTTGATTTAAATGTCACAAATCCCTACAAAAAACCAGGCCTTTCTGCTGGGCCCTGATGGTAGGAACTGGTTTTGGAAGGTGGGGCTCGTAAAGAGGCACCTGCTGGAGAAACTCTTGTGAGTCACTGGGTCATGAACCAGCTGGAAAGAGAGTCCAGGGAACAGTTAAGTGTGTCCTTGAGGAGCAGAGGGCTGGGGGGAGCAGTCAGGCTGGCGCCTGGCTGTCCCCACACACTTAGGACACGTGCTCAGACCTCTCCCCATCTCCTGGGACCACCCAAACCCCATTGCTGAGCTCCACCAAACCTTTCCTGCAGCACTTCCCTAACTGCACAGGCTTTGTGGGTTTTCTGGGCCTTGAATGTTGGAAGTTCCCACCAGCTTGGACTGACTTGGGGCTGTATCCATGGAGCAGATTCCTCCCCTGGCTGCTCAGCTTGTGAGTTGAGGATCAGGAAACTTGGTTGCAGCTTGAGGTTTGTTGTATAAAACTCTCTCTGGCAAAGGTTCAAAGCAAAGGTCATTAAGATGCAAGACACCTTCCCCTGGAGAATGAGTTTGCTAATTAAAAATGCATTAATAAATCCAATGTTTCAGGCACAAGACACAGTGAAGGAGCAGTCAGGAGTTATTAAGCAGAGTGAGGAGGCAGGACCAGACAAGTCCAAGCCCTGAGCCCTTGGCACAGGCCCTGCCTGAAGGAAGTCACTGAGGTGGGTTGTGCTGGTGGGTTCGGAAGGGAGGAGATCACACATGGGAAGAGCTCTGCTTGTGCCCAGCCCTGTGAGCAGCCATGGCTATGGATGAGAGCTGGGGAATGGCCTGATGTGCCCCACTGTCACCCTGATCTTTTTCAGCCTTCTGATGTTTGCATTTTTGTAGTAGAGTTTCTCAGGGATTGTAACATAAACAAAGTAATTGTTTTTGCATTCCTCTCTGGAGGAGGGACAATTGATGGACTTCTAGTTTGACCAGTGGGATCAGAGAGGTGGCAACCTCATTCTCCAATCCCTGGTCATTGTCTGAAATCTATATAAATCAAGGTCGAGAAATAAACACCCCTCTTTTTGCTCTGACAACTGACTGTGTGAGTGTCCTTCTTTTTGTGTCCATCTAACAACACCCCACAGCTGGAACCTGTCACCTGTCACCCCTGCTGCTGCCAGAATGACCAACCAGCCCTGCATAACTGTGGTTTCCCTCCAAAGGCTGTTCAGGTGGAGCTGCCCAGAGGTTCTCCTCACCAGGGCATTGCCCTCTGCCTGGTACCAAACCATATTCCTCCTTCCTCTGTGTGGATTGTGGCATCCCAGCCTTGCCCTGTCCCTGGAAGGACTCTCTGAGTGCCCAGACACATCGGGCAGACCAGGAGCTGTGTGAGCCCATGGGAGGTTAAACAGTGCCACGGCCTCCTGGGCTAATGATGTCCCAGATGGTGCCAGCAGAACATTGTTTACTGAGGACACGGAGCAGGCAATCACTCTCCAGGAGCAGGTGATAAATCTTGTTACATCCCAGTGATCCCATCACTGCTCCTCACAGCAGGAGCAGCACAGGGCTAGGCCTGCTCCAGGGGCACAAGGATGGGTTTTGCTGTCCTTAAAGCAGAAGGACACCTTGGCAAACCAAACGCTGGGTTTCACTGGATCCTTTCAGGAACAAACCTATGGGAAGCTGACCATGGGGTGCTGGGTGGTCAGACCAGCTGGGTGTTCACATCCTGGAGGCACGGACAGACTCCCAAGGAAAAACTCAGTCCCACAAGGGACTCCTCAGCTCACAGCCACTTTTTCTGCCTGCATTGGTAGCTCTTCTCCAGGACAGTCTGCAGGCTCTGGCTGGTCAGGAGACTCCCCCAATTTCTTGCCCACTCCCAGTGATCCAGGTGCTCTTTGCATCCATGAATTATCAGCCAATCCCCCCTCAGTGTAAGAGTTGTTCTAAAAAGGCATTTGTCAGGTCCTACTGCTACCAGAGAGATTTGCCAGCAATTTATGCTTTCCATTAAAATCTCCACATGTCCAGGAGCAGAGAGGGACTTATTAATGGCAGTGGGCTGCCCTCCACCCTCTGCTCTGCATGGAACACTGCTAGAGAGCTACATGGAATCACTGGGGTTGGAAAAGCCCTCCAAGGTCATGGAGTCCATCCATTGACCCAAGCCCACCAGTAACCCACACCCCCAAGCATCACATCTCTGCAGATGTGAGGGGATTGTTCCCCTGCTGGAATGTCACTGAAGGATGTGTTGGGGCTCCTTGAACTTAGTGACAGGAGCGTTCCTAGAGCAGAGGACAAGGGGAAATACAGGCTCCATGATCCAAGGCTGTGCCAAAAAGTCACAGCTGATGTTCTGGAGCTGCTCCGTTCTCTTTGAAAATATTGAAGCTCTTCCCTCAGTCTGTCCTCACCTTCATCTTTTGCAGGAAGATGTGACCTTGTCCTTCTTGGGAAGAGTCTTCTTGGCTGGTCAGGGAAGATATGTTCCTGTCTTGTCAACCTCCTCAAGCATTTCAGAGTGGGAATGGCCATCGATAAATGGATTTTTCTTGGCTCTCGCCCTGCCCGGTTTAATTCTTGGATAATTTACTCTGCCATTTCCTGACGTGCTGCTAAAATGTACAGCAGGGAGCTGGCAAGAGAGGAGCCAGAGCTCATCTGAGGAGATGGGGGTCAGGTCCTGGTGGAGGAGGGGATGTCCCAGAGTGTCACCAAGTGCGACCGACGTGGTGTCCGGAGAGGGTTGCTGTTAATTGAATTGAAGAAGACAAATGGCCATTAGTTCTGTCTCCAAAGGACAATAACTGCACTGATAATGAAGCTGAACTCCCTAATCCTGATCCCAGGGATCCGTGAAGTTATGTAATTGATGGAATATCATTAAGAAAGAGGAAAACATCCAAATACAGGCCGGGGGGGGGGGGGGGGGGGGGGGGGGGGGGGACGTTTACAGAATTTGCTGAGATCTGATGCTTACAGCCAAACTTCAGAGCCAGCTTTTCTGAAGCATGGAGACCTTTGAGCAACATTTTTCATCCTCCTTCCCTGCTTTTTTTTTTTTTTTTAAAGACAAAATTACATTCCAGGCAATGATTGCAGTGACATTATGCTCAAGTGATCAAAAACTGTTTGGCTGCACCAATGTCAGCTGCTAAAGGGACAAGTGCCTGTGATGAATGTTTGATATCTGCCCATCTTCCCAGAGATGTATCCCAGGAGGAGGACAGGACACAATCCGATCAGCTCAGCCCGCCCGTGGCATTTCCATGGCCTCTGGAGCTGCATTTCTCAAAGAGCTGCAGGCCAGCTTTGCAGGGGGGGATCACAACTGATGCTGCTTTGATAAGCAGCCTTTGGCTGTGGGGCAGAGGAGCTTTCCTGAGAGAAAACACCAATTTGTCATCACTGAACCTTTTTGCAGGTGCTGAACAGCCTCAGTTGGGAAAAAGGCTCTCTGTTATCTGGGCTGGAACTAAAGCCCCAAGCAAACTGTGGTGGCATCCCTTTGGCCACCAGTCCCAAATCCTCCCAGGCCAAGGAGGGGGAACCAGGGGCTGCAGAGTGTTGATAAATTGATACAGAATGGTGACAAATTGAGAAACTGAGAAATGGATAGGGACTTTAACCTCGTCCCAACCCCTGCCATGGGCAGGGACACCTTCCACTAGGCCAGGTTGCTCCAAGCCCCATCCAACCTGGCCAGGAACACTTCCACCCTTCTGCATTCCCTCTGCTCACTCACCACACAGTGTGGATCCTTGGGAGCACCTTCTGGAGCTCAGAGCTGCAGCAGGGAGCACAGGTTGGTCCAAGGAAAAGCCTTCCTCCCCCTGCTGAGGATGCAGGCAGTGGGTGGAAGGCACAGGTGAATCTGCTTCCCTGGAAGCAGGACCATGGCTGCTATTCCAGAAACCTTGTGCACAGTTTTCCATAATAACCCTGGCCTCATAACTGCATGCTCTCCTCTAACACCACCTAAGTGATTTCCCCCTAGGCAGTAAGGTTAAGTCATAGGAAACAATTTCTATTTTTAATAACATTTTTGCTAAATATCCTGTCCCTGACTTTCCCCAGAGGCTCCAAATCCATCTGCAATAAGGGGGCTTTCAAAGGGCTTTAATAATAAATATAATACCACCATTCTTTTATGCTTGTAACTATTCATGCTTGACTGAATTCCCTGATCTTTTTATGGGGCTGTTGAAATATATTGTGGAAGTCAAGGGCAGCCCTGGTTTTAAGCTTCTTGTGCTCCTCTGCTTTAATTCCCTTTATCTCCAGGTAACAGTCTGGATAATGCTGCCCTGGTGTTCCATGTTATCCCTGCACAATAGGAACCACGTCAATATTCAGTCCTGCTGTCCCCAGGGTGGGGAGAACCCTGTTTTCCAAGAAAAATGCAAAATTCTCCTTGAGTATCTTCTCAGCCCATCCCCATTCATGTTTTGCTGATGTTTCCTGCACATTCCTTTTATTCACCCCCAGGCACCACACCTCTCAGAGACCCTTTACCTTTCCTCTCTGGCACTGCTTTGGAGACCCCTCAAGAAGCAAAGTTCCCCTCTCCAGAGGTTCCAGGGATGAGCTGCCCTCACCTGGGACCCCCACACCCCCATCCATCCTCCACCCAGTGCCCCAGCAGCTCCATTTCACCGTGTCTGAGCTGTGCTAGAGGAGTTCCTGTGTCCTCCTCTCCCATCTGCTCTTCCAGCACATCTGTAGTGCCTTTCCTTGGGCATTTTTCCCCTCTGAACTGTTGGTTTCTCTCTCTCTGACCCCTTTCACCTCAGCTTTCTCCTGCTGCCCAGCCAGCCTGTGCTGTGCCCTGGCTGTGACTTTGCTCAGCTTTTCCTCAGGCCTGAGTGTTCCAGAGCCAGGGAAGCCCTTGGCTGGGCAGCAGAGCAGAGGGATTTGCCCCTGAGCATGACAGGCAGAATGATGGGAACTTCTGAACTAATTTGCTGTAAACAATGATCCATAATAGGTCACTTGTCTCTTCAGCACCTCAGCAATTAAATCCATCAGAGCCACGGATGTAATTGGACTGCTTAGCACAGGAGGAACCAGAGGGCCTTTCCAGTGGTTTCCATCCCACTGCTTTGGGGGACTTTTGGTCTTTGGGTCGAGCTGTTTGAGCCCAGGGTTCCCTGTGCCTCACCCAAGGGTACTGGAGAACCCAAGGATTTGGGGTCTGAAGGCCCCCAGGTGCAGAGAAGGCTCAGGGCACTCTCCTGATGGAGAATGTTCCTGCAGACAGGGTGGGCCAGGCCTGACTCCCACTCACCCCTGGAGTCTGCCTGCTACCCTAAAGCAAAGCAAAATCTGCTTTGTCCTCCCAGCAAAATGGAAGAACAGGTTTTGCTCATGCCTTTGGTTTCATGACAGGGAATAAGTAGACTTTCTTCCAGTCAAAGAGAGAAGAAACTTCTTAGGGGGAAAAAAAAAATCCCTCAGATTCCCAAAAGCTGCTACTAAGCAGCAAAAGAAGCTCTTGAATGAGGCTGTTTCTGATCCTAGGTCAGGAAGCATGAAGGAGCTCTTGGATTTCAAACTGCAGAGCAGAAACTTTGCCAAGATCAGCCTTTGCCTGCAGAGTTTGGACGGGGGCCAGCCCTGGAGTCCTGCTGCCTCCTGGCTCCGGAGGCCTCCGGGGACAGATTGGGAGGATTTCAGGAGTGGCTGGTGATAACAGAGGGTCTGAGACAGTTCAAATCAGTCACCTTGAAAATCAGGGACTTTCATGTCATTTGTAGTTGGACCATTAAGTATCAAAGCCCATAAAACCATTCACCCTCTTCTGCTGTGGCTTCCTCATCCAGCCTCCCCCTCTCCGTCAGGATAAACTGCTCCATCCCACAAGGATTGCCTCAGGTACCCTGGATTTCAGCCACATATATTGTTTTTATCTCTCACACTATTTTGCTTGGCTTTTGAACATCCAGGATCACTCCTGTATCTGTAATTTTAACAGTGAGGACATGAAATAGGGGATTTTTCTTTCACTTGTGGGTATCCATTCACTGCTGGGAATTAAACCAGGCCTTGCTGGAGCACAACAATGGGAATTCTTTGACTTCTCTGTTGAAATGTAGTGATCCCTTCACTTGTAGGAGAACCCTTCTGCAGCATCATCATCAAAAAAATTCCCTAGTATCCCTTCCCTCTCCCAGTTAATTGTTTGGTGCTGCTGTTTCTATGCTCCCCACAAGGGTCGTTTTGCTGCAGACATTATTTTAGGAGAAAAGTAGATGCTATTAAGTTTAACAAACAATATTTTAAAGGATCAACCCACCCAAATCTGGCTTCCCATAGAAATCTAATATTTTAAGGGATCAACCCACCCATATGTGGCTTTCCATAGAAATCCAAGGTGGTGCCAGCATGAGGGGAGGGGAGATGCCAAAACTTTAGCAGAGAAGCGCAAAATTTCCTTTATTATTAAAAATCTTGCTTTCAGGGTAGCAAAAGTGTTTGCCATCAGTGGTGGACTGGTTTAAGGTCCTGTCTTTTCCCAACTGTCCTACCAAAATGAGCTTTACTGAAAAAAATAGCTGAAAATGGAGAAATTCCAGAAATGGAAAGTGCTGTGGTTTTTAATGGGGAAAACACTTTGAAGGTGTCTTGAATTTTTTGATGGGAAATGAAAGCTCCGTTTTTTGAGGGGTGCAGTTGGAATGTCACATAGCCATGGATTGGTGCAGGGCAAGCTTGAGCTTCCATCAGGACAGGAATTCAGCTCCTGGGCACTTCCAGCAGTGTTCCAGGTGCAGGGTGGGATGAGGAGCAGCCAGGGATCCCCCCCAGCCCTCAGGTGTGGGAAGATCCACTTCCCCCCAGGAGCTCCTCTTCATCCTGGCTCTCCAGACACATTCCCAAAGGAGATGTAGGGGATGTGGGATGTTTCTTCCAAGGCTGGCAGGGAATCCCAATGCCTGGGTGAAGCTGGGGAAGAGAGATGGAGGGAGCAGAAATCAGAGACACTGATGTGAGCTCGAGATGAGAGAGATAAAGACATAAGCTTGGAGCAATCCCAATTGCCCACAGGGGAAAAAAAGGATTTTTGCCAGCTCTTACTCCATCCCATAAGGGAAACAGGTCTGTTTCCAAAGGAAAAAGGCAGGAACAAGCTTCCACAGTGTGGGAATTGGGCTGAGCTGAGGAGGTATCACAGCAGTGCTGAATGAAGCTGTCTGGCATGTGGTCATTAAAGGTGACTTGTCTCCCCTGGTGTCACCAGGGCCAGTGGAGCAGTGGAGCAGGAAGGCCCCAGGGTTTCCTGGCAGCCCTTCAAAGCTGTGGCTTCGAGCTGTGCCCTCAGGCAGCTCTGGCAGGGGACAGGGACAGCAGATAAAGGAGCTGCTCTAATGCTGATCTGCACATCCTGCCTGGAATGAGGGCACTGCGGGGAGCTGGGGGGGCAGTCAGGCAATCCTGGATCCTTCTGCTGCTCCCTGGCCTGGCTGGAGCAGCTCCTGCCCTGGCCCTGCCTCCTGGGTGTCCTTAACATCCCTTGTCCTCATCAGAAGCTGCTGCTGCTTCTTTACTCCTGCTGGCACCCCATGGTCCTGAATTCACTCCTGTTAGGAGACTGGGAACCACGAAATCACAGACTGGTTTGGGTTGGAAGGGACTTTAAAGATCATCTTTCCTTGGGCAGGGACAATTTCCACCATCCCAGGTTGCTCCAAGCCCTGTCCAGCCTGGCCTTGGACACTTCCAGGGATCCAGGGGCAGCCACAGCTTCTCTGGGCACCCTGTGTCAGGACCTCATCACCCTCAGTGAGGAATTCCTTCCCAAAATCCCATCTAACACTGCTCTCTGGCAATGGGAAGCCATTCCCTGTGTCCTGTCCCTCCATCCCTTGTCCCCAGTCCCTCTCTAGCTCTCCTGGAGCTCCTTTAGGCACTGGAAGGGGCTCTGAGCTCTCCCTGGAGCCTTCTCCTCTCCAGGTGAGCACCCCCAGCTCTCCCAGCCTGGCTCCAGAGCAGAGGAGATCCAGCCCTTGGGGCATCTTTGTGACTTGCTGGAGCAGGTCCAGGTCCCTCTTTTCCACGATGTCCTTTCATACTCAATCACTGCTGATAATTTTTAAAATAACAAAACATTTCCCACACTTGTTAAACCACACCAGAGACAAA
This sequence comes from Trochalopteron elliotii, assembly GCA_024734555.1. Taxonomy (NCBI): domain Eukaryota; kingdom Metazoa; phylum Chordata; class Aves; order Passeriformes; family Leiothrichidae; genus Trochalopteron; species Trochalopteron elliotii. Next base: position 544,123 of record JANPWX010000363.1, read on the forward strand.
GTGTAAAGCAGTGAGGGGTGGGGATGTCTGGGGTTGCATCTTCCCTGCTGGAACCAGGGTGGGTTTTCCCGAGTTGCTGGTGGCTCTGGGTTTCCAGGAGGCTGGCATTGAAGGATTTGCTCCAGGTTGTTCTGTGGTGCCCAGCAAGGCTGGATGTGGGATGGGGATCACTCCACCCTACTGGGAACATTCTCCCAGCCTCTCATCCACATCACACTGGTACAGGCAAAGCAGGGGATGCTTTAAAAGCAAAAGAGTAGGATCAGTGTAGGGATGACATGGGGGAAATGCACAATTCCCACTGCAGCCTTGATCCCAGACTGGATTGGGAGGCTGGCAGTAAAACAGGGGCTGAGATCACCCAGTTACTCTTAAAAACCAGCTCAGGCAGCCCCTGCTCAGCACTGATCAGTATCAGAGTGAGCTGCAAAACTTGAAATGCAGCAGAAGGGAAAGAAATCTATAGGTGGGGGGAAATTCTTTTCTCTAAAAAAGAAAAACAAGCCAAAAAAAAAGGGGAAAAAAAAGCATCTGTTCTTTTTTCAGTCTATCTCTAGCCCAAGGTCTTGCCGAGGGGATGGAAAACCATTTCAAAAGGTGGAAGAAAAAGTGTTCCTTTCATCAAGGATGGTAACAGAGCAGGCTGCAAACTCAGAGCATGTGTTTTGTTTGATATTAAAGCAGTTTTGGGGCAAAAGGGACTTTCCTCAGAGAATATGGAGCATTTTAATGAAGGAATGTTTGCTCCAGCAGGGAAGAGGTTCTCCCAGGGCTGCAGGATGTGGGCACTGGGACCCCCAGGGATGGGGCAGCCACAGCTTCTCTGGGCAGCCTGGCCAAGGCCTCACCACCCTCCCAGGGAGGAATTTCTTCCCAATAACCCATCTAAACTGAGCTCCTTTCAGGTCTTTTTAATTTAGAGTGTGGACTTGGAAAGCATCACCAAAATGGCACAAAAGAAAAATCCCAGAGCAAAGAAGCTGCAGTACTCAATAATTATCTTTATTTCTTTTTTCCTTTATATTTTTCCTAGCTTCTCTCCTTGATTTTCTGATTTGACTGGAGATATCTAAACTCTTGAGAGCAGCACTGTAATTTTTTTTCCCCTCTTTTTTCCCCTGAGGTGCTGCTTGTCTCTTTGCCCAGTGATGTTAATGGATTGCTCTCCACCCTTTGGATGCAGCGTGGAAGCTGTAGGAGCTCTTTGCAGGGATAATTTATTTCAAGGATAGCCCTGAACCCCAGAATGAGAAAATCTGAGCTCCAAAGTGACGGCCTGAGTAAAAATTGCAGTGGTAATGCCGAGCTCGCTCTTCTCCCCACTCCCTCCACCCTGATAGATGTGCTGGGTCAATGGAATATTATCCCTTAAAAGGTTCAGGCATTTCATGTGGCACCACTTTAAAATCTTTCGGGGGAAGGAATTGGGACACTCATTAGATTTAACTCATCCTGGCCAAAATTACCCGGTAGCTCCTCTGGTATTTTAGGAAATCTTACCATGGGTCCCTGGAAGAGGATCCCATTGTCAAACAAGGCACGAGGCCCCTGCCATGGAGAATCTCTGCTCTCAACTAAGGCAGAGAACTCCAGAATAAAAAGGAGCCATTAATATTAAAGTCAGGTGTCACCTGATGCTGTGGTCTCCACTGAATTCTAATGCTCGTGGAAAGCAGAAAATTAAGATGGATACTTATGGCAGCTAAAACAGGGAATGGCCCAGGTGGAGCAGGGATGAAACTGGAGAGAAAATGTCCTGGTGGTGCTGTCCCAAAGACCATTCATCACAAACTGTGGCTTTGGAAAGAAACAAAGATCCCAAAGGCATTTTGGTAATAATAGCATCATACTCTATGAAAGAGAAGCCTCTCTTTTCAGAGATACAGTTTCGCTATTTTTGGGTAAAGAGAAAATTTCAAAATCTCAGCAGAGGAAATCTCAAAAGTGATCGAATGTCACTTTTCATCGATCTCAGATTTGCTCCCAAGGAATCACAGAGCCATTCACATTGGAAAAGCCCTGTAAGACCATCAAGTCCAACTGCTGACCAAGCACTGAATCATGTCTGCCCAGGTGCCACATCCACAGGGCTGTCAAATCCCTCCAGGGGTGGGGACTCCTCCCCTGTGCCGGTGCCTGCCCACCCTTTCCAGGAAGAAATTTCCCCCAATATCCAACCTAAACCTCCCCTGGCATGACTTGACGCCATTTCCTGCTGTCCTTTCCTCAGAGCATGAGCCCTTCACCAGCACATCACCCCCAGAACTGCTCCCAGCCCTGTCCTGCTGCCAATACCAACTTTTCCTTACTCCTGCCTCAGTTTCCTACCAGCAAACACACAGAATCACAGAATCACTAGGTTGGAAGAGACCTCCAAGATCATCAAGTCCAGCTCCAAGCCACTGATCCCAGTTTAATCAGATGGAAGCCCCAGAGGTGGCAGCCACGGTATTTTTTTGGCAGCTCTGACCTTACCAAGTGGCTTGTCCTGTCCTAATCTGCAGGGAATGGAAAGGTCACTCCAGTTGTGTTATTTTTAGGCATGAGGATTATTATGGCAGTGGAAATGTAAAATAAGATGAAAAGAGGAGTTGAAAACACAACACAGATATTACCTGGATTTCAGTGAAAACAAGCAATTGCTCAAATCTTGCAGCATCCTTCCTTCCTTCCTTCCTTCCTTCCTT
>JANPWX010000363.1:551809-568528 GCA_024734555.1 Trochalopteron elliotii
TGTCCCTCTTGGACACATTTCCAGCATCAAACAGGGCTGCTTGGATGTGTTTGTGGTCTTCAGCTCTGAGATTAAACCAACATTATCTGACCCATTCTTTCTTTTTTTTTCCTTTTTTCCTTCCCAGTTTGAACCCTGTAAGCTGAACCTGATTTTCTCCCAGCCATGCAGGATTGAGCAGAGATGTTCTGGTCACTCGGCTTCACCAGCAAAATAATACAAAATCTCTGACATCCTTGCAGGGTCAGGTGTTTTAGAACTCCCTGGAAGTGTAGGAGCTGTAGCCCATGGCCAGGGGAGGTCTCTGATGAAGCTGCTGCAGCTGGATCTATAACCTGGTCTGAGATTTCCAACTGTTTGACCTTGGATTTCAGGAGACCAGAGGAGCCACCCAAGGTGTGGACTTTGACTTGGTATTTTAAGCACTGTAGAATTACAGAATATCCCAAGATGGACCCACAAAAATCATCAAATCCAACTCCTGACCCACAGACATCCCACCCATCCCACCCTGTGCCTGGGACCATTTTTCAAATATTCCTGTTCCAATGCTCAACATCCTCCCAGGATTCATTCTGAACTTCCAAGAGGGCCAAGCCTGAAGCAGAAGGATTTTTGTCCCTTTCCACTGAATATAATGAATTATTTCACTCCTTGTAATTAAGGAAGGGCAATTAAGAGTGATACAAGAAGCCAGGCAGCGTTTGGCATTTCCAGAAAAACATAAACCTGCAATTTAGGCTTTAATTCCAGCAGTGGCCAGACCTTTCGTGGCCATTAAAATATCAGGAGATCCTGTCGAGTCCTGGGTGCTGGTGATTTATGATCAAATCTAACACGCAGGTAGCAGGTGGCATTTCCACACTTCCTGCAGGGAATATATCCCAAAACGTCAAATTAGATTACCCGTCTCCTTCCATTGGAGAAAAATGTGTGAGAAAAGCACTGGCGGAAGAGGAGGAAGGAGGGGGAGGATGTTTGCTCTATTTTAAAATTATTAGTTCAGCTTACAAAGGTTGAGGTGGCTGCAAAAATTCAGAGGTGTTAAAACCCGGAGTAACAGGGAAATGTCACTTTCTCCTTATTGGTACCATTTTCTCTGACTCCCAACTATTGCCCATTGGAGAACACCCTTTGTAGACAAAATCCTTGAAACCTGTAAAGCATTAAGAAGAATTTTTTGACTTTTCTTTTCCAAAATGTGGTTTCAGAATGGCAAAAAGTCCTGATATATTATTCCAAATTAATACTTACAAATAAAGAAATATATCATGATTGTGATTTTTTTTTTCCATTGATATTTTTCCTCAAAAGACATTACCTGTCCTGACTTTATAGGTTTGGAAACCTCACCTTCAGCTTTACTGCCAAATCCACTTGGAAACTGATGGGACACAGAGTAAACCCAGCTATTGCCACTCCCAAAAAGGATAAACTCTGCTAGCTGGAATCCTGATGGCGATGATGATTGATCGATTGATTGTTATTTATTATTATTGCACTGATGCTGGTGGTACCCTTAGGTTGGGGAAAGCTTTTCCTTTTATTTTCCCCACCAGTCCTAATAAATTATTTTCATTGTTGTGAGGTCATCCCAACATAGCTGTGCTGACGTGCCGTTGTCCTGGCCTTTCTCCAGCATTCCCAGGAGGCTTGTTGGTGTTTATATCTTCCTTACCACCTCTGTTCCTTGGAGCAGAGGATGGTTTATCTCCTGTTTTGAAGGGTTTTGCCATATTCCAGCTCTTCCCTAAATCTCTGGTGCCTGTTAATGAGATTTGTTCTGTATTGGAGCTGAGCCGACAGATGGGCAAGGACAATGTCCTGGAGTTTGAGATAGCTGGAGTGAGGGGAATAATTCTTGTGGCACTGTTTCTGCTTGGTGAGCATTTTCAGAGCATCTCTAGAAGTGCCAGCCTCTTTTTCCTCCTGTTTTCCCTTTGTAAGTCCTGCCTGAAGAGGGATTTCAGTTCAAATTTCCAGCTTCCTTTGACCTGAGCAGCTTGGGGCAAACCTGGGATCAAACCTGGGATCAAACCTGGGAAGTGAAATGTTCTGGGTTTATCTTGGTTTATTGCCAAGATAAATTTAATTGTGAGATTTCAGTGACAATAACCAAGTACTCTGCAAAGTGATTGTGCTTGAAAGCAGAGTGGCCCCAGCTGAAGGTTTTGATGATAAACCGGAGAAATATGGCAGGGTTTGACCACCAGGTCACCCTCTCAGCTTCTTCCAGAGATGGAACTGATCCACCCAGCCTGGAAAATGCCATCAGCAAAGCAGGGCTTTCTCTGAGCTTTGCATCTCCCTTAAGGAAGGCGGGAGGTTTCCAAAGACTTCCCAAACTTCTCCAGGTGAAGCTTCCCATCTTCAGACACTCTGTTGCATCCTGGGACATCCAGAGGTGGGTTGGCTTCCAACTCCCCTTTACCTTTGGTCACCCTGGCCCCAGAGGAGAAGTTTTCTTTAACTGCCCAGCACCATCCAGTTTAGTTTTGATTTTGACAGCTGCCATTTGTCTGATTTAATCCATCTTCCTGCTCTGCTGTGCCTTGAGGATCATGGTGGGCTGTCAGTGGGGTGTCAGCTGGGACACATTCCATTTCCTAGGGACATCCCAGGAATGGGCTCATCCCGGCAAAAAGGGCTTCCCATGAGCAAGTAACTAAACCATCAGGAGCCTCATGAGCAGTGGGGTTACACCCCAGGGGCCTGGGCATGAGTCAAGTGATCCCTTCCTTCCTGCCTTTCCATCATTCCATCTTCTCCTTTCCTCCCACCCCATGTCTCTGCATTGACCTCCTCCCTCCCGTAGCTAATTCCCACTTTTGCAGGGCCCTTTCATCACTGCCACTTTTCCCGCTGGCCCCTGATCCGTGTGAAGGAACGAGGATGTCACTTGTTGGGGGCCGGGGAGGGGACCCTGGTCGCAGATGGCAGCAGGGCTGAGCCAGGGCTCATCCATCACCGGGCTGGCAGAGCGGGGCGGCCACAGCTGCTTCCCCATGGATCGGCATTCCAAAGGTGAGCCCAACCAGGTAATTGCTGGAGAAGAGGAGGCATTTTTCACCACTGACATGGAGGAGGGGGACAGGGCTGGGCTGTGCTAATGCCACAGTGAAGGATGAATTCATCACGGGTTCTCCTTTTTTTTTCTTTTTATTTTTTTTAATCCATGTTGCTTTGATCGACGCTGAATTATTCCCAAATGCCAAGCATCTGGTGAGTCTACAGCAGAAATCTTCCCAGCAGCTGAGGCGCCAGGAAGCAGCCAGGCTGTGCCAAGATCCTGCTGCTCTTGTCATTGTCATCCTCATCACTGAAGTCAAAGGGTCACAAAATCTCCTCCCCCATCTCCCAGGGACTGTGGTTTGGGTTGTGGTGCTGCAGCGACATTCCCTTGTCCGAGATCCACCAGGTGCAAACAGAGATGTGGGAAGTGAGGAACCCATTTCCCACTTCCCAGTCCCTACTTCCAGCAGGAACACACACCTGTGCCAGAGCTTCACTCCTGCCAGATCCCAGCCAAGAAACCCCCAGAGGGGGTTTTGGAGATGGTTTGGGGACCTCCTGCAGGTGACAGTCCCACAGGATGGAATTGCAGTGACATTGCTCCCGGTCTGCTCCAAGGTTTTTTGGTGCTCACGCTGCTCTGGTTTACTCAAGTTTGTTGTGGTTGTGCTTGGATGCCACTCAGGGCTGTCGCTTAGACAAAAATAACACCAAAAATGTTTACCAGGCACAGGCTTGTGGGCTCGGTGTAAACTTAGAGGGGACCCCAATGTGAGGAGAGAAAAAAAGAGAGAAATTGATCAAGGAGGGCAAAAAAAAAAAATCATCTGTTCCCCTCTATTTTTAGTTTTAGACATTTGCAGAATCCAGCCAGTTCTGAAGCTGATTTCTAAATTTATTCTGTCCCTTTTTAGAGAACTTTCTGCATTTTCTCCCCCTAATTTAAGTCTCTTTTCAAGTATTTTTAAAAGTGGCAGTCGAGGCCAACTTTGCCTATTGAAGTTATCTCACATTTGTCTTTAGGAAAGAGACACTAAATCAAGGCATTATCATGGGAATTGGCAGGACTATACAAATCTTTATGCAGCAAAATCCAGTCCTAGGTTTCAGCTGTGATTTGCAAACAAATCCTAAATGCTGCCATCCTCTCCAGAATGCATCCTCTGTTGGGAAGCAGTTCTTGGATGGTGTAGAGCAGGAATTAAAAGACTTTAATTCCTCATATCCCCCTCGTATCCGAACACAAGACATTCCCACAGCATAGAACCATTGAAAGGTTTGGGTTGGAAGGGACCTTAAATATCATCTTTTTTCCAGCCCTGTTCCACGGTCATTCCTCTAATTTCAGCCATTCAGAATTGAGGTTTTAGGACTAAATTCACCAAACTCAGTGACTCCCCTGTGTTCCAGAGGGAGAGTGGCACCAGCAGCCCTGGTTTCTGCTCTCACTTTGTTCAGGATGCTCCATTTCCTCGTGACCACGTTCAGGGATGTGCATCCCCTTCAGTATTCATCCTCCCTCCTCATGTTTTCCAAGCAATCTCCTCTGTTTTCCTTTGCTCCCTGCCCCTGCAGTTCTCAGTTTACTCTGCCTGAATCCACTCTGGCCGAGGCAGGAGGAGCTATTCCCTTCTGTCAACACTGACGGAGCAGAACTGATTCCACTTGCTCCATTCCTGCTTCTCCCAGGATGTAAGTTATTCATTCACAGGGTAGAGAGACAACTGTATTCCTTCCTCTTCCTAGTTATGGAATATTTTGACATTTCCCCATATCTGTTTTGATTCAGTCCCATCTTTAAATAAATATCTGCCTTTCTCATGGGAAGAATTCCAGGAGCTCCTACCTGGGATGCATCTTTCCAGCTGAGTTGTCTCTGTCAGGATTTTGAGGAAACAGGGAGAGGTTTGGGGGGATTTTTTTGGGGTTTAGGCAGAGCCACACCAGGGCAGTATTTCAGAGCTTTGCACTCCCCATCCTCTGTGGTTTGGTTACCTTCTAGTCAAAGACTTTCAGTGTTCAGATCAAAAAAGGAACAACACAATTTTCCAAAGTGGGGGACAGGCAGGAATTCCTGGGTTTAATTGAATGCTCTGCTAGGAAGCAACAACGGGAGGATTTTTCCAGCCATGAACAAAAGCAGTTCCCAGACTTGGGGAAGGGGAGTTTTTCTGGCTCTCCTTCTCAGCATTGTGGTTTTGGAGTTTAGGAATTTCTGGATATTGCTCATGAGGTGTTTGACTTCTACTGAGTGGGAGAGGGCTCTGCTTTTCCTTCAGCCCAGGCTTTGGCATCTCCTGGATACCTGGAGGGATTTCCAAGGGCCATTTAAAGTACAGAGAGCAGACAAGTGTCACTCTTAAAATCCATTATCTCATCCAGGAGCTCCTGTGACAGCCAACCCAGCTGCCAGGGGAGAACCTGCTGGTGCTGCCTTCCCTTCCCATATTTCCAGGCCAGGTATCCTGCAGAGAACCAGAGCATCAACAGTGACAATTTGTGACAGGCTGTGATTTGTCATAAAAAAGCCAAACACCCTTAAAAATGCATCAAAAGGCTGGAGCACAGACATGCTGTGGGATGTGGCAGGTGGGACTGTCTGCTACTGATGGTTACTGGTACAGGGAAAAGTCCAAGGAGGAAGTCAGGAATACCCAAAATCACATGTCTCAAGGGATACCCAGCTGCAGGTGGCACCTGCAGAGCCCAGTGGGATGTTCCCTCCCTCTCATTTATGCATTTCCTTGCCTTTGGGCACACGGGAAGTGCTGGTGCTGCCCAGGGCTGTGACAATTCCCACCTCCCCAGGAGCTCCTCTCACCTTCTTGTCACTTCATCAGCCAAGCCACGGGGTTCCTCCCCTCTCTGCAGGCCTGGGGGATGGATTCCCACTCCCCACGGGAAGGCTGGGTCTGTGCAGATGGACTTTCATCCGGCTTTAAACCTGACTTAGACTGGTCTCAGCAGAGCCACAGGTCTGCAGCCATCTGGGGAGCTTCCCACTGTTTCAAATCCTTAGGAAAATGAAATTATCAGTGGCTTTGCAGCAGGTTGTGTTCAGCAGCCCTGATGGTCCCGTGTATTTTGGATTGTCTATTAAATACCTGAATTTTAGCTAAAATTTCTGCTTAAATTATGGTGAGGTTATCACCCTGCTGTCTTTGAGCTTTCCCTAAAACATCTGGCTGGGACTAGGTGGAGTTTTCCAGGCCCTTTCCAACACCCATGGGGAGCACAAGCAGAAAACAAATTGTTTAATGCATATTGACAAACAACCGTGTTAGAAATTCATCTTGGTACTTCCTAGGTGTCAGCACTCCTTATATTTAAAAGAAAAAAAGACATCCCGTCCCTCATTTGAATGCTGTTTTAGCCCTATTTTCTTGTAAATTTTTATTTAAAGAAGGATTGGATGGGTCTGAGGGAACACATCTGGTTTGGGGTATCCAGGCTGCTGAGGAGCAGTTTGTAAGTGCACACACCCAAAAACAAACCTTAGGGTGGGTTAGTCCATGGCATTCCCAAGCCATTCCCAGCCCACACAGCTCATGGCTGCTTGCCCAAGCTGTGCAGGAGGACACAGGGGCCAGCTCATGCTTTTTCCTCCCCTTCCCTCGCTGGAAGGAGCAGATCTCCTGGGCAGAGGAAGGTCTGGCCAAAGGGATGGGCACCTCTGGGGTGTGGAGGATGTGAGATGCACTCAACCCCCTCAACCCAACCAGCAGTACCTTGGGACAGCCTCCAAAGGGGGCTGAGAATTCCTTTGGGAAGCCTCCAAAAAGGGGAGAAAGATCCAGAGAATATTGGTGCTTAAGAGCTTGGATCCCCAGTCCTGTGACTAACACAGCAACAGTGGTGGCTTTTCCAAGATTCATTTCTCAAGGTGCAGAGAACCTTGTGGGTTCAAGGAGTCTCATGCACACCCTTCCCACTGTGTCCAATCTGGCTGCCAGCCAACCACTTTATTCCACAGTTTTGGCTGTCTAGGTGAGCCCTCATAGGCTCTGCTGGGCAGCGTGGCTGGGATCTCCCCTGGAGGTGGGACATTCCTGGTTGCTCCTTGAGGCTGAGAGGCCTCTCTATTAATGACACCTTTAGAGGAGTCTAATTCCAGTTCTCTCCACTCTGCAGCTGCCTGCACACCAGGGACCTGCCCCTGGAGCTGGGATACCTCTCAAGGTTTGAGACTCCCCACCTGGGCTGAGAAATCCTTCCTTACCCCAAGCAAAGGGCATGGATCCCAGATCCATGGTAAGCTGCTCGTAGCAGGTGACTCAAAACCACAGAAATCCACATGGGTGATTCCTGTAGACCCAAACTGTTGTCCAAGTCTGGAACTAAGGTTGGGCTTGGCCATGTTTTAGCTCCATCAGGAGTTTAGAAAGTGAGAGGTTGTACTCTGAACCCCATGGCTCAGTGGAAGGGTCTCTTTACCCTTTTGCATCTTCAGACTCCATGTAAATCATGTTGGCTCCATTCTACACCAATTTTCCCTCATATCCAAGCAGCAAGCAATGGAGCAACTTTGTCATTGCACTTCGTTGTATTTTTATAAGTTCATCTTAAAAATATTTTTGCTAACGATGGCGATTCTTGGAGCAACCCTAAATCGCTCATTCATGACAGAGGGAGGGCTGATTCTTCCTGCTCCCACCCAAATAACCCAGCCTAGGCCAGCAGGAAAGAGCAGCTTTAATTGGAAACATCCCCAGCTCTGCTGCGCTCAGCCCTGCCAGGGTCGCTAATTCCAGGAGGGCTCATGCAACAAACAACAGGTTCCTTCTCTTTTTTCCCTTTTTAACTGGAAACTTAGGAGCAACAGGTCGGTGTTTCTCTTCACATATGCCTCCCATCGTTGCCTTTTGTTGTTTTGGCTGCAGCTTTCCTCGCAGGGCCCCGCGAGCTCACCGAGCAGCAGATGGCCTCCTCCTTGCTTCATTTCCAGCCCTCAGTTTTTCCCACACTAAACCAGACTTTTTCAGGCACTACTAATCCCCTGTGCCTGTCACTGCTGGAGAAAAGCATTAATAACTCCAGTTATCCTGGAAATATCTGTCACCCACATTTGTTTTGCGTTTCCCTTTGGGTAATCATGCTCCAGATCTAATTACTGTCGAAATTTCTTTTGCTCCGATGAGCAGCATTTTGGGTTCCCTCCCCGGCTGGGTGGAAGTTTAACTCTGCCAGTGGGGGGAGATCCGTGTTGATTTACACCAGCTGAGGAGCTGCTGCTCCACATCTTCATTCCGTGTGTGGCTTGGGGTGGTGGAGATGGCAGTGATGGATGGCTTCAAAAACCATGGGAGTTGTGCTCATGCAGAGCAGGGAAGTCCAGGAAAAGCAGGGACAGACTTTAGTTGGGATGGGTGAATTTAGGATGAGTCGCTGGGAGAGAAAAGAGAAAAGAAAAAAGAGCTTTCATCCTCTCCTGCAGGTGCAGGGAGCCAGAGCCACCCCTGTGACAGCAGTGGCAGCTTCTGTGACACAGGCTCGGTGACACAGGGTGGAGGTGTCTCCCACTGTCACACACATCAGCGAGGGTGGAATTTGGGAGCCACCGTGACAAGGACAGAGCCAGAGCTGGCTGGGTTTTCCTCCTCCTCCTCCTCCTGGGCTGACTCACATCAGGGCTGAGCTTTGGGATTGCACAGGAGAGCAGATGGCAAATCCCTGGATCCCTGAGGGAAGGGAGCTCCAGCTGCCCAGCAGCTCTCCTTCCTTCCTGCAGGTTTCCATTCCGGTTTCAAGGATCAGCAGTGACACACGTGAGGAGCCAGCTCCACCTGCCATAAACAGAGACCAGTGGGACCATCCCATGGGAGCATCCTGGTACCCACAGCGCAGCAAATCGTCCCCCACACCCCCAGCAGGTGTTTCCAAATTGGGAAAGAGTTTCAGTTTACCTGTAGACATTTTAGGAAGTTTAACTAGAAAGTTCTGTGTTTTCCTCATTGTAATTGGCTCAGTGCCAGCACAGGAGCATGGATTGGGCTCTGAGAGTAACTCAAAGCCTTTTGATGATCTCATTGGGCCAAGAACCAAAGAGCCCACCTAAACTATTAAGTACTAAAGAGAAAGAACAAAGAAGTTCCACACTTTTTGAGGTGTTGCAGCAAGTAGGAGACTTGTCTCTATACTGTGTTTGGCTTTGCCTTTGTGTTTGCATTATTTCCTTTCCTTATTAAAAACGTTTTGATTTTTCAAGACACACTCCATCAGGCCATCTTGCTAATTGATTTTAGCCACTTCTCTGCCAAGGGCTGGACCCTCAGAGGCTATGGGAAAACCCACACCACAGCTTGGGAACAGCCAGCACTGCGGGAACTGGTCAGACTGGGAGAATGAGACCTCACACTAAAACTCTGTGTAACACCTCACTGAATAAAGGGGTGGAAAGGGATCTCCTAGGATGGAGCTCACGGGGACCATGGGGATCAGGCAGGGAAGGAGGGAGCAGGGCTGGGAAGGTGGCAGGGCCAGGGTCACTCTGGTTTTATCCAAAATTCACTCACGGAGCTGGGACCAGGATGGGCTGAGAAGCAGACAAGGAGGACTCTTGGGAATGGCCATGGGAAAGCCCATGGCACCAGGACATACACAGGTTATGGTTCCTAACAGAGGAAAGAGGGGCAAGGAGCACACACCTGAGCAAAAGTCCCCAGTTGTCCCTCAGGGAGCAGGACTGATGGCACCATGTGACCCTAAAGGGGCTCAGGGACAGGACACCAACCTGGCACTGCAGCTCTAAGTCTGCAATGAGCACTTCTAGCAATCTTCAATCAATGCATTTGGGATATTCCCTGGCTTAGCTTTAGCAGCTGAGGCCATGGAAGAGAATTGATGTCCTGGACAAAGCTCAACCAACCACTTCCACCTTCAGAGAGGCAGGAAAAAATGATATGTTAACCACAAGAAGAAAGAGGGAAGGATTGGGTTTTGCTTGGTTTGCTCCCCAGCAGTATCCAGGACATGAATGGAGAGAAAGGGGCTGTTAAAAAAATGCAGGGAATGGGGAAACAAAGGAGAGACAAGATGTCTTTTCTTTTTTTCCTTAATTAATCTTGGGAGGTGATGACAGCAGAGGATGAGGAATGGGAAGTAAATGCTCTGCTAACAGCCTTTCATAGAGATCCCTGCCTTTGACAAATGAGCTCAAAGCCACAGGCCTGGAACCAGAGCTCTGCCAGCACATCAGGGAGAATCCCGTGGTCAGAGCCTTAGAGCAAAGGGTTGGGAGGGGAAAAACACTCAGATCCCTGCCTGCTTGAGACTTGCTCAGATATTTGCTTTGCTAGTGCCTCTGCTGTGTGCCTGAGGGCTACTTCTGCTCCAGCTGCCCCTCCTATGCCACTGCAGGTGTCTTCAATTGGAATTGTAGCAGCCAGGGCCCATGGATCTGACCAAAACTTCAGTGCTCCACCACTAGTGCTGGGTCCAGGATCTACCTTGCACCTTCCATGTTTTTATTTTATTGCTCTGGAAAAATGTCTTGATTTTTTTTTTTTTGTGTTTTTAGAGGCACAAATTCCAGCCCACATCAGAGAGGGATCCTAGGCTACATCAGAGAGGTCTCACGAGGATAAATATAGGAAAGGCTGGGAATATATGAAAGGTGGACAGCAGCAATTGCAACATTTTGTGGGACAAAATAAGAAGGAAGAAATAGAAGAAGAAAACAAACAGAAGAACAGGAATGAAATCGAACAAAATGGAAGAAAAAAGAATAGAACAGAACAGAATATAATAGAATAGAACAAGATATAAAATAAACAGGAATAGAATAGAATAGAATAGAATAGAATAGAATAGAATAGAATAGAATAGAATAGAATAGAATAGAATAGAATAGAATAGAATAGAATAGAATTAGAGTAGAATAGGAATAATTAAAAGTCTTTTTTAACTAAAAAATAATCCTACATTTAATAATCCTACATTTGGGAGGGATTGTCTTTTAATTTGGTCATTGTTGTATTTCTGGCATTTTGATTCCAAGACCTGAACAGAATTTTGGGGGTTTTTTGCTTGGATTCTGATGATTCCTCGGCAAATTGGGGCTGGGGCTGGCAGTGATCACCTCAGAGCAGCTGGAGACATGGAGCTGTTACTCCCCTGGGACAATCCCAGCTATAAACTTTATTGCCCTATAAAGAGGAACCTGCAACATCAGAGGCTTTTCAGGGATCAATAAAATCAACGTTAACTAAATTGTCAGCAGTCACTCTCCCCTCCCCCAGACTGCTCTGCTGTTCTGTTCCAATTAGGCTAAATTGGGACTCTGGATTTTGGGTGGAAGCCAAACTGTCAATCCCATAATCGGTTATGAACAATGTAAGCAACGTCTGTCTAATCTGTAAACGACCAACTCGTCTGAGAGGCTCCTGTAATGATGCTAAAACAACCATTGGCTTGGGAATTATTCATGTCTGGAAAGAGGTGGGGGGAAAAAATTCCCCTTTGGGAACCGTTGATCGTAAAATCCCAGATTGGTTTGGGTTAGTAGGAGACATTAAATGGTGTCTTGTTCCACCCCCTGCCATGGCAGGGACACCTTCCACTGTGCCAGGCTGCTCCAAGCCCATCCAACCCGGTTCTGGCAGCTTAAGGGGCTTCAAAACCCACTGCAACCTCTTCCCTCAAGGGTAAACAGGAAGAAAATGTGGAGGAGGAAAGGGGAAGGCTCAAGGTGGGGTGGGTTTCAGATATTTTTAGGGACACAGCTTGGTGCCTTCTGTAAATGGGGTGGGGGCAGAGCTGGGGCATGCAGGGGCTGCTTGGCATCAGGTGTAGATGAAGTACCTGGGATAAATCTGTCTATCCTAACCAGGAATGTGTCAGCCACTCCAAAAACCAGAATATTCAAGTGGAGGCAGCCAAAAATTCCCTGCAGAGAAGGAACTGCCAGACACACACAGATCCACAACCAGGGCATCACTTACCAGGTGTGAAAAGAGGCTGAAATGCAAACATCTCCCGAGGAATGAGAGCTCTGCTGGTGAGGAGCAGAGGGAAAAGGGGCAGGAAAAGCAAGGGAATCCCACTGACCCCGAGGTGTCTCCATGGCAAGGCTGTGTGTCTGCAAACTGAGCAGCAAAACAAGCCTGGTGGGAATCACAGGAGCTGCCTGGCACCAGGGTAGGGCCAGAAGCACAATTTTGGGGGATTTTGGAAGAAATTCCACAATGTGAGAATGCTGAGCATGCACAGAATCAGTGGGAATGGGAGGCTGAGTTTTTGGGAAGAACACCCGATTTTTCCCCCACTCACCACATGTGAAATTCCTGAAGGATTTCCCAGATCCAAAATCCATCATTTCCCCTGGAACACATCTCAAAGGCTCTGCCTGCTCCTAATGCCTCTCTTCATCTCCAGCAGCACAGGTAAG
Source organism: Trochalopteron elliotii (assembly GCA_024734555.1). NCBI lineage: Eukaryota > Metazoa > Chordata > Aves > Passeriformes > Leiothrichidae > Trochalopteron > Trochalopteron elliotii. The sequence continues at coordinate 564,207 of JANPWX010000363.1, forward strand.
AATAGCAACGATAAAAAATTAAAAGCTACAATAAACATTATTGATGCCATCCCTAACGAGGCCGAGGGAGAGAAGGAAGAGGAGAAGATGCTGAGGTGATAAATATGGTGTGTCAGCCATAAATTACAGCCATCATTAGGCTCCTACAGTGGGGCCTGACAAATTGTTTTGAGAAGTACAAGCTGAGCTGCACCTTCCAGTCTCAGCTATTCCAAGGCTGCACCTTAAAAAAAAAAATTAAAAAATCAATCCAATCGATTCTGTATCAATCTGAGATACAGCTGGAATTGTGATGGTATTGCTTCTGACCTGATGGACTCCTTGGGAAGGATGTGAGCTGTTTGCAGTGGTACTGGGTTGGGTTTGATGGAGGAAGGAAAGGGAAAGGCTGCAGGGCTTGTAGCACGTTCCCATTTGGGTTTGCAGGCTGCCATCACCCTGCTCACTTCTCCCAGCTCCAGGATTTGTGCTTTTTTTCCTAAAGTATGGGCTTTTCTGTGGTTGGATGAGGATGAAGCCCAGCTGGGCCCTGGCAGGAGAGTCTCAGCACCCAAATCTGAGGCGGTGGGAGCTGTCTCAGGTGGTGCTGTGGTGATGAATTGGTCCTGGAATTCCCAATTCTGATGGTTTGATGTCTGTCTGTGACTCCCTTAGTCCCCCAGCCATGGTGGCACAGGATGTGCACCCACCTCCTCCAGAGTTTTTTGTCATTCCAGAGGATGCCAACCCTTTCTTCCCAACCTGATCCTTGTCCCTGGCCTACAGCTGAACTCATGGTTAATAAAGAGGACTTTGATGCCCTCAGGGTGATCCCACCTCTCCCAGTGCACACATATCACCATGGATTTTCAGCTTCCAGCTCTCTCTCCATGCTCTCCTACACCAGGTCTGAGTTTCATCCAGCCCCAGCCCTTCCCACCCCTGCAGCTCCCAGGTGTTTTGTGTGGAGCAACAACTCCTGTGCAGCCAAAAGCACCCCGGGATTGCCTCCACCCCACACCTCACAGACCTCACCTTGCAGGGAAACAGAAAAAAGGGGGAAAATCCATGTGCTGGTGTGGTCTCTACAAAAGCCATTCATCCCAGGGCTCTTCCCAACAGGCCCTGAATGAGATTCCTGCAGTGGATGATTTGTTTTGTCCTTCTCCTGCCGGCTCAGATTAATCTCTGCTCCTGAAGTAGTGGTGTCATTTCTCGGAGACGTACGGCGGCAGGCAGCGCAGAGCCCCATAAATTGGAGACAATTCCTGCTCCATCCATCTTCCTTCCCACTCTCCATCCCCACTCCTCTCCTCAGGGCAAGGGCAGGCCCTGCAGGCACCGGTGCCACCGCTGCTTTGTGGACTAATAAATATTAAAAACCCCTCAGGATGGGAGAGGCTGGAACAACAGAGGGATTCTGGTGCTCCAGAGCAATTTGCTTTCTGCTGCTTTCCTTCCTTGTGCTTGGCTGAAGGGGCAGGACCGTGATCCTTGGTGAAATGCCACATTCCTAATTCTTTTTCCCCATGGCAGGATTTTTTGGGAAAAAAACCCAAATAAAACAAAACAGTTTTGAGTATTTTCTCATTGCAACAGGTGGTCTGAAGGGCTGGGGCTTCAGAGGAGGGAGCAAATGCAGCGTGATGGGATTTAACTGGGATGTGGGTGTGGATGTAGGGATGGAACAGGAGCAGAGGAGCTGGAATGCAAAAAACCATCCAGCCACAATGGTCACAGACCTGTCCCCTCTGAGCCCATAGGGTGGTAATATAGACCTGAATTATCATGTAATAAATGAGACATGATAAATGAAACAGCAAAAAATCATTAAGGTTGGAGAAGACCTCCGAGATCATCAACCTTCAAATCTGTGTATATGTATATATACATCTGTCTTTATACACACACACCAAATGTACATATAGCAATAGATAGACAGGTAGATATATTGCCCCTAGAAACAAAATGAAAGCTTGGAGGAGCCAGGAACACCACCATTTATTATTTATGGAGCCCAGAATGTGACAAGCTGTGCACAGGCCTGGCAGCAACAGCAGCCTCTCCCTTCAGGACTTCAGAAGCTTGCTCAGGCACAAACTGCAGGGAGAGCTCAGAGGGCTGCAGGAAGCCACTTAAGGCTGGCTGGAGGAAGGGGATGAGGCTTTGGCACTCCCAAAAATCCAGCTGTTCCCTAAGTGCCCTGTCTGCACTCATCAGTGTAAGGCAGCATCACCCGTGGTGCCGCTCCATCATTCCCGGAGCTGCCAGATGCTGCTGTCATGGGACACCAGGAGGGTGACAGCACTTGGAGGAGGACATGTCCCCTGTGGAAAGCCATCACCTGCATGTCCCCTCACCCAGACCCCCGAAAGGATGACAAAAAGGGCACCATTTCTCTGGTATTAATTTTGAAAGCTGCCTGGGCTCAGCTCAATGCCTGCCTGTCTCTGTCTGTTTGCCTCTGCTGAGAAGATTCATTACTTTGATGGATTTGTGTAATTTTTTCAAGTGCTTCGGGTGACAAACAATAAAACACACTTCAGCTCGGCTCTGAGGGGCTGGGGGAGTGGGGGACTCTGCAGAGGGGATTTCTCCCAGGAAAAGCTCATTCATCCCACAGTTTGGGCAGAGCAACTCTCCAGGTGCCAGCAGGGAAAGCTCTGCAGGGCCACGGGAATTTGGGGGCTTTCCCTGATGGGATGGAAAGGGCAAGGTCATGGGTGTGAGTGGAGCTGCTGAGCCTCCAAAATTCAGTCCAGCCCTCCATTTCCTCAGCTGCAGTAGAGCAAGCAGATGTGGTGTTGGCATAAAGGGTTAGGATTGGGATCAGGGCATTGCAGGGAAGGAGGAACATGGGAATGTAGGGATATGCCAGTGCTGGTGGCTTATGCACACTGCTGAGTGTTTCCAAGAGGGAAGGATTTCATCCTGAGCATGTCTCCTGAGCAGATGATCATCTCTGCCAGGACTTCCTGGGCTTAGAAGGAACAAATTATTCCAGATTGAGCCAGACAAGCTCAATCACTCTTGGTGACAGAGGCCTAGGATTTATGTCCATGAGGATCACAGACAGAAACCTCTTATCTGTGGAGATACTGGGCTCAGACCACACAAACAGCCCAGTCCCATGGCACCTGTGCCAGGTGAGTGGAGTGGGGACAGGGACAGGGACAGGGACAGGGACAGGGACAGGGACAGGGACAAGGTTGGTAGCCAAGTCTATCCATGATGGTGAAAGCAAGACAAAGTCAAGTTAATTCAAGAGTTGAGTCCATGGGGCTCTGGATGAGGTCACTTAAATGGTATTTTTGGATCTTAAATGTTTCATGGTGCCCTGGAGAGGTGGAGGGGAAGGGGCTGGGAAGTGGCTTCCTGCAGCAGAGCCAAGAGCAAGCACATTCCTTGTGCTACAGCCATGCCTCAGTTCCAGCTGGGATCTTTGGCTGGGTTTCCAGGTGCTGGGCTCGGTGTGGGGAAAACAGGCTGGGATATTTGTCCAGCTTTGGCTTGCACCTTCCCCAGCTCCCCAGGCCTGGAATTAGACTTCCTCTGCAATGCTGGGAAGTGCCACTGCTGGGATGGCTGATGGCAAAGCAATCTCCTCACAGAGCTGAGCCTGAACCACCAAGGTTCACCCAAGTCTCCTTGGTACCCCAACACAGCCCAAGAGCTCTGCTGGCTGCCCACAAATCTGTGGCCATTTGGGTGGGCACTGCGGAGCCCTCATGGAATCACGGGGGTTGGAGAAGTCCTCTGGGATCACTGATTCCAACCACCAACCTGGCACTGCTGGGTCCACCACTGAACCGTGTGCCTAAGCAGCACATCTACAATTCCACGTGCATTCCAAGATAAGATAAGATGGAGAGGTCAATATCTCCCAAATTCAGCCCAAGGGAAACAGAAGATGAATGCAGCAGGAGATTGAAGGAGAGAGAAGACATTCCCAAAAGCTCTGATGGGTGGGGGCCACAACCACCTTCATGAGAGGGGAGTCTCCATCTCCACCTGGGCTGTGGGGTATGCTCTGAATTCCCAGAGCCTTCATTCATTATTATTCAGCCCTTCCCATGCCAGCTGCACACAGGGGAACATCCTAGGCACCAAAGCTGCTCAGGTACAGAGCATCAGCTCTGTTCATCAGTGCCTACAAGCAGACAAGGACAAAGTCAGGAGAAGTGTTTGCTTGGGCCTCCCCCCTCATGAAATAAAATGCAATAACCAAGGAGAGTGGGAAGGAAAGGCACTAACAGCCTGGATTTATCCAGCTTTGGGAGAAAAATCTCTGCTGCTGACCTGTGGATGAAAGTGCAGATAACTGTTTTAGTTTTCGCTGGGGA
>JANPWX010000363.1:568900-588932 GCA_024734555.1 Trochalopteron elliotii
AGGAGAAGGAGAAGGAGAAGGAGAAGGAGAAGGAGAAGGAGAAGGAGAAGGAGAAGGAGAAGGAGAGATGCCTTTCCACTTGCAAAAATCTCTCTTGTGCTCCTGAGAGCCCCCAACTCTTCCAGCAGTAACTGGGAAGTTGAGGAAAGGTGTTGGGAAACTTGCCACAAAGTGGCTTTGGGGTTTTGGTCTTTGGAGCTGCAGCTGAAGAGTTTTCCTTTGCTCTGGGGCATAAGGAGTCCCGCTCCAGGCTGGCCAAAACAAATCACTTTTTGGAGCTTTCCTCTTTGGATGGAATAAACAGAGTTAACTCTTTGAGACAAATACCAAAATTAGCAGCTGCACCCAGTCCAAGCTCTTATATCCCACCCTCTTTTGACCCCAGGATCCTCCAGCAGCATTGGTGCAGTTTTCCAGGTTTTTCACTCTACCCTACAGCACAATTTGCTGGGCAGGAACCCTTCAGTGAAAGATTGGTTTCACATCCCTTTATTCCCAGATGTCAAGAAAAGCAATGACTGCATAGTTCCCAGTCCCCTTCTTTTGAAATGGGTGAGTCTGAGGGCTCAACTCCTAAAATTCCCAGTTTGTTGGTGCAGTTACAGGGCATGGATTTGGCAGGAACTGAGCCCAGGCACGTGGAGGTCGCTCAGGAACAGGACATTGTCTTGAGTTGGGGCCAACACGTTTCACTCCGGAAGATTTCTGGGAAAGGCATAATGGATTTGCTAATTATTGATATTATTTAAGCGACAAGAGTGAAAATTGAAGCAAAAACCTGCTTCCCAGCCCCAACAATAGCAGATATTTGTCATGGCTGTCAGCCATTCAGACCTGTGCAATTTCATAGGTTTCATAAGCCCTCGTTAATTTTCTTGTTTGGAAGGATTTGCTGTTTTAATGAAACCTATTTACACCAGCGACTGCTGAAAAATCATTCATTAGCGGACAAGAACTATTGATTATTTTCCTCCAACTACTCAGCCATGTTCTAGCCAATTACTGTAACCAATAAATAAAGAAATATCAACCTTGCATTCCTGCCAGTCTCTCCAGCAGACCTTTATTCCCCTGGATAAGCTGTGGCGTGTCAGCCTCGGGGAATGCTGTGCTGGAGAAACCTCTTTTAACATTTATGTCACATTGCCATCCTCTGCAAGGGGGGGAGAGGGAGAGCTTCCACTCAGGCCTTCATGTATTTACTAAAGAAAATATTTACTGGGCACACAGTGAGATCCAGGGATGAAATGACGTGAGGCTTGGAGAAACTCCTGGCTAATGGCCAGACCTTCAACTCGGAGTTTTTAATGCAAATATTTGGCCTGATTGGAAGAAGTCCTCAACTCTGGAGAGGGGGATTCAGCTCCCCTGACAATGTAAGAAACCCAGGTTGTTCAGGGCTCCAAAACCACCCCAGCACTTCAGGCAGCTGTGCAAAGCTCAAGTTTAAGCTCAACACCTCATTTTATAAAAGCAAACCTTAAGCTTGGATTTGTCTGTGAGTTTTGCCTTGTGGCTTTGCTGGCTCTTAGCTTAATGGGGAAATGTTTTATTTAAATATTATATTACAAGAAGAGCCGTGGCTTTCAAACCTTGGCCATTTGCACACTTTTTAATGGGCTTGGGGGGAAGAGAAAGAAATCCGTCTGCAGGTTTTTTGACAGAGTTGTAATTAAAGAGGGGTTTTCATCAAGAACATCTGTTTCTCTTGACAGATATATTCTTGTTGGGAGAAAAAGGAGTGCCAAAAAAATAGTTTGTCAGTCTGAGCTTTTTACAGCTTTTCATCCAAGAATATTTATCTTGAGGCTTTCTTTTGACCAAAAAAAAAAGACGTTTATATTTCCTGGAAAGAGAAGAATTCCGGTCCGGGCTGAGATTCCACAAACGTTGCCAGAGTAGTGGCAAACCCAAAGCCTTTGCTGACCTGCCTCTACCTTTCCACAGCTCCTGATGTGGGAGAAGGGAAGCTCTCCTCCTTCCCAGGCACCGTGGAAACAAATCAAATAATTCATAAAAATCATTAAAATCAAATCAGAGAGACGAAGATGAACGACTGGGTGAAAGGGTCACACTCTCACATCCACGTGCATGCAAATATCTCTATATCTGTAGATATATTTCTATATAAAGTGTTTTTTTTTATTTCTTTCCAAGCTGGGAGCACTGCAAATTCCTCCTCAATAATTTCCCTGTAGTCCTCGTTAATTCCTTAAGATTTTCCCCATCTCTTTTTCAAAGCCCAAAGTTCAAAGACACAGAAAGGAGCTGCCTCAGCACTTTCTTTTCCTCTCCTTTGAAACTTTTTCAGCAAAGTCCAATCAGGCCAATTAACTCCTTCTTTCATTTATTTTCCCCACTCCTTGAAAAGAAAACGGGATGTGGGGCTCAACCAAGGCTGCCAGATGTAAATCCCTGGGGAATTGGCTGCTGCAGGAGATGCCCAGTTCCTTGGCAGCTGTGTCCACGTGGATATGTTGAACATCCCTAAATCCTGTCCCTGCTCCTGGAACAGGGCTGACACCCAGGAGGAGCAGGACAAGGCCAGGACAGGTCCCCCTGCACTGGGATGAGCTCCCCAGCACTCTCCTGGATGAAGCAGCACACGGAGAAGACCTGTGGGTAAATGCTCCCATTCTCCTCCCTGTGCCTGCTGTTCTCCTTGATTTTTTTCCCTTGTGGAACTGTAAGAATCAAACTGAAGACTCTTCCCTGCTGACACAGCAGGCTGTGAGCAGCTGAGTGTTCCCGTGGTGGCTTTTCCATCAATGGGGGTGCCAAGAGCTGGGGAAAGTCTCAGTCTCCCCACACAAGGCACAACAATTAATCACAGGATGGGAGGCAATGATTCCCCCTGGAAATTCCCTCACCATGTGGATCTCTTGGCGTCTGAGCACTACTTCACTCCATCACCCTGGGCATTAATGCAAAGTGCAGGCAGTAATTACAGCAGGCATTAAAGTTCAGTAATTGTAGGGACCGTGTGTGTTTATAATGCAACAACACTCCAGGAGTCCTTGTGGGGTTTTTGTGTGTGTGGCTGGGAAAAGGCCCAGGGAATCCCCATAAAACATAAAATAAAATCCAAATACATAAAGGTCAGGGTAGTAAATATAAAAATAAGCATCACATCCCTTTAAATATTTATCATTAGTGACGTTTTCATTACAGGAGGGCTGGGATTTACTGACTACAGCAATTGTGGGCACAGCAGGCCTGGAGTCTTGGCTCAAGGCCATGCAGAAAGGGAGAAAAGGCTTGGAAATGGGATGGAAATACATTTAAAATGGGGATGTGTGGGTTATAGGCATTGTTCTGCTGGTTTTGAAGCAGCTTTGGCTTAGAGGGAGTTCACTGAAGGTGCTTCCCTCTGCCCAGGGTAACTCCTGGGGTTGCCCAGGGCAGTAGGATATCCCAAAGGAAAAGGGATTTGGGGTCAGGGAATGGGAACATTCCTTCTCCTGCCCCTCACTGGTCACTGCCCCCTTCACACAGTGGGACCTGAGCTCAAAATTGAAATCAGAACCTGAAGGGCTTTTGCAATGGTCAGAACAAAGCCACGACTCTGACAAGGAAAGAAATGGGACAGAAAAACAAGATTAAAAGTGTGTGATGTGCAATTCCATTTAAATACCTCGTGCACACTAAAAACCCCTCCTCATATGAGAAAGGAAAAGCTTCCCCACAGAGAAAGCCCCATCCTGGGAGTGTCACCACCAAGAAAACTCCATTTCTATGGGAAACACGGCTGTGTGAGGGACCCTCAGCACCAGGGAAGGAAAACCACTGGTCCCAGCTGAGAAAACCCCTAGAGAAGAAACTCTCCCTTTCAGGGTGGCTCTTGAGAAGAGTTTATTATTTCTGACCCCCTGTCTAAGTGCCAGTTCATCAGTGCACTTCATCTGCTTCTCCCATCCGTGCCTTAATTAGCACATTTTCCTTGCAATGAGGTGGAGCAGGGAGATGGGAAGGTGATTGTGGCAGTGTTTTGATGGAGGGCTTCCTCTGGAGTTTTCACACCAACGATGACACGAGGTGTGGGTGGTTCCTCTTCAGCAAATGCCCTCACCCCCAGAGGATGAACTCATTCCATAGTCAAGGTGGGGCTCTGTGTGCATCAATCCCATTGGGAAGAGTATCACTGGAGGCTGGGAAGAACAGGGTGTGGGGCAAGCAGCCCCCAGGAGTGGACATAAATGTACACATCCATAGATATTCCCCAGGCTTCCCTCTGGCACCACTCGTGGCTTCCCCGGGATAAGCCCCAGCTCCTCTGGAATGGAACCTGTATTTTGTTGCTCTTTTTTCTGGACAAATCCCAAGTATTGATTGGATTCACACTCCCAGGTCTCTAGTAAGAGGGAGGAGTGATGGAGACAGAAATGTGCTTGCACAGGGCTCACTTCCAAACCAGCTTTTCATGTTCTCCTGCAGCACAGCCTTGGCCTCTCCATCCCCTGTCCCACTCATCCCACACCTTGCTTTGGGGGCTGGGAGCCAGGGAACCAGCCAACCCTTCAATAGTCCTCAGAGGGAAATCCCAGTGAGCCAGCAGAGGCTGCCTTGGCTGCAGAACCTGCATTTCCACTCTGCTCTCCTCCTCTGTGTCCTCCTCCACTCTGACACCTCTGTCATTTCATTGTCCTCTCTGGGGTCCTCTGGAGGAGTCCCAGACCTGTTGATCTCTGAGTGTGCAGAGCCCTGCCCCTCAGCAGAAGTTATTAACCTTGGTTCCTGGTTGTCCTGACCTTGGGCAGCACTCACAGAGATGTCCTTGACCACAACCAGGAGGCACAATTGTATCCCAAACCACCATCCCACAGGGAAAAGGGCAGCTTTGCCATGTCGCTGGATTTGAGGGCAGCTGAAGCCAGCAGCACATCCATGTGACAGGGAAGGGGGACCTGGAGGGACACTGCCACCCACCACAGGCAGAGCTGGATGGTGGCCAAGGCTGGGAGGATTGAGGAGGAATCTGAGATGGGCCCAAGGTCCTTGATTTTCTGGCTAAAGGCATAGAGGGAAGGAATGAACACAGGATCTTCATGGAAGAGGCTCACTGGCCTGGATGTCATCAGAGTCTCCCTCTTCATCTTCAACAGAGCTGGGAATGGGGCTGGAGCACCAGGAGCAGCTGAAGGAGCTGGGAAAAGGGCTCAGCCTGAAGAAAAAGAGGCTCAGGAGGAACCTTCTGGCTCTGCACAACTCCCTGACAGGAGGGGACAGCCAAGGGGGGGTGTCAGGCTCTGCTCCCAGGGGACAAGGGACAGGATGAGAAGAAATGGCCTCAAGAGGTTTAGCTTGGAAACTACAGGGAATTTCTTCATTGAAAGGGCTGTCAAGCACTGGAACGGGTTTGTCATAGAGCAGTGCTGGAGTGACCGTCCCTGGAACTGTCCAAGGACAGGTTGGACAGGGCTTGGAGCAACCTGGGACAGTGGAAGGTGTCCCTGCCCATGGCAGGGGATGGGATTGGATAGGTTTTAAAGTCTCTTCCAACCCAAACCAGTCTGGGTTCCTGTGAAAGAGTTGGGAACTACTTGGTGCCTCCACAGATGTTGCTGCAGGAAGTTTTCCCATTCCTGGGGCCCTGCACAGGTAGTGATAAGGAAAGGGTTAACTCTGCCTTGGGGAGGGACACACACAAGTCCGGGGCCCTTCCAGCCCTATTTTCCCCTAATTCATCTGATCCCCTATGCAGCATCACTTCAGGATGGTCTAAGCCTTCTCCTACTGGCTCCTTCCCTACCCATGACATGCTGAGCCAAGGTAGGCAGGCCTGGAAATTCCCCTCACACTTTTTAGGAAGCTCATTCCTCAGAAAATGAAAGTGAAAGTAATTTGGCCTAGAAACTTCAGCTGTGATTTAGTGCCTTGCCCATAGCAAAGAGCGTTGCCCCCAGAGAGATTGGGGATCTTCCATTATTAACGGCAGGATGTGCCCGTGCCGGGAATCTGCGTGGCAGCAGCAGCAGGCACAGCTCAGGGCTGGCTCTGGAATTGGAATAATTATGCTGGGGCCCTGACAGCAGTGTTTGGTGTCCCCTCGCTGAGGTGACATCTGTAGCAGTGACCTCGGGATGTCACACAACTGGAATTGCTGAAGGAACAGGGGGAAGTGTGCTGGGGACGCTGCTGTGGGCACAGCTGCGCAGGCTTTGTCTGGAAAAGGGATGAGAAGACAAAACTGCAGAATGCTGCAACAAATGATAAAGTCAGAAACTTGAGGAAAATGTGTTTCAGGTCTTGGCAGGCACCAGGGTCTGCTGGAGAGGTGGCCAAGGACAAGAGGCATCACTGCCCAGAGAGGTTTTGGACTCTTTGTCCTTGGAAGTGTCCAAGGCCAGGTTGGACAGGGCTTCAAGAAACCTGGGATAGTGGGAGGTGTCCCTGACATGGCAGGGGGTGGAATGAGATGATCTTTAAGGTCCCTTTCCAGCCCAAACCAGTCTGGGATTCTACAATTGTGTGATCCTGTGGTTCTATGACACAACAAAGATTTCAGGCCTCAGGTGTCCCCTGGGAGAGGTGTTGTTCCAGCTTCAGCTGGGCTCTGGGACAAGCACTGAGCTCATCACAACCCATGGCAAAGGCTTCAGGCAGGCAGGACACCAGGACACCAGGACATTTCTGCAGGGGGTGCACCACCCTCCCTTCCTCACACCTTGTGCAACCTCCCTGTGAAGCTGCTGGTGACAGTGACACCATGTCCTCCCCAGCCTGTCTTAGATCTTGAAGGGCAGAGAAACTTGCCAAACCCTACAGGATGAGCTTTCATCCCCTTCCCTGGATGCCCTTCCTGGTGAGCTGCTCTTCCTCGATGGATTTTTCATGTCCCTAGCAGCCTTATCAGCAGTGGGCCAGCCCTCCTGCTCTCTCCCAGTGCAGCCCTGCTTTCCTGCCTTCCTCCTCCTGCCCCCCAAGCTCCCATTGCCCTCTCCAGCTGCTTTTCCTTTCACCTCCTGGAGGACACCAGTTCTCAGAGCCCAGCAGCATCCCTGCCCTCCCTATCTCCCCTCCCCACTCCAATGCCACATTTCCTCCATCCCCTTCTTTCCACGATTTCACTCCCAGCTTTATTTGGAGCTCTGCCTTCTCCTCCCTCCCTCCCTCTCAGTAAAATGCCTTAACAAGCTCAAGCCTTGCTTTGTATCAAATCAAAGCCTGAGCAGTGTGTGAGGGCTCAGCCAAACCCCATTTCAGTGGTGCCATGCCCATTTACATCCCACGAAGCCTGTGGAGGTAATTTACTGCAGACAGGAACTGGGAGCAGAGGGCAGCTCATTAGTGTCTGGCAGCATTATTATTATTATTATTATTATTATTATTATTATTATTATTATTATTATTATTATTATTATTATTTTACCAAAACAGAACATCTCTTTCATTTATTTCAATTCCTGGCGAATGCAAACGGAAGATCCAAATCAGAATTCCTGCCCACACCGGTCCTTGCAGGTCACTGTGGATTTCAGGAGGGAAGAAAAACTGCAGAACAAGAACACTCCAAGAGCCTAAAACCTCACAGAGGCAACAATTTAAAGGATTTCAAAGGCTGTTTCCATAAGCCTTTGGGGACTCCAATGGAGCATATTGATTAAACTTCGGAAGCAGCTAAAAGCGGCTCCACCATGGCTAATTAATACAGCGATGCCCCGATGCCCCTGCTCGTGTTTTACCAAGCTGCAGCCTGTCAAATCAATTAATATTCACCACCCTGATGAAAGCAAAACCCTGCTTATCATTTGCTGAATGGATCGATGCATTGACTCCCTCAATGCCATGGAGTGACCTGTCCTGTGGGGTTCCATGGGGTGTGCTGCAGATGCTTTTTAGGGTGACACCAGACAAGCAAACCCATCAGCCCCTTGTTTTTGGCTCTCTGATCCAAGCAAGGTTTCTGACTGATGTGTCCTGTGTAGCTGGTCCTCTGTGGATTCTTGGACAATGACAATTCAAGGTGATTATTTCCTATTTCAGTGGACCTGCCTGTGCTTATTCCATGGTATTTAGGATGTGGGATTGTTGGGGTGCCCTGTGCAGGGCCAGGAGTTGGACTCAATCTTGATGGATCCCTTCCAGCTCAGGAAATTCTGGGATTTTATGATTCTACACCCACTTCATTTCCTCCCCTGCACCAGGAGAATCATTTTTCCACTTTCCAGCTCATGGCTGGTGCTGTCTGTCACTGGACACCACTTCAGAACTGGTTTAATGCTGCCAATGTGGGGACTGAAAAATATTCTAAAATGGGGCTTTTGGTGTCCCAAGCCTCATTAAACTGAAGATCAAGCCTGGTTTGATGACATCTTCTAAAGTTGCTCTCTTGAACCCACCGTGAAGAAGTCTCCACAAGATCTTCTGGGGGGTCTTTAGGCAGCCCTGTATTTATGCACAGCTTCTTTTAGGGCTAAGGAGCCAGATTTGACCCTTCTGGCTCATCAGAGAAGGGGAATTCCTGGGAAAGGAGTGGTTCCAGGCAGGACCATGCAGAGTGCAGATCACCTGGACGCTGTGCCAGCCAGGGTGACACTAGGAACAGGAGCCTGTCCTTGCTGTGCCACCACATGCTTTTGGGGGTCTTTGGCAGCTCCCAGGATAACTTGTGACTTGCAAAGGGAAGGCAAAGGGATGTGCTTTGCTGTGCATGAGGCATCAGCTTTGATTTCGAGCAAGTTTTTGGCACCCCTCAATAAAGTGCCGTGATCTGTTTACTGAATTTTAATTCAATGTGCCTCAGAAAGAAAAGAAAGAAGGCAAAAAAGGGGGGGAACAAAATAATTTCAGCAACATCTGCTGCCTTTCTGAGATATTTCACCAAAGGCCTACGGAGATCAAATATTTTCCTCTAATTAGAGCTCTTTCCTCGCAGCTCCCCTGGATACAAAAATATCTCCACACTCCCCTGGCTCCCCAGAGATCCTCCTGGGACCCTCTGCAGCACAGACAAACACCCAGCTCTCCTTTGGGGTACCCTCAGAGCAAATACACAGCTTTTCCAGCAGGGAAAGCTTGGTCCCTGTGTCTATTCCTCCCTTCATCACTCCATGATCTCTTGCTTTCCACCTGGTTTTAGAATCATGGAAGAATTGAGGCTGGAAAACCTTCAAGTCCAACCATCACCCCAGCACGCCAAGGCCACCACTGATGAGTGTCCCCTAGAGCCACACACACAGGGCTTTGAAACACTTCCAGGAGTGACAATTCCACCACTGCCCTGGGCAGCTGTGCCAGGACTGGACAACCCTTTCAGTGAAGAAACTTCCCCAATATCCAACCTGAACCTCCCCTGAGGTCATTTCATCTTGTCCTGTCTGTCCCTTGTTCCCTGGGAGCATTCTCTGTGTCTAACATGACACCAGTCAAACTAGCTCATTATTAGCACTAATTTAGTCAACATATATAGTTATTAGCATAATTATAAAGCCTATAAGGACAAAGAGGAAAGAAGTTGAGAGGTTTGGTCCAAGAGTTGGGTGGTTATGCCAAGGAATGCTCCCAAGTGCAGCTGGGCATGTTTTATGCTGGAAAACCAGTGGGAAAAGTTCCTTGGGCACCTGCCATGTGTCCTGGCATCCCTGCAGGTGTCCTTGGAGAGCAGGAATGTGTCAAATCCCAACCCCTGGCTGCTGCTGAAGAAGACTCCCACCACAGGCTGTGCTCCTGGAGGAAACAGGCTGGGGACATGGCATCAGTGAGGGGCCAAATCCTGCCTCAGAACCCCCCTGGGAAGATCTGTGGGATGGGCAGACAACTCTCAGAGGAAACCACCCCATTCCCTGTACCCCAGTATGTGATGGGGCAAGCTGTACCTGGGAAGGCATTGGATTCCCCCTCCCCACTTCTGTCCCTTGTTTCTCCCACAACAAACCTTATGGGAGGGAAAACACTAAAACCAATTTATTGTGTTGTATCAGAGAAAAAGCCCCAAACCAACAGCGTTTAGCTTTTGTGAAATCAATGCATTGCAGGAGAGAGGAATCACTCCTTCTTTAGCCTCTGGGTTAAGGCAACTAATTCAGATCTGATCCACATGGAAATTTGCAGCCCATTCCCATGGCCAGGGAAGGCAGGGAAGAGCTCTGAAATGATCCCAGTAGTGTAGGGATGATTTATGAGGCAGGTTGGAAAGAGCAAAGGAAGCCTGGGTTGTTAGTTCTGATATTTAGGGATGATAAAGAGCTGGAAAGGAAGAATTTTTTTTATTAATGTCTCTCCACAGATGCAGAAGAAGCAGCCTGGGCCTGAGTCATGTGGGATATTGGGAAGAAAATATGTACTCAAAGGGTGGCGAGGCCCTGGCACAGGTTGCCCAGAGCACCTGTGGCTGCCCCTGGATCCCTGGAAGTGTCCAAGGCCAGGTTGGATGGGGCTTGGAGCAACCTGGGATAGTGGAAGGTGTCCCTGCCCATGGCAGGGGGTGGGGCTTTAAGGTCCCACCCAACCCAACCCAACCCAACCCAACTTGTGAAACTAAGAATAGAAAAATTTTGGCTTAATAATAAGGAAAAACTTCCTGGCAGAGACATCTGTTATTCTGATATCATGTACAGATCAGTGCTGCCAATGAACTTCCCAAAGGAAGGGCTCCAAACCTTGCTCCCTCACCCACCAGAGCATCCCACAACAGAGAGGGGCAGGAGAGAAAAGGGCCCATTCATTCCTCACATTTTTCAAACTGTCCCAGGAATAGTTTGGGTTGGAAGGGACCTTAAAGCTCATCCAGCTTTACTCCCTGCCATGGGCAGGGACACTTTCCACCATCTCAGGTTGCTCCAAGCCCTGTCCAGCCTGGCCTTGGACACTTCCAGGGATCCAGGAGCAGCTGCCACAACCTGTCTGCTCCAGCAGGAGCTCCCATGCACTTACCCACTGCCTTGCAAGAGCAAGAGGCCTGGGAGGGTGTAAATGCATCATCCTCCCTTTTCCATGGGGAAAGAGAACATTTCCCTCTGATTTCCTCACCCATCCTCGGACAGGATTCATGGGTCCCTCTGTGGGTACAGCAGCAGCAGGACGGCACAAACCAGGATTATTTTGCCTGTGTTTTGTCCTGTGCCTGAAATCACCATAAATAATCCCTAAACCACAGCAATTACTCAAGGAGCATGGCACAGACAGGGCAATCCAGAGCTTGGCACAGCAGGGTCCTGAACTCTGGGTGTGCAAGGGGACCCTGGATCTGAAAGCTCCCAAAGAGTGACAGCCCCATCCAGGGCAAACACAAACTGCCTTAATTACTGCTCCTGCTGCTAATTGCTGATAACCAACACCTTCCCATGCTCTGCTTTGGAACCGGGGTGCTCACAAGCTGGCAGGATGGATCCAAGGGGGATTATTTGCTTCCCCCCAACATTCTCCAGGAATCTTTAAGCACCACATCTGCAAATGACAAGTGTGTCCCCCATTAGGGACCAATGTCTTCACAGGAGGGTGGGGATCAAAGGGAAGGAGGAGGTGTAGCATGGAGGGGCTGGAAGACACATCCACAAGGATCTCCCCCACCCAGGAGGTGTCTGGACAGGTTTATTGGGTCCTGCAGGGTGGAGGGACCAACCTTTGGCTCAGCCAGAACATCCCAGTGGCCAACAGCAAAACTGGGCAGGTTTACTGGGGTCCCAAAGGGTGGCTGGGGGAGCCAGAGGGTATCAGACGTGACAATTCTGAGGAAAAAACAGGGATGGAGGTGACAAAAAACCTTTCCCAGAAGACTTGGCAAAAAATTCTGCTTCTCTCTGTGCATTTTAAAAGTCACCATCGACATCGCTTGGAGAAAAAGTCACCCATTAAAAAAAGAGTGTGGCAGGAAGGGAGACATTTCAAAATGCAGCTGGGAATTATTCCCACTGAAGATGGAGTAATTTGGCAAAAAAATTTAACAAACCCCAGAAAATAGTTTCTCCTTTTTCACTTGAAACTGTTCTCATGGAAATGGTTTCCCTTTGCCAGAGCCTGTCTGAACAGACAAGTCCACAGCAACTCCCTGGAACTGCCGGACCTTTCCTGGTGCTGCCACTGCTCCACTTTCTCCCCATCCCTTGAGGAAAGCCCTGTTTAAAGGGAGGAGGATGCATTTTCCACCAGCACAACAGAGGGAAGGAGCAGGATGTGACAGGATCTGGATTACCCCATCCTCAAGCTGTGGGATGCAGGTGTTTAAGATCCCTTCTACACCACTTTTTTCCTGTGATCCTCTACATATTCAAGTTCTCAGCCCCTTTCCAATTCACTGATGCCCTGTGAAGAGCAGAAGTGGGAATGCAGCTCCTTTTCCACCCCAAAATCCTGCCAAGGTGGGAGGTAAGGTGCTGGTACCTCTCACCAGGCAGGCAAGGGCTCTCCATGCCCTCAGGGTTTATTTGAGGACCATTTCCTAATTAATATGCACATCTTTTGATTATTTTCTCACCTGCTGTTTCTTTCACATCCCATCCATAAAAAATTCCCTCAATTTCCAAATAAATCCAAGGCCCACTTTGGAGCTCGAAGCTGTACATTAGTCAGACTCATTTGCCTGGGAACATGAAAGTCCCTTCCTATTTATCTCCTCATTTGAACTACATAAATAGCTCCCAGCACAAACTCCTCATCTCTCCAACATTATCCCAGCAAATAGCAGCCTTTGAAAAAGAAAAATTAGTGGTGGGTAATTATTTTTGCGGCAGATACCAAAATGATAATTTCTTAAACAATTACTTTGAAATATTAACAATTGTTCTCTAAATTCCAATTTAATTCCTGATATGAATTATAGTTTGTCAGATCTGGGCTTTGGAAACATTTGTTCCTTGCACAGAACATAAAAAATGCCAGTGTAACCTTTTGCCTCTGCAGCCTCCGAGCAGAGCCAAACGCCTCCGCTCTTGTTTTATCAACACAAATAATTAAAACACAGGAGAATGTTTGGGATTTATACAGTTGTTTTTGGCATCTTATTCATATTTATTTGATCTGTAAGATATCATTTTAATTAAAAGCTCGCTCTCTCTTCCTCCCTCCTCTGCCCAGAGAATAAATTATTTATAATAGCCCTGCTGCCTCAGACACCGTTTGGAATGTGGGATACTGTGCTGGGATTCCACTGGAGCACCAGGCACTGCCCTGGGCACAGCCCTGCCTGCCTCAGCAAGGGGAAAATGCCTGCAGTGATGGTTGGATCCTCCCGGACCCAGGAGCACGGAGGAGCCCTTTGGCACTGGTTCCCTCCTAGAAATAAAAAAGGTGTTTTCTCCTGAGTGAGGGTTAAGTTTGTTTAAAAGCCTCTCCCTGCTGCCGTGGATTGGGGCAGGGGTTGGGATTATCCCATCAGCAGAGGCAGCCCAGGAGGATCCCTGGGATCACACAAGACCCCAGCCAGCAGCTGGGAAGTCTCCTGCGGAAGCACAGTTACTACAAAGACCTTTTCATCTCATTTTTCTCTTGCCTGCCTTTGCTCCCCACAGTCCAACCTTTACTCACTCCTTTTCTCTTCAGTCGGCTTCAGATGCAGCTCAGAGCAGTGGGTTAAAATAAAAAAAAAATTAAAAAAAGGGATCTTTTTTCTTATTGCTTTTGAAGTCTGAGGGTTAAATCTAGAGAAGGAGCCTTCCCACTGAACACAACACTTATCAAAGCCATCCTGAAGCCTCTGGAGTTTAGCTGGAGCTTCCCAGGCAAGCCTGGCTGGCATTTGCACTGGATAAAGAGCCAGGATCCTCTTTGCAAGCCCAGTATTTGGAGGTAACAGGGTCCTGCAGCTTGCAGAGCAGGCCACAGCTTTCCTGGGCAGCATCACCCTGCTGCTAAATGGGCTTCTCTGGGACTTCTCATGGTGAAAACACAGCTCCCAATGGTTGTGTTTAAGTTCAATTATCTTTGATTAGTGCTGGGATTGATGAGGAGCTGCAGGTAAGGGTTTGGGCTGGGCCCCATCCCTTCCTTCCCCACTGGCTGCTCCCATAGCAGCTCCACAGCCACTCCATGCCCTGGGCTCCTCCCAGAAGGACTCTGATTTCCATAAATGAGGCCAGAATTCCCCCCTGGTGCAGGTCATCTAATTAAATCCCAGCACCTCGAATTATTTATGATCCTTTACAGCTATGCAAATTGAGCACTTGGAGCATTTTCAGGAGTGTTTCTGAGTAACCAGAGGAGCCCAACCCCAGCCGAGGGTTTAAAGCAGGGCTGGGTTTTATCTAAAATTAGCTCCCCACCCATTGGTCCAGGGTTTTTTTGCCAAGCTGACCTTGCACTTTGGGAGCATTTCAGGATGGATTTTTTCAGCACCAGGAGCTGGAGGTTGAATGGCCCTGGTTTAATGCAGAGGAAGAGGCTGTGGATGGAGGATTAGCTGGACATGGATACATGGTTGCTTTGGAGGCTGTGGGGCCCATGAGGGGATATTTAGGGTCATGGGGCACGTGCTGAGGATTTGGGGAGCTTTGCTCACTCCTCAAAGGCAGCATTAGCTGGGGTAGAGCTGGTCCTTGGGTTTGGATCCTCACAAGTTCTCTCTGTGGTGCAGCCATCTCCTTCCAGTGGATGATCCCAGTGCAGAGGATAATGGGAGAACAGGGTGCTTAAAGAAGAAAAAAACCCCAAAATTAAAAAAAAAAAAAAATACCCCAGCAGGGTTAAATGAAAGGAGTGCTGGATTTCAAACCCTGAGCAATGGGAATGTCCAGTGGCAGGGAGGAATTGGAATGTGCAGTGTCCAGGAGGCTGAGGAGGGATTCCTACATGTCCGTGAGCTTCTGCTGCTTCCCAGCCAAAGTCAAAGCCCACTGAAATAAAGAGGGAAAAACCAAATTAAATCCCTCTTGTAATGGGTCTGAGAGAATTCCTTCAGGAGATACAACTTGGGCAAGGACCAGGGGAGTCACACTGATGGTGCCTCTGCTCTCTACAAGCTCTGGTCAGCCCGGAGAAGTGGAGACCTCCCAGCACCTTCCAGGACCTGAGCTGGCTACGAGGAGGACAGAAAGGAACCCTTTATCAGGATCTGTAGGGACAGGACAAGAAGCAATGGGTTCAAATAGAAACAGGGAAAATTTAACCTAAATATATGGAAGAAATCCTTCCCTGTGAGGGTGGGGAGGCCCTGGCACAGGGTGCCCAGAGAAGCTGTGGCTGCCCCTGGATCCCTGGAAGTGCCAAAGGCCAGGTTGGACAGGAGGAACATTTCCCCTAGACATGGAATTTCATCACAGCACCAAGCCCACGTGGGTATTTCTCCACCTCAGTTTACATTTATTCTGTTAATTTTCCGTGTTTCCTCAGTTCACCCAGCTCCCTTTCCCCTTTTTTCCCTTTCTCACTAGCCCCTGTCTCCAGATATCTCCAAATTTTCTCAAGGAAAGAACCCGCTTTCAGGCAGGACTAAAATAAACAAGGTCATTGGAAAAGATAAAAAATAATGAGTTCCTTTCCGTAGCACTCCTTGCTCGCCTCTCCCTCGCCCTCCCCCCTTTCATCTCACTCCAGAAAAAAGGAAAATAAATCTTTCCTAATCCCCTCAGAACCCTGCCTCCAGATCTGCCTGCAATGCTCGTTGGAGCCACGCTGGAAACGGCAGCATGGCCCCAGAATACATGAAAATCAATTTATTGCCCATTCCCCAAACCTCCCTCTTCCCCCCAGGCCAGGAACATCCCATCCCACCCCTCCAGTCAGGCTCATTCCAGTCAGTGACCTCCCCTGTGCTCCTTTTCCTGATCTATTTGCTTTTTTCACAAAGTCTGAGAGATTTGGAAATTGATGGGAAGTCTCGGAGCTGGGTTTTAAATAGTTGATTAAAGAGCAGTCAGCAGAGTCAGAGAAAGTAGGAGAGAGCTCTTGGGAATGAAGATGATTTTGGCCAACCTGTGCTTCCAGCAAAATCAGCCCCACTGGGGTTTGGTCATATCCCTTCTCCAGGGGCTTAAAATCCCACTGGGGGCTCACCAAAAAATTAAAAAACGCCACATTTTTGTCATCAGAAAACGAATTTGTTCCTACACCCATGCAGGGAGGAAAAGAAAGGTCTTAAAAGTTGAACTTCTTTGCTCTGGCACTTTTTAAAAAGGAATATTATTCCAGCTAATGTTCTGAAATGACATTTCATTCTGCAATTGAATAAAACATTTCATGGAATCTAAAATTAATCAGGGTGGGAAGGAGAAGGGATTATTTTGGGAGGAGAAAAAAAAAATCAAAGGGTCTGTACTTTGCACGGATCCAAACCATTCCTTATTTGAATTTTTGGTGGAGGATTGGGCAGCGAGCTGAGAAGGTTTTCATTTGCCCAGCTCTAATTGGAAGCCCTGAACCAGCAAGGGTTTACATTTGCAAAATGCAAAGCGTGGAGAATCCCAGTGGGAAGACTTTGGTCCTGCTCCTGACTTCACTCTGTTGGTTTGATTGATGATTTTAGGCCTGAGATGTTGGACATGTGGGGTGGGAGGGGGGTGAACACATCAAAGAAAGGACGTGGCAACATCTTTTCCTCCTCAACATGGTGCAGGGGCTCCTCCTTCTCATCAGATTTCCTGAAAAAAACAAACATTCCCTGTAATCTCTAATGCCATGTTGTGTTTTACCTAAATCATGGATTAGTTGGGAAAGCAGAGTTGGGAAACCCCTCTGGATCTGCTGGTCCAGCTTAGCTCCCTGGTCTTGGGGGTATCTCCCACATGTGTTGATCCCCTGGGAAGAGAAGGTGGCTGGAGATCCCCAGCTCTGGATTAAAACTCTCAGTGTTGGTCCCAGGAAACAGATTTTAAGTAAAATCACATAATCATGAAATGGTTTGGGTTGGATGGGACCTTAAAGCCCATCCCAGTCCCACCCTGCCATGGATAGGGACACCTTCCACTATCCCAGGCTGCTCCAAGCCCCATCCAACCTGGCCTTGGACACTTCCAGGGATTCAGGGGCAGCCACAGCTTCTCTGGGCACCCTGTGCCAGGGCCTCCCCACCCTCACAGGGAAGAATTCCCACCCAATATCCCATTTAAACAGGGTGAAAAGTCCCTGGTAGCAGATTTCAGGCTTCAGCAGCTCAGCCCTGATGGGGCAGCCGTGGTGGCTGCAGTGCCAGGGCATTCCTGTGCCAAGGCAGCACATCCAGGCAGCCTCTGTGTTGTGTCAGCTGGGACACCCATCCAGCCAACAGCAAACCCAGGCTTAGACACATCAGCAACTGGCCCCAGTTTGGGTGGACCAGCTGAACTGGGACCATTTGGGGCTCAGTTTTGATGGCTGGCTGTCTCCAAAGGACACCCCTGCCCTGCAGGCCATGTGTCACCTCTCCAGCTGGACCCCAAGTGAATCTCCTCCACCAGCTCTGGCCTTGCTCTGGGCTGGAGCCCCGAGCTCCTCTAAGCCAGGTGTGACTGCAATGGGCCTTTAGACCCTCCTCATCCTCCCTGACACTCCCAATTCCCACCTCAATGTGCACCCCCAGCCTGCTCTGGGCTGGGTGAGGCAGGCTGTCCCCTGGTGTCCCCAGCTCCTGCCAGCCCCAGGGCTGCCTGTCCCCTCCCTCTGTCCCCTGGTGTCCCCAGCTCCTGCCAGCCCCAGGGCTGCCTGTCCCCTCCCTCTGTCCCCTGGTGTCCCCAGCTCCTGCCAGCCCCAGGGCTGCCTGTCCCCTCCCTCTGTCCCCTGGTGTCCCCAGCTCCTGCCAACCCAGGGGCTGCCTGTGCCCTCCCTCCCGGCTGGCCTGCACCCAGAACCACAGATGGAGGCCAGAAACCAGGAAACCCAAGGAGCTTTACATAAAAATCACTCTGAAGAGCATTGCAGAGAGGAGGGGGAGGCAGGGGAGGGGGACCAGAGAGCAGCTCCGCAGCTGTTGTCTTTCATGTCCTTTTAAAGCTCCTGTTATGTCGTGTTTTTTAATTAAAATGTTTTTTAAGAGGCTGCTGGGATTTACTGCTCCTTGTCCTTGGCGGAGGTGAGCGGTGCCAGGAGCAGCCAGGGGCTGCTGCAGGGGATGGGGAGGCAGAGCCACGGGGCTGAGCCCTCAGACACGAACTGAGGGCACAGATCCTGCCTGCTCCTCACATCACAGCGACGGGGAGATGCAGAAAAAAAACCAGGATGCTGCTCCAGATGCTCAGACAGGGCAGGAATAACTCCAAATCCCTGTGTTAGTGCCTTGCTTGGGCTCAGTTTTGATGGCTGTTGCTCTCCAGCAGCCCCGCGGCTCAGGCTGTGGCTGGGGGCTGAGCAGGGAGCTCGGGAAAGGGCAGATCCATGGAAAACCAATCCTTTCTCCTGGTAAAACATGCCCTGAAAGCCTCGCCTACAAAGGAACGCCGAGCTTTAATCCCAGCCGGCCAGGATTCTCTGTGTATTTGTGAAATAAATGATCCCCCTGTGCTTAGCCAAAGCAGTTATTAATGTTTTCACACCAGAGGAGAACACGCACTGCAATCGCAGGACATGCGAGTGATGAATAATGAACACCTAAAAAAAAGAGAGAAAACATCAGCACTCGTTCGTAGGCCATCAGCAGTGAGAAAGGAGGGTTGGGCTCAACACCTAAAACCACTGTTTGACCCCAAGGAAGTTTCTCAGGGAGAGGGAACCCCGGTCCCAGGCGGGCTGTGACAGCCGGGCTGTGCCGGTGCTAAGTGGGTAAATGATGGCAGGAGATAAGCTCGGCTCTGCTCCACGCCGGGGCTTTGCACAATATCACGGTTCATTATCGAGGGACGCAGACACCCCGGCTGAATCCTAACCTAATGAAAGTCTTATTTTCCAGAGTAACAGTTCATTACTGGACTTGATGTGCCGCCTAAACCCCTAAGGTGGAAAAAAAAAAAAAAAAAAAGCCCTGTGCGAGTCTGCTGAGCAGGCAGTGAAATCCTGGTGGCTGGGACATTTGCAATTCTGCCACAGCTCTCTCTAGAAGGAGAGATGCTGCTTGCTCTGAGTCAAAAAGGGGGGCGGTTAGGACTCTGTAGGGTGTTTAGGATAGGGATCAGGTCCCCATGCTGTGCCAGCAGACCTGCCCAGCCTGGTACTCACCCAAGGACAGCAGCCTCTCCCTGCTGGCACAAAAAGAGGTGTCCAAAGGTGACAGATCTGACTGGCAGCTCGGAAGTCTGAGTTCAAACACATTTACAAATCAGACAAGATGAGCTGGGAGAGCTGCTGAGCCCCAAATTTCTCACCTGCATCTCCTGATAGGGACCTCAGCTTAAAAGGCTGTCCTGAGGGCAATGCCTGGGAGCAGGATGAGGCCTTGGATTGGAATCATGGAATCATGGAATGGTTTGGGATGGAAGGGACCTTAAAGACCCTCCAGTCCCACCCCCTGCCATGGGCAGGGACACCTCCCACTATCCCAGGTTGGTCCAAGCCTTGTCTAGCCTGGCCTTGGACACTTCCAGGGATGGAGCAGCCACAGCTTCTCTGAACAGCCTGTGCCAGGGCCTCCCCACCCTCACAGGGAAGGATTTCTCTCCAATACCCCATCTAACCCTGCCCTCTTTCAGCTTAAAGACGCTCCCCCTTGTCCTACCAAGAGACCCCTTGCTCCTTTACAGAGGAGACTTTCCAAATCTGTGTTTGAAAGCAAGAGGAGGATGAGCTTTCCCTCCCCCTGTAGAGTCAGAGCCCTCCCAGTCCCCAGGACCACCACCATGGACCATGGTCCATGGACAACCTGCCAGGAGCCTGCAGAGACACGACTGCTCAAACAAAGCTGCTCATCCTCACTTCCAGCAGTAAAAGATGGCAAAATATTGTCATCTGTGCCTTTTCCCTGCTCATCTGTTCCCAAAGAGAAGGGGAAAATAGCAAGACAGCCAGCTGAGAGCCTCAGCAAGCACTTGCTGGGATCCCCAACCTGGAGAAGAGGCACCTCCCAGTAGGGGCTGCCTTCATCCCAGTGTGTTGGAAGCAGAGCCTGGGGCCAGCCTAAAACTGTGGCTGCTTCCACATCCAGCCCAGCTCCAGGCTCTGCAAGCTGCTGTTAATCCAGGGGCCTCAAGAGCTGATGTACCACACATCTGCACTCTCCTCTGAATAGAAAGAAGAGGAAAAATAGGACATGTAGTTGTGC
>JANPWX010000363.1:589291-774580 GCA_024734555.1 Trochalopteron elliotii
CCCTGTAGAGCTGAGATGAGGGGCAATGATCTCCTTCTCCAGCCCCTGGAGGTGACAAGGACACCCATGCACATTTATTTCCTGATGTTCCCATTAAACCAGCCCATCCTTCCCAGTCCTATCCATCTCTAACTGGGATCCTTCTCCATCATGGATCGCAGCACTCCCAGAAGAGCTCAAAAGGGCAAGGAAACAAGAACGGAACCACTGCTGGCTTTCAGGACAGGCTGAGGGTAATGTGGTGATGGAACAAGGGGGTGGCTCACTGCCTTTTAAAACAGAGCTTGGGAAACAGAGCTCTGGTCCCCCAGCTGAGGCTGGTGGGACCATTTGCTGTCACATCCAACAGTTGCACAGAAGGGACACACTCTGACGTGAGCAAAGTCCTCCTGGGAATGAGGGCCAGCTCCATCCTCGGGTAATTCCTAAGTGCCAAAGTCCACACAAGGTCCACAGAGAAATAAAACACTCAGGATCCTGTAGGGAAGCACCTGCAGGAGTTGCCACCTTCTCAATGTTGTCTCCAGCAGAATGGAAGAGCTGCTCCACACACAGAGCTCAGGATGGTGCCTGCTGGGTTCTGGCTGCCCAAAGCCCAAATCAAATCCTATAAACATAAAACCTGGATGTTCTCATCTCCAGCCCAACCACAGGCCTGAGCAGTGGTTCATGTGATTGGCTTCTGCCTCAGTTTCTCTTCATACAAAATGGAATTAACTACATGGAAACGCCCCCAGAAATCTCATCAGGTTCTTTGAAGAACAGGGAACCTAAAACTGGTGGGTCTATTTATGAGTTGCAGGTAATGGAATGCTAATCCCATTCATTAACACTCAGACTCTGCTCATTAGTGTCGTTTTACTCTTCCTCTGCAAGGCCCAGGTTTCTATTTTGCACATAATCTGTTTTATTAAGCAGTTTTTTCATAGCAAAAAAGTTTTCTCTTCTATGCATGTTTTTTTTAATAAGTTCCCTCGAATTTAATTAGGCCCCAAATGGTTCAAGGAAGTTTGGGTATGTAGCCAAACTTCAGGAGACTCACTTGGAACTCCACCACCAAAGCTTTTAAGTTTTACTGATCCTTGCTCTGTGTTCCACATTCTTCCTCCATGTCACCCCATAATTATTCTGTTTTTCAAGATTAGAGCTCTCCTGGGGAAGGAAAGAGCTTTTGTCACATCAAACATCTCCCAGTGGGTGAAACCCTGACATCAGCCTGGGAGAGGGGCTCTGCCCACCCTTGGGAAACATCCATTTCCCATCCCTTGGAAAAGGAGAGCAGCTGAGCAGGGCTTTTAAAGTCCTTTCCAGATTCTTTTCTGCATGGCATTATTAAATCTCCTGAGTGATAGATTCTCCCTGTGTGCTCAGTTCTCCTCATGGGATGCTGAAGTTGAGCCCCAGGACTGCACCAGCAGTTGAGTTCAACTCCAGCCAGGAACAAAGCACTGGAGAAAGGAAAGCACAGCCTGTTGTTGGGTGCCTCCTGCTTGGTGTTCCAAACCATCTCAAAGCCATCCATGGAAAACTCAGCCTGGGACCAGCCTGACACCAGACCCCACATCCTCACAAAATCATGGAACCACGTAGGATCAAAAAGCCCTCTCAGCCCATCGAGTCCAACTGTTCCCCACCACTGACCCATGTGCCCAAATGCCACATCCACACAGCCTTTAAATCCCTCCAGGGATGGGGTCACCACTCTGGGCAGCTGTGCCAGGGCTGGGCAACCCTTCCACTGAGGAAATTTTCCTAATACCCACCCTGGTGCAGCCTAAGCCCATTTTTGACCATCCCCTATCCTGGATCCCATCCCAGCCCCAGACTTTGTGTGGCAATTTTTGCTAGCAGTGTCTGTGGGAGAAAACATCCCAAGCAGGAGCAGAGATGCACCTGCAAGGCCTCCAGAAGTGTCCCTGCCAGCCAGAACTCACCCCCAGCCCAGGATCTGCATCTTCACTGGTGTTCCCAGTGGTTTCTCCAGGAGCAAACATCCCCGAGCTCCCTGATGCTGCAGAGGTACCACAAGAGGGGCAGCACCCACTTGGAAGCTGCACATGGAGCCCTCCCAGCCTCTGGAATCTGCACCCTGGCCCTGCAGCCTCTTTTCCTGTTGCCAGGCTTCCCTGCAGCCAGCAGGGTTTGCATTCCCTGCTGCCTCCCCATCCACTCCCCCTCCTGCTGCTGAAGCCCCCCCTGCCCCCACCACCAGGTAGAGGATTTTGGGAGCTGCCATTCCTCCTCATTAGCATAACCCAGTTTGCTCCATATTGCTCCAATTTAGGCAGGAATTGCAATTTCATCTGGAGCTTTAAACAAATGGGAAAATGTTCTAAACCACGGGCTGTTATTGAATTAAATATTAACATAAATACAGAGCTGAATGGAGCAGTGGATTATTAATTTTAATATTTAATCCAACGACAAACCTTATGGCTGTTTTTGGGTGGTTTATTTTCTTTAATCCAATTTCCCATCAGCACTAAAATTAAGTTTTCTTAATGAAGGAAGGTGATCAGCAAAGTGTCCTCTTGTGGTCCAGGATTCCAGAGCTGGTGACTGGAAGCATCCAGACAATAAAAAGAGGAAGCAGCAGCAGTAATGATCCCTCTGTGCTGGCATGGGCAGGAATAAAAGGAACATAATTAATATGATGTGCAGCTCTGGTGAATACGAGCCAGAGGAGATTAAAGAAAGCAGGTGACCCTTAAGTGTTTATCACTCCTGGAGAAAACAGCACAGATGGCTGACTTTGAGGGAGACAGCTCTAAACACCAGCTCACCTAGGAGAGAGTTTTGGGGTGATGCCTCCAGCCCAGGTCTGTGCCCTGTCCCCATGTCACTGTCACACCAAAGGCAGCAGTGGGGACAGCAGAGGAGCTGCTGCAGAGCCAACCCTTCAGTGACAGGCTCCTTCCAGCTCCATCTGGCACATCCATCAGCTGCTGGTGCACCAGCCCTTGAGGGATGCCTGTGAGTGCTCTGGAGGAGGGCAGTGGCAAGGAGAGCAGGTCAGCTTTATCCTGGGAAGGGCAGCACGGTGTTTCTGGCCTTGAACTGACTCCAGGTCTGATTTTCCTCACCCCACCCTGCTGCTCCCCAAATGGGCTGCAAGGGACAAGGTGGGGCAGGACATGTGGATTTTAGTGATGGCATTCAGAGTTGGAGGAAGATACGAAAATAAAACCAATCCCATCAGGAAAAAGGTTTGGAAAAAGCATTTTTTCAGCAGCTGCAGCTTGTGTAAACCAGTCTGGTGCTTCTTTATTTACAGCAGGTGGGGATCTGCTCCAGGAGCCTGGGAGGAGTCCCCCTCCTTCCAGTGGAGCAGCATCTTTATTCTGTTTGTATTTCCATCCAGAGTTCAGATATGGTCAGTTCTCAGTCCTGATAACACAGCAAGGGGGCAGTGGTGTTTCCACAGGCTGTGGTGGGCAGGAAAAGGCCCTTTCCTGACTCCTGAGCTGTCTCTTGGCCTTCCTTTGGCTTCTTGCACCACTGATGCTTCCCACAGGATCTCTGAGGAGTGGAAGGAGGGGAAGCTCTTGCTCTGTGATAGGAGCTGGGCATGGAGAGAGAGGGACAGGGACAGGGACAGGGACAGGGACAGGGACAGGGACAGGGACAGGGACAGGAAGAGGTGGTCAAGTGTGGAGGAGACCAACTAAGAGAGACCAAGCTGGATGTGATGGATGGCAAGGCTTCACTGGGATTCAGGAGCATCCAAGTGGAAGATCAGACAGCCCTGATCACCAGCACTGAATAGCAACAAAGCTTTCCTGGGCAAACCTGCCAAAAATATTTTCAGGCAGGTGCATCCAGCTGGGAGCAGGCTGGGGCTGGCAGTACCTGGGTGGCTCCTCCTGCCCTTTGTCCCCCCCAACTCTGAACGTGCCCTGCAAGAGCAACTTCCCAAAATGCCTTGGGGACCCCAATAAAGACACTGGATGGCAGCAGGGCAGAGGGATAAGGCAGGGAAAGGGCTGCTGGACAGATTGGAGCAGTGGGTTTAGGATTGCACAACCCCACTGGAATCACAGAATCATCACTGAAGGTCCTAAATTGTAAGGGACCTTAAAGCTCATCCAGTTCCACCCCCTGCCATGGGCAGGGACACCTTCCACTATCCCAGGTTGCTCCAAGCCTCATCCAACCTGGCCATGGACACTTCCAGTGATCCAGGGGCAGCCACAGCTGCTCTGGACACCCTGTGCCAAGGCCTCCCCACCCTCACAGGGAAGGATTTCTTCTCAATATCCCATCTACCCCTGCCCTCTGGCAGTGGGAAGACATTCCCCCTTGTCCTGCCACTCCAGACCCTTGCCAGAAGCCCCTCACCAGCTTTTCTGAAGCTCTTCCCACTTTTTCTACCTCTCACAGTGCAGTGAAATGCCTGGAAAGGCTGCTCAGCTTGTGGTAACCAGACACAGGTGTTTTTTCTGCCCAGGCTGATGCCAAGCAGAGCTGCAAACAGGAGAGGAGACAGCCCAGCCCTGCCAGCACATCCTTATGTTTCATTGTTTAAGCTCTTAAGCTCCTATTTGAATTTGAGCTGTAAAACATTGAACTGATTAAAAAAAAAAAAAAAAAAAAAAAAGCCTTCCTTAATCCAGATAGCAAGGCTGGAGGAATGTTTCAGGTAGCTGTGACTTTGCTGAATGGAGGCAGCTTTTCATATTGTCCAGGGCACAGGGATGGAGACCTGTCCCTTTCCCACGGCAGGAAAGCCAAAGCAGGGTCCTGCCTGGTGTCAGTGCTGGAAAGGCAGCAGGAAATGTTTCTGTGCTGCTGTTTTTGGCTAGAGAGGGGCCTGCAGTGCAATTCCTGGCTGATTTTGGAAACTTCAGATATTCCCTGTCACCACAGAGCCACAAACCCCCCCTGACCTCCAGCACCTGCCTGTTGGGGGCTGGGGGGGAAAGGAGGCCAGTCCAGAAGCAGCACAGCCTGTCTCGGGAACAGTGACATGGTGATTGCTGATAATCACCCATAATGATGGCCCAGGAGAGCTCTGTGGCCACAGGAAATCCACTGATTGCCAGCTCCTCCTGGGCCCACAGAAAACAATAAAGAGAAATGTCCTGGGATTCCAAGGCAGGTCACCAACGAGTGTGTCCATCCCTTGGGCACTGATGCCACCAGTGATGGCATCTCTTGGCCCACTGTTGGATCTCACCTTGAGCAGGAAAATAACCCAGTCAGGGGCTGCTGAGCCTTTCCTCGGCAAGAGCTCAATTCATTTCCAGAGAATCATGGAAGGGTTTGGGTTGGGAGGGATCTTAAAACTCATCTCATTCCACCCCCTGACATGGGCAGGGACATTTTCCACTAGCCCAGGTTGCTCCAAGCACCATCCAGCCTGGCCTTGGACACTTCCAGGGATCCAGGGGCAGCCACAGCTTCTCTGTGCCTGGGCTTCACCTCCTTCATAGCCAGGAGTTTCTCCCCAACATCCCATCTAAACCTCCTCTCTGTCAATGGGAAGCCATTCACCCTTGTCCTGGCACTCCAGAGCTTTGGAAATATTCTCTCCCCATCTTTCTTGTCAGAACTTTCAAGGACTGGAGGGCCACAGTGAGGTCACCCTAAAGCT
Source organism: Trochalopteron elliotii (assembly GCA_024734555.1). Taxonomy (NCBI): domain Eukaryota; kingdom Metazoa; phylum Chordata; class Aves; order Passeriformes; family Leiothrichidae; genus Trochalopteron; species Trochalopteron elliotii. The sequence goes on from JANPWX010000363.1 coordinate 594,885, forward strand.
TCTCTTCTCCAGGCTGAACAATCCCAGCTCTCCCAGCCTTTCCCCACAGCAGAGCTGCTCCATCCCTCTGATCACCCTGCTGCCTCCTCTGGACTCTCTCCAGCAGCTCCATGTCCTCCCTGTGCTGGGCCCCAGGGCTGGGGCAGCTCTGCAGGTGGGGTCTGAGTGGGGCTGAGGGGCAGAATCCCAATCCCTTTCCTGCTGCCCACTCTGGGGGATCAGCCCAGGGCACAGAGGATTTCTGGAATGGGACCTGTTCAGCTCCCCAGCCTGGCCCAGCCCCTGTGGTTCTGTGCCCTCCTGGCAGAAAAAGGTGTGATGAATACAGCAGTCAGGTGGGAAATGGGATCTGTGAAGGGATGTGACTTTGGGGAGGGCAGCTGGAGGGATGAGAGCCAGCACTGCAGCTGCTCTCAGCTGGAGCAAGCTTGGGAAGAAAAAGGGATCCATGGCAGAATGGGCTGGATCTGTGCTGGGCCTTATGGAAAGGGCTCCCAAAGGAAGGTGGGAGCACCTTCCCCACAAAGCCAGGAGGAGTCATGGCTGGCCTGGGAAGGAATAGGGCCAGGACAATTAAACCTGCCTGATTCCTGAGGCAGGTTATCCCAGATGTGAGATCCCTGCAGATGCAGCCTCTCTGCAGCTGGGCTGGCAGAGCCACCCGGGGCTGAGCTGAATCCCAGCCATCCCAAAGGAATCTGCTGCCTCCCCTCCACTCCTGTTCATCTGGGGCACTCCAGAGGGATGGAGCTGTGCCTGACTCTGCCTGGCACCTTGGTAGACCCCAGGTGACTCCATGGAGCAGAGGGATCCTGCAAAACAAAAGGACACACGAGCAGGTGAGGGATGGTCAGAGGTGCCTTTGCTTTCCAATGATGATTTATTTGCTTTGTACCTGGTGACAAACACGAATAAAACACGATTTCAGCAGCACTTTTAACTCCCCTTTCTCTGCCAGGCAGAAGAAAGCAAAAAAAAAAAAAAGGTGACAAAAATCCTCCACTTCAGGAGAGATTTTTCTCTGGGACAGATTTACAGCAGAACATCCCTGGGAGAGGCTTGCAGGGGCCCTCGGGATGCAGCAGAGGGATGAATCTCCTTCCATACCCTGGAGAAGCTGTGGCTGCTCCCCTCCAGTGTGTGCTGTGGACAAAAATGACCACTGTGGCTGTGTCACACCAGGTTTGCAGGAATCGTGGTGTGACACAGCACGGGAGGGAACAGGGGCTGAACCACAGGCAGGATGGAGGGACAGCAGGCTGCTCTCCTCAGGTATCTGCATGTTACTTATCCTCCTCATTTATATTCACAGAATCATTAAATTGTTTGGGCTGGAAGGGATCTTAAAGCTCATCCAGTCCCACCCCCTGCCTTGGGCAGGGACGCCTTCCACGTGGTTGCTCCAAGCCCCATCCAACCTGGCCTTGGACAATTCCAGGGACGGGGCAGCCACAGCATCTCTGGGCACCCTGTGCCAGTGCTGAACCCCTCTCTGAGTAAAGAATATTACTCTCATTTACATCTAATTTACATTCAGATAAACCTTGAGTCAGGAATTCCTGCTGAGCATGTCTTCTCCTATTTTCTGATGGACTCTCTGCCTGTTGTCCCTGCCTGCATCTATTCCTTTGTCCTGCTTCCAGCTTTCCCCTGCCTCGTTTTGCAGAGACCCAGGGCACACCAGTGCAGCACTGGGAATCACACACCTGGAAGGGGCTGGAACATGCTGGCTGGGTGGGAGAGGGCTCAGCCCCACGGAAGCAGCAGGATGAGCCCTGGGAGCAGATCCCAGGATCCGGGTCTCCTCTGGTAGCAGGGCTGGGAAGAATCCGCACAGCCGGCTTGGCAGCGGCTCCCTGCAGATTTCCTCTGCTCTGGAAAGCTGGGACCAACCACCCCCTTCCCCGTGCCTCATTTCCCTCCTATTCCCAGGGATGGGCTTGGAAAACTGAGTCTGGCCAGTGGCCCCCAGGGGCTCCCATAAGGATGTGCACAGCAAGCCCGAAGGGGATTTCCCTCCCGGTACCAGGGCGGTGCCGAGATGTTTTTGAACACAATCCCCAAATTCGGAAACTCCAGCCAAAGAGCTTTTCCCCTAAAACGCCCACCCGCTTCCAAGGCACCCCTTTCCCCCTTCTTTTTTTCCCGGCTCCGAGGCTGCAGAGATGCCACAGACCACGAGAGGACACCCTCCTACCTCCGACTTCCCCGCCGCACCACGGCTGGGGAAAAAAATATCCGTAATAATATTACAGGGAGCGACTGGAACACACACGTCGGAGAGGAGAGCGAGCGAGAAACAATATGTTTATCCTCCTGCTGTATCCAGCCATTTATTTAGGCAGCAAGCAGCCCTTTAAATACACAAATCGCAGGCAGATTAGGCTGGAATAGGCAGAGCAGGGATTAGGGGCTGCATTCCCAGCGCCTGCGTGTGAGAGGCTGTGTGCGTGCCTCTGTGTGTGTGTGTGTGTGTTGGGTGACTTTAAAATGGAATAAACCACATTTAGCAGCTAGGTAGCTATGGAAACATCACCAAAATTGTTCTCCCACCTTTCTGCCGCACTGCTTTCCGCAGCCCTGCCGAATGCTGTCAGGGGAGGGCTGAACATTGTTTCTTATAAATAATAGAATGTAAAGAGCTACGGGAAGAGTCATCGCATCAGGATCGTGGAGTGGGGATAGTTCAGGGGGAAAATCGTCCAGCAGCTCTAATATTAGTTTCTGATGATTTAGCAATGATAAGGGACTTAATTTTCATCGTTTGTCTGGTTTTTTTGCAGTTTATGGAAGGTTGCAGGCTGAGGAGATGCACTGTGGTGTGTGTACCCATGAGGAGGTGTGTGTGTGTGTGTGTGTGTGTGTGTGTACATAAATATAAGTGTGAAACATCCTCCAAAAGGGTGAGCACAAACAGGAATATGCAACAGCAATCCCGGGGTTCCAAAGAGAATGATTTCACCTGCTCCCCAGCTTTTCCTGCATTCCACAGCTCTGAGCAGAGGCAATTCCAGCTCTGCAGCTCTACTCTGCCCCAGCTGCGCTCCCCAGTTTCTCTCCTGACCTATGGATTTGCAGGTAATCCTGCCCATGGCCCTGCTGGAGAGCTGCCAATCTTGTTGAGGTATTTAGAGGCTGAGAAGACCGGTTATATATCACAGCTGATTTTAAAGAGGCTTTAAACCTGGGAATTAAATTCCAGCCCACCGGCCTCAACCAGAAAATGCTCAGCTGTTTTCACTGGGGTCAGAACTTAATCCTTACGATTTTCCAGGGCTGAGGAGGGCGGCTGAGTCCATTTAAGTCTCCTGAGGCTGAAGTTTGTGTTCTGGTGCAGCCCAGGTGACAGTGTGGTGTTCAGTGGCACATTCCTGCTACCCCTGAGCTGGAGTGTTTGCCTGGGAATGGCCAGGACAAGGACAGGGAGCAGTGTGGATCTTGCTGTCCTACAGTGGCTCTGTTTAGGAGTGCCCCGATGTCCCCTCACTGCTCTACTTTTTGGGTGCTGCCACAGGTCCAAAGTGCCAAATGTAGGAGCCAAGTTTGGGGTCTCTATCCCCCATCAGCCCTGGCCATAGCAGGGACCCATCCAGCTCCACATCTGCCTCCTCCAAGACACTTTCTTCCTACTATTTTTTTCTCCTTCAGTCTCTCAGATCAAGGTCTCCTGTTCCTTGAGGTCCTGCTGCTATCACAGGTAGCTGTGCTTTCCTTTCACACCTTTCCTGAGGCAGGGACCCCAGGACTGCTCCAGGATGGGTCCAGTGGCGTTGTGACAGGCTTTGTTTTCTGCTCCTTTCCCCCTTTCGTCTCCTCATGCTGCCCTTGCCTTTGTGGATATTCCTGCTGACATTCCCAGGACCGTCCTATGATGCCTCTCCAGTCTCCTCCCAGAGTGCTGACAGCTCATTTGGACCACAGAAGTGCAGCTCCTGTTGGTTTCCTCCATGTGCAGTTGCCAACAATTAATCAGTTGGACTCTATGATCCCTGTGGGTCCCTTCCAGCTCAGGATATTCCATGGTTCTACATCATCCCAAGCCCTTGTTATGCTCCAGAGCTTCTTTGCAGTCACCTTTTGCTGGCCTTGTCCTGAGCAGTGCCATGTCCTGGCAAATTTTACTTTTCTGCCTGCTCTTCTTCCCACATTTTTGTGCACAAGGCAGCAAAAGCCCTGCCACACATCCCTGGAGGACTTTACCTGTAATTCCTGCCTCCAGTGCACAGGGAATGTTGCTTCTCAGACTCCACTGGAGAAGGCTCTTGGCTCACAACTTCACAACTTTCACTCCTGGCAACTTTGAAAGTCTTTTTGGAGGGCTCAGTGCCCAAAGTGTTCTGAGCTTGTACAAATCCTGGTTCATGCCAGGACTATGAACAACCAACCCTCTCCTTCTCATCTTGAGGTGCTCTCACCTGTTTCCCATCCCTCTTTCCCCTCCAAGCCCAGCAAAGACACAAAGTCTTGCCTTGCCTTCACATTTGGGGTCTGGTCTGTTGGCTGAAGCTCCCTAGGGAAGCAAGGCTTGGATTTCACACCCACCACAGCACAAGGGGGAGGGAGAAGCTCCCCCTACACCTGCCCTACATCGCTGGCCCTCCAGTGTGATCCACAGACTCCCACTGGATGGGAACCTCTGCCAGCACTGAGGCTGCAGCTGGAAGGTTCCTTGCTTTGGGGTTGCCCAGGACTCCAGGAACTCCCCAAGGTGCAGGAATCCCACCAGGCCCCAGCAGGGCTGCTCAGCTTGCTGGGCTCTCCTGCAGGGAGCCAAAGGAGGTAGACACTGAAGGACACACTGGGTGTTTTAGGGTTTGAGGCAAGATTTCCCTCTGTGCATTTTCCTGTCCATGTCCAGGAAAATTCAGCTGGAGCCCCACTGGAACACGTGCAGGGGCTTCAGACCCTCTGACTGAATATTCCTTAGGCAGGATGAGCAACCCTAGGAAGTCCTGGTTTTCTCCTCTGCCCCCAGGAGAAGCCAGGCCAGCCAGCTCAGCACAGGAACCAGCCTGAAAAGGTGATACCAGGAGAAAACTGCACAGAAATTGCAAACCCCTCCCTCCCAAGCCTAAGGAGCCACTTCTACAGTTCACAGTGGGTGCCAGCTACACCCATGGATGCCTGAAGGTGTTTTCACACCCAGCTACAGGGGCAGAAGATCTGGCAGGGAGTGCCCATTCCCCATCCCCATGCAGCAGCTGGAGAACTTGGCTCTCACCAGGGCTCTTAGCAGGGATTCCTCTGCCAGGGAGGGAGGGCAGCAGGTGAGGAAGCAGCACCTCTGGCAAGATCCAGAGCTAATCCTGCTGATTTACAATGGCTTTGGGGGCAGCTGTGCTGCTCCAGCCCCTGTCACTGCCCAGCCAGCCTTGGGATGAGGCCCTGCCCTTCCTCGGATATTGGATTTGCCAACTTCTTCCTCCTGCCCAGTCTCACCACAGCCCACTCTGTCCTTCTGGATCCAGGCACTGGGAGCAGCTCCCTCCCTCTCCAGCCCAACGTGGTGTTGTTTTAACAATCAGAAGGATGGAAAAACAAAACCCTTTATTGCCTATTGTTAAACTTTACTGTCTAATGTTTTAATAAACAGTCAAGTTCTTCCTCTGATCATTAAATCTGCAGTAAAGCAGGATGGAAACCGGTTTGTGAGATTCTATCTGCATCACCACCACACAAATGGGAGGTCCTGGCAGCTGCAGACAGCTACTCCCAGTTCCATGGCATCCTGCCCACTCTGAGGTCTGGATCTGCTGCGGGTTTGGGAGAGGATCTGCAGCTCATCCCTCCTCAGGGGAGATGGGCAGAGTGAGACCTCTCCAGGGCCCTCTCCGGGCAATCCACTGAGCTCCAGTGGAGAGATGAGAGTTCTGAGATGATGCTCTGCTCCTAAAAAGGAGCAGGAATTCCTCCTGGAGAGGAATGGGAACACCACCTTGAAATGGTTTCAGATGGGCGAGCAGTCGACTCCTGAGTTTTTGACAATTGGAAGCATTTCCATGGCAGCAGCTTTCCATGTTCAGTGGTCAGGGACATGCTTTAAATCTGAAATTATGTCCACAGAGGAACTGGGAAATTCACTGGGTGGGAACTAGACCAGCTACAGATATAGGCTTAAAACCAGAAATAATGAAATCCCCAGGGTTTGGGGTGACAGGGATGAGGAATGTCATCCCACAGGTGGGAGCAAGCTGAGGGTCACCCTGCAGCAGCACCTTCAAAGCTGGGTCACTGCTCAAGTGCCTGGAGAAACTTAATCCCATTGTTATCTCTGGGATGATCCCTGTTTGCTTGAAAGCATTAACACCCTTTAATCTTTGTTTTTCCAGGAATCCCCAGGCCCCAGCTGTTGGCTGTGTGGACCTGAACATGAGCAGTGCTGGTGGTCCCTCACACTCCCTCCAAGCAGGATGAGCTTCCAAACACCTTCCAAAAGTTCTTTACCTCTTTCCCTCTGAAAGAAGCAATGCCCATCCCAGCACCCATCCCCACAGCACTTTTAATGGCTCACAGTTGCTGCAGCAGCTTTGATTGTCAGCAGTGAGGGTTCATCTCCTCAGGGGTGGCTCTGTCGGCAGCAGATCCCAGATTTCCTGCTCACCACCATTTGTGGGCTGCTCCAACCATTTGTCCAGTCATAAAATTATCAGCACATTATCCCTGGGCAATGACTTGTAATTGTCTCTTTTTATTACTCAATAAACAGTTTGGAAACTGAGCCCCAGAGTGAGAGTAGGAACTCACTCACTACTTACAGTAGTGCAAAGAGAGAGGTGAAGGAAAGGTACCAAAAAAGCCCAGGAAGGAGAGCATTTTGTTGGATTTATTTTAGTAATTAATGGAAAATGCGGTGTGGGACACTTACAGGGGAACAGGGGAAAAGAGGCACAACCTTGAGAAGTCCTGCAGGACTGGGATAAATATCCTTGACAACAGCTCCAGCAGCTCACAGCCTAGTTTTCCATCCCTTGGTCCCAAATGTCAATATTCCCTTGTGAACACGCCTAGAGAGCCTCGGGAAAGAAAAATACAGCAGTTAGCTGGCACAGTACAGCTCCAGTCATTGCAGCTCTATTAGAGCCATATATTCCCAGCTGCAGCCATATATTCCCAGGCGTTGCTGGGAAAAGGGGCTGTGATGGAGGAAGGAGATCGTTCCAAATGAAAAAGAGATGCAGTTTACAGAGAGCAAGAACTACTCCTAAATCTAAGCCTAATTGAATTATAAATAGCCTGGGTGCTTTCTTCCCATCCACAATCTCGTTAAACTTCCAAATATATGGATATATAATCCCACGTTTTCTAAACATTTCTGTTCAACTTTCAGTTCCAATGTGATGCTTTATATTTCAAAGTTGGCCTATTTTGAGGAGGAAAAAAGTTAGCTGAGTTCCCCCAGTCAAAATGCTTCACTCTGGGATGAATGAAATGTTGGGAGGGAATTTTTTCCCCTTTTTCCAAAGGAATATATTCCTCACTGGGAACTACCAGAATGGATTTTATTCATTCATTCAAGCCCAGCTGAGCCATGGAACAGAAAAAAGCCCACCCTCCACCCGATTGGTACAGCAATGATTTCCAACCTGCTTTCACATTTCAAATTAAGCTATGCAATCTATCCCATGGATTTGGGATATAGGAATTTGAGGGGTAACTAGGGATTGATAAATTGAGTAATGGGTTGTGTCTAAAACAATGGTTTCTTGGGGAAATATCTCGAGCAAAAGAACTGTCCAGAGCATGCTCTGTCCTGTTGGACATGGATTTCTCCCCAATTCCCATCACTGCAGCTCATTGTCAGCTTTGGAAATTAAAGGAGTGGAGATTTTGTCTTACACACTGGTCTGACAGGCCAATTTCCAGAAGAATTAGGTTTAAATTGGATATTGGAAAGAAATCCTTCCCTATGAGGGTGGGGAGGCCCTGGCACAGGTTGTCCAGGGAAGCTGTGGCTGCCCCTGGACCCCTGGAAGTGTCCAAGGCCAGGTGGGACAGGGCTTGGAGCAACCTGGGATAGTGGAAGGTGTCCCTGTCTATAGCAGGGGATGGGATGGGCTTTAAGGTCCCTCCCAACCCAAACCATCCTGGGAATCCTGGGAATCCACTCCCAGGCTGTGTCACTGGAAGGTCTGGGCAGGCTGACGCAGCAGGAGGTGGGGTTTTTTGTTTGTTTGTTTGTTTGTTTGTTTGTTTGGTTTTTTTTTGTTTTTTTTTTTTGCTTTCCTGATGCCATCCTTCTATTGTGCAACAGTGTTGGGCTGGAGAGGAAAAAAAAACAAAAAACCAAAAAAACAACCATTTGGATTGCGATTTGCAGTTGTCAGAGCTTTTGCTCCAGGCTGCCTGGAGGCTGTTGGACAACTCTGTGCTCTCACCAGGTTTCCTTGACAATGCCGACAGGATTTTTGTTTCCAGAGCCAGGCTGGGAAGCACAGATCCCACAGCAGCCCTGCAAACCACCCTCAGCTGAAGAGCCAGTCCCCAGCACACACGGGACGCAGTGTGATTTGCAGAACGTGGAGCTCCCACCATTCCCAAATTTCCCCAGAGTGCTCCACAATCAGTGCACGAGGCGCTAATGGGGGATTGCCCGCAGCAATCACGGGTCTGGGAACGCTGTGGGATCCCAGGGAAGATCAACCAAGGGCACACAGGGTGACAAGGACATCTCCAAATGAGCAGCCATTCAACTGGGACTGAGAGCTAATTTATCCCAAGGGAAGGCTGGTTATTCATGGCCTCTTGAAGAGTTCCTGATAGAGCTGAAGGAAGGGTGGCAATTCCTCAGCACACCAACCCCCAGGATTATTCATTCCCCTCTGGAAAGAAAACTAAAGCCTCTTGCAGGACGGGGACAGGCAGCAGCACAGATGCTCCAGGTTCACATCCCTGTTGCCTGGGGGAGACAGAGGTTCTCCAAGCCTGGCGACCAGGAATGACACCTGGGATGTCCCAGGGTATTCCCCCAGCTTGCTCCCACTCCAGGTGGGCACTGAACCCTCAGGGATGCTGCATCACACCTGCAGCTCCTGTACCTGTCACTGTACAACCACCACAGCCAGGTGCCTGCATTCCCACCTAAAAATACCAAATAAAGGGCATTTCAGAAACAGAAAATCCTCCTAGGCAAAACTGCTTCACCTCACTCCACTACCATCCATACCCCCTGGGTTTGGAAGGCAGCTGTACCACTGGGGGCTTGCCAGACCCTTGGCTGGCCCATTCCCAAAACCAGAAGTATCATAAATAGGTTGATCTTTACTTCTTTTACTTTCCAAGTCTTTCTTTAAATATCCCTGTGAGACCACCAGCCTGAGACACACCTGGGCCCTGCTCACCTCCAGGCACTTCAGTGTGTTTCCACATGGACACCATTCCACTGCCTTTGGGAACAGGAGCCTCCTCTAAGCCTTTTGGAGGCCTGAGGACATGAAAGTGTTGGTCAAAAGGTCCCCTGAAAAATCAAGGATGTGAAGTTTAGACAGAGAGCTTCAATCTGAACAGCCAGTTCTGGGAGGTTTCAGAAAGCCAGAAGTTTGGGATTGGGAAGCAGAGTTATTTCCTCCTGGGAAGCCTGGTGGGTCTCACACTCCTCTCCCAAATCACCAGCCCAGGAAGAGCTGTTCATCCACTTTAATCCATTCCCAAATGTCCTGCAGGATGGAGAGAGTTTAACCCCCTAAGACTCCAGGTGAGGGGATCTCAGCCCTGCAGAAGGGAGGATGCTCCATGCAGGAATCACCACAGGAGCATCCAGTCCCAGGGCTCTGCTTCAGACACAGCACCTGACTCCGAACATGAGCAAAGACAAAACTGAGGCTCAGACAGAGCAGCAAAATAAATCAGTGACAGAATCTCCAAAAGAGACAAATGAAGTTAGAATTCGTCCTTGTTTATTTTAATGTTTGGAATGTTTTCCAGGTGATTTATGCCCCCACTTCAATGTGTTTCTCTCTCTTTGTCTCTCTCTTTCTCTCCTTTCCCTTTTTTTCTTCTTTAAAACAGGAAAAAAAAAAATATTTGGGAGTTAATTGGTTTTCCAGGCTTGGCAGCCAGACACTGTAATTGATCTCCGAAGAGATGGATTTGTCGGTGGGCTGGGCATGGATTTGACAACCAGGCAAGGAAAGGAAGAAATATTTCCCTCTGCACACTGAACAAAAGGGGGGTCACTCTGGCAGAGCCAGTGCCCTGGGGCCAGAGCCCCTCTTTTCCCAGATTCCCAAGTTAAATAGTGCTTGGTGCTTTGGGCCCCTTCCAGGAAGAGGGACAGGAGATTTGAGCTGACTGGGAAAATCCCCTCATTTAGAGCTACATCTCAGATGACATTTTTTGGCTTTTCTTTTATCCCAGCTTTTCAAAGGTCCACATGGGAAAATGCCTGTTTGCCTTTAATGTGTGACATGGGACACTCCTTGCCTTTCCATTCTCTCTGCTGTTTTGTCCTGCCTTGGAAGTCTATTATCCCTGGATACCTCAAGCAAGACCCCTGTAACTGCAGCTCCTGCCACCCCACACATCCCCAGTCAGAACTGCTCCTCGCCCTAGAGCAGACCTCACCCCAAACCCCACATCTGTCACCTCCACTCTCCCCAAAAAGTTGGTGCCACCCTAAACCTCTGTGAGTTTCCTGTGGGAGCAGAGCTGTTGACACTGTGAGGGAAAAGGTGCCACGAGCTGGGGGGCACAAGGATGCCCCTGATTAACCACATCCACTTTGCCCCACCAAACCAAGTTCCCACTGTTGGGCAGCAGGCTCCTGAGTCGCACAACAAACCTGGACCGTGCACAGAGGTTGGAGCAAAGGCATTCATGTTCTGGTCAGGCAAGAGGACTGATCCTGCTGCTGCAGAGGGAGCTCTCCTGGAGGATGCTGTGCCTGAAGGCACCTCCCTGCTCCCCGTTCCCAGCCCACAGCAGATGGCAAGCAGCCGCTCCCGACAGACGTTCCAGCAGCACCCGCAGGGAATCCAGCCTCCCACTGATCCCTGCAGGTAAACCCACCTGGGAATTTGGTGCAAAAAAAGCACAGAGCAACAGATTTCCCACAGCCAGCCCTGGGGTTTTGTGTTATCTGTCTCCACAGGGGCTGAGCAAGGCATCCCTGGGTTTGTGCCCACACTGCAGCAGGGCAAGCGCTGGTTCCTGGGAAGAGAATCCTCCTCCCATCCCAGAGGGGCACCCATCCCTCTATCCTGGAGCTCCCTAAAGACATTGATTGTTTTGGAGGGTGCATATCCCAGGAGAAAACACCCTGCAGAATTCCTCTCTTTGGCATAAGGCTCTTACAGGCTCCTTTTGCTTTTTGCTGCACATTTATTCCAAACAACTCTTGGAAGAGCCACTGGCTAAGCTCGGAAGGAGCCAGGAAAAACCAACAGCCTCTCCTAAACAGACCTCCCTTCCCCTCATGGGCAGCCCAGAGAAGGATATCACATTCCTATACACCTGCCAGCCTGCCTGGGAGATGAGGAACTGCAGTACATTTGTCCATCAGAGCCCTCTTGGAAAAGCCAAGCTCAAGCCAAGCCTACTCCAGTTAAGCTGTGCTGAATGCCCCCTGCAACGACTGAGGCAGCGATTCTGTGCTGCTGACACCCCCCTGGCACAGCCCTGCAGCAGGAAACCCGGGCTTTGCACAAGGCAGAATTAGAGCCTGGAGCTAACTTCCACGGGAAGTTGTCGTGGCCAAGAATCCGTGACATTTCAGAGAGGAAGCGGGAATGTGCGTGGATAACAAGAATAGCCGGAGTTACGCCAGCTAAATACCAACATCTCTGCTGAAAGGGATATTAATATTGCAGGCCACCTCCAGCTAGAGGAGATGATGAGCAGATCTAACACGAGGCAGGTTTGCCTTCTGCTGCGCTTCCCTTTGCAACACCCGCTCCTCGGAGAGGATTCGGAGTTATGCAGATCCCATCCAGCTCCTGCAGTTCTTATCTCCCGGTGCTTTTTTCTAAAGACTCTGTCAAAAATACTAAACAGCCTTATTTTGCCGTTGTTTGCACTGGGCATAAAACTCTGTAATGGGAGATTTCTGGAATTGCAAAGCAGGTTTATGGCAGGAACGCTGCTCCGCGCAGGTGTAAGATATCACTCACTCCCGAGCACCGCAGCTACCACAGCCTGTGACAGGGAAGCAGCTCGCAAATGGTCACGCGAAGGAAAACATCTGTTCGGAGCTAGCAGGTACACAGATCATCTGCAAATTGCACAGCTTGTGCCTGATTTTCCCTGGCTTTGTTTAGAGACTCGCAGCTCGGCGCCGCGGGAGGCGGCGCAGGCAGAAGGGACCTCCACGGCGCCGAGCTGGAGCCGGGGAGCGCCAGGCACAGCATCCCGCCGGCCGTGCACACGGTGTAGGACGGGCTGCAGGCATTGTTTGACTCAGGACCACTCCAGAAAGCCAGGTCAGGCTCTACAGCAGGCGTAGTGGCCCTTCCCCCGCAGAGCCGGGTCTCTCCTGCCCCAGGGGTATCCCATTTTCCCTTCTCACACGTTCCTCGGGTGCGCAGCGTTGCCTCCACCTCACACACAAAAGATTTCCTGATCCCTGCTAGACCTTTACATCTGCTTTGTGTTACGGGGCTCAGATCAGGAAACAGGAGGAGTGTATTTCCAGCAGACAGGATCTCTGGTTGATCTCCAGCCAGCCCCGGGACTGGAGCACAGTTCCCAGCGCTGCGTGTCATGGCTGGAAGGAAGGAGCACAGGATCGTGGAATGATTTGGGTTAAAGAGGTCTTTAAAGGCCATCTAGTCCAAGGCCCCCGGCATGAGCAGGGACACCTTGAAGTGATCAGGCTGTTCAGAATGCTCCTGTGCTGCTCAGGATCAGCCACTCCCTGTGCTTCCAGCTCTGTGAAAGGACTCAGACCACAGTGCCAGCTGTGTCCCAGATCCCTCTGCCTGCTCAGGATTGTTCCAAGGAGCTAAGAGGACAATTTTACCTTGTTCTTTCTTTAAAAAAAAAAAAACAACAAAACAATTTTGCTATGCTCTTTATTCCTTGAGAAAAGCAAAGGGAACAGGAGAAGGGGACCCATCCCTGGTAGCACGCTTCCACCACCTCCTCCCAACTCCTGCTGCCCTCGGCTCTCCATCAGACACATCAACACCCTTGGCACAGGATTTACCCTGTCAAGAGGAGTTCACCACTCCTGGTACTCAGCAACAAGATTTATTAAGTCCAGGACACGCACCTCAGCAATCAATAGGAATTTCAACTGAGAAAGGGATCAAGCCTTTTAAAATCCCATTCCTCAAACACTGGGGTGTTGCAAGCAGCCCCATTGAACACCTGCCCTGGGTGGGCCAAGAGCTGCTGTAACCTGTCTGGTGACACTGCATGGGAGGCCCTGTGCAAACTTTGTCATCCAAAACTGGAGTGAAGGCTGGTGATGTCAGCCTGGAACTGCCTCCAAGGCTCATCTGAGTAAAGGGGGCAAGAGGCAGCTGCTGGGAAAACCTGACTTGTTAGTATAAGAAAATGAAGGGGAAGAGGTGATAAAATTGTTCTCTTTCCATGTACCAGGAGGTTTAACATGAAGGAAGAGAAAGTGCTGTTCAAGGTGAAAGAACATCAGCAAAAGGTCACAACTCACTCATTGATAAATTCAGGTGGGAAACTAGAAACCAGAATAAGGCTTCTGCCTGTCCGAGGAATTAGGGGAAAGACAATGCAATAGGAATGATTTTTCAGCTTTGGAGAGGGACAAGATGTTTCATCAGCTGCAGTAGAAGAGGGCAGGACCTGTTGGCCCTGCCCCAGCCCAGTTCTGGTTGTTAAAGCAGCATCACTGCAGCCCTGCAGCCCAAGGATGACAGAGCTAAGGTGTGTGGGAAAGACAGCTGATTTAATTGGAAAAAACCACAGCAAGTTTGAGGTTTGGGTCTGAGACAGAGCAGGAAAGCCAAGAGAAATATAAATCAAAAATCTCCAGTATTGCTCAGGAGACAGCTGACCAGCCTTCCAGGGGAAGAGAGGGCGAAGCACGAGCAGATGTTCTCTGCTGACAAACCAGCCCTGCCTGTCCTGCAGCAGCCCACACGGAAATCCATATAGAAAATCATTAAACAATTACAACCTCCATTGAAAGGAGATCAGCCTTTGAAGACATTTCCCCAGAAACCTCTGTTCGCAGTTTTCAAATAACCCCCTGCCTCATCAGAATAATTGCCAGGAGTAAATGCTTTGGAGCTCAGCAAACACTCAGCACAAGGAAAGCAAAGAAAAAAGAGCCAAGGCAACCCCGCAGGTTCTGCTCTGTGCAAAGCCATGGCCCTCAAACCAAGCACCCCATGGAGATGTCACCAGCATCAACCCTCACCAGCCTCCGTGGCCTCCAGGGAAATGGGCTGTTCCCAGCAGAGAAAGGGCTTTTTTCACCAAATAATCCCTCTGTGCCAGCTCAGCACTTTGCCGGAGGAAAGGATTCACCTGAAAAAATCACCCAGCCAAAAAAAGGAAGTTCTAAAGCACTGGCTGGTTTAACACACAATATTATCGCTCCCCACAGACAGAGGCTTCTCTTATTTTGAAGGTGCTTAAGCACCTGACTTCAGTTAGGCCGAAATACTGCTCAGAAATCTGGCCTTTCATGCAGAACCAAGATAATCTTTGAAGACACAGCAACTCAACCGGCTTTGCTAAATCAATCTCCCCGTTATTTTATTCGTCTCAAAAGAAGTTCCCAGGGATTGTATTTCTACCAGACCTTGTTAACAATTTATAACTATCACCTTAATCATTAAAAACAAACAATGGGAAAGAAAAAGAAATCATTCAATTAATCCCTGATGGGAAAGCCCAGAAGAGAAAATGAATTCTTTTTCAGACTGCCAGAATTAGGGGCCAGATCGTGTGAAAAGCCAGGGAGCAAACATGGGACCAGCATCTGAGCTGCTGAGGGTGGCAGGGGGGGCTGAATTGCTCCAGAACTCTTTGCTGTCGTTCCCTACGGAGTTGGCCACCGTGGTGTGATCCAGCAAGGTGATGGCCAAGGCAGGATGAGCCCTTCCAGCGCTCGGAGTGATTTCTGACCGAGCATGGGCTGGGCAGCTCAGCAAGGAGAGCCAGGCCCTGCAGGACCACCCTGAGGACCTGGAGCACAGCCTGGCACCCTTGGGGCTGCTGGGGACCACACATCCCTACTGCCTTGGGAGCTCTGACTGTGCTGCCTCAATTAAAATCAGCATCCCTCCCACCCCTCTGTGTCTCTGACAGCCCAGGGGGCTCCTGGGCCCAGCCCAAACCCATAAATCACAGCAGGAAGGCCTGCAGGAAACACGAGGAGCTTTTATTAGCCCAGCTGATAGAGACAGAAACAAGGACACGTCTCAGAGCAGACGCTGCTCTTGTCTCACGAGAACCCAAGCCCACACATTTGTCAGGTTTGGGCTACATTTTTTGGAGGCACTTTTTTCCCCAGCATTTGGGCTAAAATAAAGGCATTAACTACCTACCCTGCAAAATAGTTCACCACACTTACACCTCCTGTGTTAAATGCAGAATAAAAAGCATGGGGGTAGCAGAGGGAGGATCTTTCAATGGGAAGGCAGTGGAAGGCCTGGCCAGAGGATCCCCACCTCAATCTCAGCCCAAGGGAATGCCAGCACTCCCTTCATGCCTGGCCTGTCATTGAGTGATTGAAGGTGATAATGGGAATGGATGAATGGAGGGAGAAAACACAGGTGGAGATATCTGGATCCATTGCACTCTGCTGTGGATATAGGGAATGCATGAATGAAGGGAGAAAACACACATGGATGTATCTGCATTCATTGCACTCTGCTGGATGTGGGGAATGGATGAATGGAGGCAGAAAACACACGTGTGATATCTGCATCCATTGCACAGTGCTGAATGTAGGGAATGGACGAATGGAGGGAGAAAACACAGGTGGAGATATCTGCATGCATTTCACAGTGCTGGATGTAGGGAGTAGATGAATAGAGGCAGAAAACACATGTGTGATAACTGTATCCATTGCTGGGTGTGGGGAATGGATGAATGGAGGCAGAAAACACGTGTGACAGCTGCACGCATTTCACAGTGCTGGATTCAGGTCCAGTTTGGCGAGGCTTGGACAATTCAGGACCTCTTCCACCTCCACCCTTCTCGTCGGAGCATTTTGCTGGTGTCTGAGCGGGCTGGTCCCAACAGAGGGCACTGACACACTGACCACGGAGCAGCCTTCCCCGGCGCCGCCTGCCCATCCCTCCCGAGCACGGGTGACCTCCCCGCTATCGAGCTCTCCATCGCGGTCCTGCAGGGGCCGCGCCCAGCCCGGATCCGTGGGGCGGCACCTCGCACGGGAAGCCAGCATCCCTCCCCAGCGCTCTGCGAAGCCGCTTCCTCGCCGGCGAGGGCGAGGAACGATGGTGGAAAAAGCTGGGAGGGGGGTGGGAAATGGGGGCCCTCACTTTTTCAGGCTGTTAACTGTAATTAGCCTGGTTTCTGCGATGTAATTATCCCGCAATCTCAAAGCAAACACCCTGGAGGAAATTGCACAGTTAAAGACGGCACGGCATTAAAAATAAATTATGAGAGTCCTGCTCGCTGTTCCTGCGGATCTGTCAGCGTTTTCCCTCGAAAAAGCCCGGGACTGGGGGAGCTGGAATCACCCAGCTGTGACTCTCCCTGCCAAACTGTCTGCCTAGACTGAGGACACGTCAGGATTCCAAGCACCCCCCTTTGCCAGCTCGGGAGACGTTTGTCACAGCCCAATTACAGCATGGCTGCACTCGGGGGGAGGGGAGCCTGTTTTGTTTGGGTTTTTTTCCCAGAGGAATCAAATTCTGCCGGCTGTTTAATACAGTGCACGAACAAAGCGTGCGAGGTGTTTGGAAACAAGTCAGCTCCTTACGGATCACAATATTCCTGCCTCTGGCAGGGGGAGCCTCCTCTGCACTGCCCTTTTTGTTGCTGCCTGAGCGATTCCCATCAGGAGGACTGTGCTTTATCCCGAATTTCTGTCCCAGGAGGTGCAGGAAGCCAAGCAGTTCAAGAGGTGCAGGCTCATGGCTCATCCTTTGCTCAGTCCCCAGCTCCGTGGCCACTGCTCTGAGCTGCGTGGCTGCATCATGGGGAAGGGAAGGAAGGAAGGGAGGGAGAATTGGGAAGCAGGTCCCAGCTCCTCACACAGCTCTGTATAATGTGATGAGGCCACCAGAGAAGACTCAAAGCTTTCCATGGGCTTATTTTTAATTTTGGAGTGGCTTTTCCACTCTTCCTCTAAGACAGCACGGGCCCAACCTCAGCCATACACTTAAAGCCACCAGAAGACTTCCCAATGTCATCCCAAAGTCCTTCCCTCATGGCAGTCCTCTCCCATGGCAAGTCCCTTCACGTGAAGGAAACTTCAGATGACAAGAAGGTGTCCCTAAGGGAGGATGTACTGTCACATCCCAGGAAGGAAGCAGTAAAGCAGTACCTCAATGGCTTTAAAAGCTGTAGGAGACATTCCAACACCTTCTGAACATCTGCAGAGAGCTGGGGTGTGGCACCATCTCCAAACCTTCATGTTCATCTCCACACACTACCTGTGTCGCTCTGATTTTTCAGCCTTCTGATATTTGCATTCTTGGACTGGAGCTTTCTCATGAATGGTAAGAAAAACAAAGACTGATGTTTGGTAAATAATACATTCCTTCTAGGGGGAAGGACAAATTTAGGACTTCTAAGTTGACCACTGGGGTCAGAGAGGTGTTACTCTCGTCCCCCAATCCCTGATCAAATGCCAAACCCTATTTAAACCCCAAGTCAAAAAAACCTTTCCTTTTTCCTTCCCATCTCACAACCTGATGGGGGAGTGTGGTTCTTTTGTGTCTTCTAGCGACACTACCTGGTTCATTCTGCCACAGCTCTGGGACCCCAGGAACGTTCTGGGCCCCTGGGAAGACACTTTCTCTACAAAAGATGACCCAGAAAAGACCAGCACCGTGCTTCTCATCAGAAAAACAGCTCCCTTCAGGAGTCCTGCAAATGGGCTTCTCCAGAGCAGACCTTTGCCCTGGGCTGTGGGTAATTAGTGGGTGCTCCTGGAGCAGACCCAACAGACCCAGCCCCCAGCAGCACCAAGCCCCACTTAGTTAAACCCCTAATTCTGCCTAAAGGATGAATCAATCCCAGTGACTCTGCTCTCCACGGATCCAGTCACTCGCAGGATGCAGAGAACACGTCTGGAGAGCCCATTAAAAGCCACTCGACTGGAAAATAGTTTCTGGCCTAATTCTAGTGCTGAGGTCTTGGTCGGGGGGAGAAATCTGACAGCGAGAGCATGTCTGCGGGGAGGACGAGGCAGAGCTGTTAACTACTTCACCAATCTAATGGATAGCACTCTCCAACAGTAATTAATAATTAATATTCGTAGCCTGCTTAAATCTGTTGACTCTGTAAACCACAGCCTCTCACTTAAAGGCCTCTCATCATGCTGAGACAAACTGGAGAACAACCCCCACGGAGAGAGTCAGCATAAACAAGAGCAGCAGCAACTCCCAGGTACCCAGGCCCAGTCTCAGTCCCTCTCCTTATCCCATCTTTATCTTGTTGAGTTCAGCATCCTTCCTTAGCAGTGTCTCTGTCCTGGGTGGGCACAGGACATGGAAGTCACCAAGTCCAGCCTCCTTCAGAGGGTCTGCTCAGGTTTTCCTGGGCTTTGGCCCTGTCTTGCCTGCCAGGGGACATTCAGGACAGCAGTGGAGGGTCTCCAAATGCAGACAAAAGTCCCCAGTGGTCTTGTCTCCTTTTGAGCACTGGGGGTTGATTTGAAGGGTAATAAATTCAGTTTATATCCCAACCTTGAGTCTGGTTTTCCCACGATGGCAGCTGGTGAGTGATCTCTCCCTGTCCTTATCTCAACCCACAAGCTTTTCATTATGTTTTCTCTCAGGAGGGCAGTGATAGTGGCTTTAGGAACAGCCTGTAGTCCAGCCAGGGACACAAGTTCACCCACCCCAGTCCAAGATAAATCTGACAATCTATAAAAGGATTTATTGAATTCAGGAGTTGGGCTCCTTGCACTAAAGATCAATTTGAGCTTTCTGGAGGCTGAAATGCATCACCAGAGCACTGCAGTTTGCTGCCTTTCCTCCAACCCATCCTCCTTCTTATGGATCCACTGCAGGTATTACTCACAGCTTCCCTCTTCTCCCCACCTCCCATCACTGTCACCACCCTAACCAGAGTTTCAGCCACCAGGAGATGGCTGATGTCCTGGCCCCGTGGGGTCTGTGGGTTTGGGTTGTGGGAGTTCATGGCACCCAGGGAGCCAAAATCCAGCTGGGAGGTGTCAGAACCCACAGTAGGTCACACACAAGGGAAGGTGGGACAGGGCAGGACAGGTTTGGGATGGCAACCACAGCTCCTGAGGACAATGTCACAAACCTGAAGAACTTGAAGGGCTGGACCAAGAGTTTGTGGATCTGGCCTGTGGGATCATCCAAACCAACATAATTTTGTGTCTGTAGCATCAACTGCAGGGACAATGTGACTTCCACAGAAATCACCTTTCCTTTTGACTTTGCTCAAAATTGAAAGACAACCCTTAATAATTTTAAATCTCACGTTTTGGGGTAATTGGATATACACAGATGACTTTTTTTGTGGCTGATTTGGGTCATTCATTCTGTGTGTCTGTTACTACTCCTGCTGTATTCCAAATTTGGGAGAACACAAAAAATTCCTTCTTCCTGATAAAGAACATTATTCCATCATCTGCATTACAAATTGTCTTTTATCATAGCTGTGATTCAATCTGATAATAAACTTCTAAGACTCAGGCAATAGTTTCACTCACCAAGTCACATTTGATACTTTATTTCCCATGGAAACTTGAAATTCTGTTCAGTTCCTTTAATCAGTATTCAACAAATACAATCCCATTGAAATTTGTTTTTCTTTCCAAAGGGTAATGGAAAAAGGCCTCCTCGCTAGCATTCAGATGTGAGCACACCTAAAAATACCTTATATCAGGAAACAATTATACTTCTTCACTTGAATTAATAATTTGCATTTAGAAAGGAGGAAAATATGCCCATAAATAATTTTTCCCCAGCTTCCTATAAAAAACAAGGACAATCAATGTGACTCTGTAGTTAAAAGTACCAAGAACGTGGTTGTCCTGCAAAGATGTAAACTGGTTTTAAGTTTGAGAAAATGAAAACTGAGAAACCAGACCTTGGAAGAATGGGACAGTTTTTGCACTGCAGTGAAAAACCACAATATTTTGGGGAAAAAAAAAAAAACAAACTAGCCTTTTTTCCTGGTTTGAGTACATTCTTTTATATTCCAAGCCAGTAAGTCCTTCCCTCTGGAATCTTGTAGGGAGCCCGAGAGTTCTGGTTTCCCCAAGGTTTCCAAAACCAGAAGGAAAATAGGAAAATAAAGAAATGCTTTTCTCTTATGTCCTTTTCCTTTTCATTTGGGTTTGAATGAAACGTAATACTCAGCTTAAGAAATAAAATTCTTTATTTGGTCCTGAGTTTGTCAAGACTTCCAGGTCTTCACTTCTGGTGAGATTTCCAGGGAAATGGATGTGGGACTTGAAATAGGAAGTTCAACATTTTCCTTAGGAAAGCTAATAGAGGGCCTTGAGGTAAAGCATGGGTTTTGGGGCAGTACAATCTCCCTCCCACATCCCACCCCTGAAATGAAGAAAATATGAATGAATTTCCAAAGATTTCAGCATTGCCAAATGTTGGGAGGGAAGGCACATCAAAAATATTTTCATGGAAAAACATAATCTACCTATCTGTCTTTTGTTTATCAAGGGAGACCTGGGGGTTCCAGACTTTCTGCTGGGGCTTCCAGCTGCTGCTGAGGTGGGCACCACCGTGCAGGGAATGGGAGAGAGTCAGTGGATCCAGAATTTCTGCCACCTGATTCCCACCAGGGCTGCTCATCACTGGACTCCCAGTTGCTGAGGGCTGCCAGCTGAATTCCAGCCTTTCCTCTTCATCCACAGATCCCCATCATCAAAGCAGAAGCAGCTCTTCAGGTCCAAGCCAGATGGGTTGAAGGGAGAGGTCTTGGACTGTGCTGCCAGGAACAGAGCTAAAACACCCCAAACATGTGGGGAAATTGTGTTTTTCCTCTAATTATTACTGATATTCCATGAGCAGCATCCCTGAGCACGGCACTCTGATCCTGACACCAGCATCCCTCCAACCAATTCTTCTCCCTTATCTCTGTTATCCCAATGCTATCTGCTGTAGGAAAGATGGAGCGTGGGAGGTTGGAGAGCACAAAAGCAGCCCCAGTAGCCCTGGACATTCTGCTAATGACTGGAATAATGATGGCATTCCTGTTAGGAACTGTGGAGATGACATGACAAACACTACTCACAATTACTGTAGAATGTGCAGAAGGCCATCTGAAATAATAAATGTTTTGAATGTAGAGAGAGAACAAAAGAGCCCCTTGGAAGCTGGATCTCTCCTCCTGTGGCGTTCCAGGGCCCTCCTGGGAGGTTGCAGTGTCTGGAGCAACATTTCAGGTGGTGATGCCTGAGTTGAACCACCCCCAGCTGTCAAACCAGCTGGGCAGTGTTCTTTATCCCTTCCAGGACCCACCCTCCCTCCAGGGGATATCTGCTGTCCATGGGCCATCCAGGCTCACTGCAGGGCTGAGACAATTCCATCATCCCACGGGGAGATGCTCTACTCGGGGAGGAGCCCAGCATTCCTACCTGGATCGAAGCTGGCATTCAGAACACCAGCACAGCCTGTGTGCACTGGATTCCCAGAGGGAGACCAGACCCATCTCCCCACCACTGGACTCTTCTACAGGATCATCTCTGCTCTCACAGAACCACATCTGTCACTCCAGGAGGACTTACTTGGACTGTTACCAACACCCTGACCGACAGGGTGTCAGGTCATATTCTGACTCTGTCAGGGTTTCTAGGATTTTTGTTGGTTTGGTTGGTTGCTTGTTTTTTTTGTACTACTACATTTGTGTTTTTAATATTCCTAGTAAATAACTGTTATTCCTATTCCCATATCTTTGCCTGAAAGCCCCTAATTGCAAAATTATAATAATTTGGAGGGAGGGGGTTTACATTCTCCACTCAAAGGGAAGTTCCAGCTTTCCCTGGCAGACAGCTGTTTTTCCAAACCAAGACAAGGTGCCATCCCACTATCCCAACAGGATGCATGTTCTCTGCCTGACTGTGTGTTCAGCTCCCACATTCCACAGGCCTGCTGTGGGACAGGGACAGCTCATGGTGCTGGAATGAGGCTGGATCCCCACACACACAGGGAACACCTTCACTCTTCCCCACATCAGCATCTGTGGGGCAACGTGAGCCATGGGCAGCAGCAGGAGAAGGGAAGCCGGGAAAGACATCAAAGAGAGAAGGAGAAGGGGTCCAGAGGATGAGCAAAGGGGTTGAGGAAAGCCAAGGAAAAGAACAGGGTGCCTGGGAGGCTCTCATTTGAAAGCTGAAGGCTCCCTGCCAAAGCAAACAGTTGGACATGGAGGGCTCTCCATGGCTCTGGTTCACTTGGACCATCTGGCATTTATTGAAATTGCCTCCCTTTGTGTTTGCTCCCATGAAGTGGGTTTGTACTCCTGCTTTCTCTCCCTCCTTCCTCCTCTCTCAGGCTAACACGTGGCGTCTGTCCCGCCTTTCATCTCGCACGTCCTCACAGCAGCTATTGAACAAAGAGCCCCACGGCGGGGAATAGAATCCCAGGAGGAATCAGGGATGGGGAGAAAATGCCTGCACGTGGACAGCTCCATGCATGGCCCTTCTACCCCCTGTCTTACACACTTCCACTGCTTCCCTTGGCCCTCAGTCTGGGAAGGCAACAGACTGAGAGGAAAGATGGAAAGAGAAATCAGAGCAGAAGTTAAACGGGAGAACAGAAAAGCGGGGAGAAAAAAATCCTTCCAAAAGGTGCAATTGCAAAGTGATGACAGGCTGGTGGAAGGGAATTAGCAGAGAGGAGGGCTCTGTTCACCTCCTCCCCTCCCTGCTCTGCTGTGTGATCAAAAAGAAGCCAAAAGAGCCGTTTTGTTGGGAACTTTGGCATCCGCCGCTCTCCCGCAACGAGGGCGAGAGACTGAAATAATCAACATTTTCTGCAGCACAGAGATGCAAACACTCAAATTCACATCTCAACTGACAGTTTCAGTCAAAATACATCCCCCTGACACTCTTCAGTTAGAAAAGATTCACAGACTCATTTCACGGCAGAGCCTGCAGTCCCAGGCCACATTACACAGCCATGCTGCCAGAGTTTGGATTTCCTTTAAGTCAGCAAGAAGCCTCTGAGGCTCAGGATGCACTTCCAAGACTATTGCATGGAGGAGCTTTTCCAGTGGTTTTTCAGGAAGCCTCTCCCAATGGAAAAGAAAAAATAAAAGCAAAGAACATAAGCAGGAGGGTGGGGAAAGATTTCCTTTGCCCTGCTCAGCCTCTGGATGCTCCAGAGCCAGGACATCATTCAGCACAAGACCCCATCCAGCAAATTCCCATCCCTGTTGCTCCATGCTCTGCTGCCATGCCCCCACTGGGAGGTCTGTGTGGACTCCAAGGACTGCAGAAAGGAGCTCGGTGGCTCTGCTGGCACAAATTAGTGGAGCTGAAACTTTAGATCAGTGACAGAGCCTCTTCCTCTTGGGAGCAGTAAATTGCCATGCCGGTCCCTAAAGACCCTACTTGCCATTAAGTGATTAATGAATTCATTAACACCTCTAGGAACATGGGAAATATGACACGGACAGCCTGCCTAGGCTTTGCAAAGTATTTTTCCTGAGGAACAGCAGAGAAGAGTGGCTAATTAAGCTATATGGCCCATGGCAGCAGTACCACATTTATCCGGAGGGGATGAGCAGAGGGATGAGATTCTGTCTCCTGCTCCTGACCAGCTTTTATTTGACCCATAACGAGATGCTAAAATCAAGGGTTTATTGCTATTATAAACCTTTCATTTGAAGGGGGGAGGGAGAAGGCTTTTTACTGTAATGGCTTTAATGACTTTCCCAGCGTTCCCAGTCCAGAGCTGGAATGGTCTCAGGGTATCTGGAGGTAAGGAGAGGGGAAGGAATTGCACAATGGCCTCTTCAAATCCTACAGAGAGACTTAATTCTTGCCCTAAAGCCACGGTCACATGCTCCAGCCCATTTCCCTGACAGTTTTATTTACCAACTGTAACATAACCAACAGACCAAACACTTGGGATGAAGTGTGAGCCGGGCTCGGGCTGTGACACCCGCACTAAATCACGGCCCGGCCTCGCCGCCCGCCGCACCCCGGCAGGACATTCCTGCTGCTCCCACGGCTCCAGCTGACAGGAGCCAATCCATCCCTGCCGCAGGAATGACACTGCCACTGCCCCACCTGTGCCTTGGATCCGTGTCCCGGGTCTGGCTTCCCGTGAAGCCTGGCTGAAGGCTTCCATCACAGCCCCAGGAGCAGCCAGGCAGGGTGAGCTTGGGAAGGGATGCCCACGTTCCCTGCTTTGGAGGGATAAATTGCTGCTATGTGCAGCTCCTTTCCCTTCCTTCATCCTGGGCTTCTTTGTCCCTATATCCCAATTTCACAGAATCCCAGAATGGTTTGGGCTGGAAGGGACCTTAAAGCTCATCCAGTGGCACCCCCTGCCATGGGCAGGGACACCTTCCACTATCCCAGGTTGCTCCAAGCCCCGTCCAAGCTGGTCTTGGACACTTCCAGGGGGAAGTGAGGCAGCCACAGCTTCTCTGGGCATTTGCTATATTGTTACAGACAACACTGGGTTCATCTCTGCAGCCACCAATGACTGCAGGAATTCCTCTCCATAACCCAAGTGGGACAACTTTCCTTCAGCCCAGAACAGCACCGAGAGTTGAGACTGGCTTGTGCCTCTCCCAGTTCCTTGGGAGCACGAGCTTGGGCTTCTTCACCTCCAGAACAAGCTGAGGAAGACTCACAGCAATCCAAGGGGACGAGAGATGCTCAGTACAAAACACTTTTACCACTTGAAGGCAGTGGAGGTGGCTGGGAGCCACCAGGATTTCCTGCAGGTGTAGGGGCTTCAGGAAATTTGAAAACTGGGGAGAATCAGGCAGGAAAGATGACTCCATTTTAAAGACAGTAAATTGGAGAAAGCTCAGAAAAAGCCCCTATGAAGATGAAAGGACAGCAGGTATTGATTTATGTAGGAAGATCAAAAGAGCTATATTTGTATATAGTAGTTTAGCTAAGTGATGACTAAGTGTTTAACAGGAAGGGTTTGAAGGACACAAACCCAGAGAGGGTTTGTGCAGTGAAGGGGCTGAACAGGAGCAGTAGGGTGGGAGAAAAGAATGGGAAAAGAAGCAGATCCCAGCTGCCTGCAGAGGTTTTTTGGCAGGGGGATGTGAGCAGCCCTGCCAACACCCAGCCTCAAGACACACATGGCTTTCCAAAAGCTTTCCAAACCCCGTCCTGCATTTTGCTCACTGCAAGTCCACCTCCAGTCAACCCATGCCATGCCACAGCATCCAGGAGCACAGGGAAGGTCCTTGAGGGGGCCCAGGGTGCCCTCACAGCCCACACAGAGGGTGACACCAAGGTGACAGAACCTCTGAGTGCTGGGAGCCCTGTGATTGTCCTAACTCACACAATACCCCAGGACAGAAACAGAAACAACCCTGCATCTCAAATCCACTTCTGAGGACCCCACTGTCCTTCTCTGTCCACTCCAAGGCCTAAGGAATTCATCCCCAGTCTCTGAACTTGCTTAAATATGACTGAAGCTATTGCTTCCTTCCTGGAAACAGTGTTTGAAAAGATTAACCTGAGTATGGCACAGGACCTAATCCATCTGCAGGCCCTGGTGACACCCGTGACTGCAAAAGGTTCTGCTCCATTCTGCTCCACCTCTGCTGGGTTGCTCAGGATTTGCACGGAGAAGGATGGGACCACAGCCAGAATAGCAAAAAACTCTTCTGTTCCTTGAGGTAATTCAGGCCCAGGTGGGAAAAAGCCAGTTAAAGTGACTGTAATGAGTGATCTAGCCTCAGCCTCCCTCTGCAGGGTTGGCACGTGTTTCCCTTGTGCTTCCATGAGCAGAGCCAGGAGCATTTCTGACTCCTTGGAAATCCTCCACGGAGAAGAATCCTGAGTGCACAGGATAGGCAACACAGAGTAACCCCCTGGGCTGTGCAGGGCTGCACAGGAAAGCATCTGGGGGCCACAAGCTTCATTAAACTGCTGAATTTTAAGTTACCTCATAGTCTGTAATTACTCTGCTCAAGGCTGAGCTGCCCACCTGAGCAATGCCAATCCAGCCCTCTAGAGAAGAGGTGGAGAAGGGAGAGGGGCAGACAAGCAAGAGAGAGAGAATCTGATAAGAGAACCTGATTGAATCACTCTGTCATTACCTGGGACACCCTGAAAACTTTATGGCCTCACTTCATAGCCTGAAAGTACCCAGAAAAAAAGCTTTTGCTCCAGAATCTGGCAGGACATCCAGGCAGTTTAGATCAATTCCAGTGCTCTGCTCTCTGTCCACATCATTCAGCATTTTATCCACCATTTGCTGGAGTGATTCTCTTGGCTGGCAATGTTTATAGACAGCAGAAAGGGAGGTCACAAGTAAGTAACGACGAGAACAGGGCAGGTCAGAGTGTGGGTTAAATGAGCCCACGTACCAGGGGCAGGATTCATGGCCCCTCACAGAGCCACTAAGTACATTTTTCTCACCTTCTCCTATCAAGTGTCAACAAGATCTGCCCCAATCGAGGGCCCCTTGATCCATGTGGCCAGGCAGGGATTCAGGAGGATAAACATCCACACGTGGCTGGAAAGGGTGACAGCACACAGGGGTGTTTGGCTCAGCCAGACACAGTCACTTGACCACAAGCTGCTCACCCCCTCTTCACTGCTGAGGTACATCACTGTGGAAAAATGTAGTCTGATGCAAGCCAGTGCAAGATAACACCTCTGGGAACCAGGAATGCAAATGACAGCTCCTTCCAATGTGAGAGATTACCTCAGAAAGCTGTCCCTGGAGTAAGTGAATATTCATCCAAGCAGGGACAGGAACCAGGATCTCACTGGACATTTGCATTTTCTTCTTCTCTTACCCTACATTTTCCCCTATTTCAGCCACATTTGCATGACTTTATAAGAAAAAAACAAACCCCCTCCAGCATTTTAGACACTGTGAGGGCCCTTGTGAAGAGCATAGCACAGCTCTGGGTTTTTAGAGCTTTTCCAGGAGATATGGGGTGGCCACACAGGGAGGGGAGGCCTTGGAGAGCATTCAAAATGATTCCATACACACAGCTGAGAGCTGGAAAAATTCTGACCTTGGCTCAGCTTCCTCAGTTTGCCAAAGAGTTGCTTTAAGAAGTCCCAAGATGTCTAGGCATCAACATGGAAATATCCTGGCTTGCAGGGGACTTCCCAGGATTTTGACAACAAGATGATGAGATTCAATGCCTGGAAGCTCAGGTCAGATAAATCCCAAAATACAGTGCAATTTCCCTGCAGGGAGGGACACTGGAGGACCTCATGAGGGTGTGGATCCTCCTCCTTGGATGCTGCTGTAGCAGATAACTCCTTTACAGCCAGGCTTTAATCCAGCTCCTGGGAGACAGGAGCAGAGGAGCGGGGCTGGATGGCTCAGGGCATCCCTCCATGCCCCTGCTCCCTTCCTTGTCCCCTCAGCCATGACAAGAACAGGAAATTCTGAGTAATCTGCTGCTCAGCCTCACACTCCCTGTGAAGCTGTAGTCCAGTCTCACTCCCCAAGACCTCAGGAAGGAATTAGTTGATTTATTTTCCTCCCCCAGGCTCATTTGGCCCAGCAGACATTGCTTGCTTGTTCTTTTTATTATCTCCTCACCTTCCTCTGAATGGTCAGAGATGGGCTTGGCTGGAGCCACCACAGCCAGGGTTTGTGGGTGTGCCAGGAGTGGGGGTCACCTTGTTCTGTGCCCTTTGGGATCAGCTGGTGCCACCTCACCCAGTCACACGGGGTTTCTGTGACATTTAGTGATGATGGTGAGCACCAGACGCTGAGTTCGTAACCTGGACAGCACATCCTTTGGTCTGTCAAGTGATCCCACTACTCAGACCCTTCCAGGCCTGCCCAAATAAACATATGTAAGAGTTGAAATCCAATCTCTCCCCTGCCCTGTCCCCTGGAAAACTCTTTGATGAGTAAGCCCATTAGGGGAGGAGCAAATCTCCTGGAAATGTCACAGCTGATCTCTGCTGACCTTATCAAAGTGCAGGATCAATACACTGACCTGTTCAGAGCAGGAAACCTTAAGCAAAAGCCAAAGAGAAGCAATTAAAGCAGAATTTCAAGAATGGGAGGGGAGGGGGGGATGGAAAACCCCCCTATTCTTGCTCTGGAGAGTGAAAAACAAATGAGCCAAAAGGAACCGTGATGCTGAGAATTATCATCTACATAATTAGTATTTGATAAAGCAGGAAATAAAACACAACACCCATTCATCATGCTGACAGCTGCAGGACCACGGTGCCAGGCTCTGGGAGATGGGGGTTGTGCCTTCAGCAGTGCAGGTACCAATCCTCACCTCCAGCTCAGGAGCATGCCCTGGGACATCCCAGGGACTGGTTTGGAACATGCCCTGTGCTCTGGACTGCCTGGATTTGAAGGGTGGAGAGCCATCAGTCCTGAGGACAGCCAAGGAGCTTCCAGTGAGTCTGGGACCTCAGGCACACAGGGGCCTTCAGGCAGCCTAGAAAGATAAAGTGACTTTCCTGACACTTGGAACTCGACCAACTCCCCCCTCATGGCTGCAGCAGACCCTGCCCTATCCCTGTCCAGTTTAAATTGGACAAACCATAACCATCTTGAGCACCTCATCCCATCCTGGGAGGTGCCAAAGCCATTTCAAACAGCCAGGAGCCAGCCTGCCTTGCAGGATAAGTGTGGACAGGGGCAAGGAATGGGCCTGGGTGCCCAAAGAGATGCAACCAAAGGATTTCTGGTCAAACACAACCCATCTCAGCTCCTCTAGACCATAAAGCAGCACCTCCCCTCTGTGGGTCCTCTGATTTTCCATAAGATGCAGGAGTATTTTCTGATAAACTAGTTATTAACCTTCCCATGAAGAGGGCAGTGCACAGTGAAGAGGCACCAGAGTGCAAAGAGGATCTGTGGTTCCCACAGAGGACAGTTTAAAAGAGCAGGTGACAGAAAGAATACTAAACAAAATCAAAGAGAGGGAAATTAAAAGATAAATCACTTGTAGGACATCTAGAGCAGCTCTCTCTACAGGGCTTTGCCCAAAGGAGAGATATTTTCCTTTCTCTTTATAGCAATTTTTAAGATTTACCTTTCCTCACAAGGGTGAACACGAGGCATCTGAAGGCAGCTCAGGGACAAAACAGGCAGGAGCTAACTTTGCCTTTCCTGACATGAAGAGTCAAGTCCCTGCTGGCAGCACCACACATCCACCCTGCTGTGCTGTGCTAGGGCAGGGCTGTGCCCAGCTCCACTGCCCAGTCCATCTGCTGAGGCAGAGCCTTTCACTGGAAAAACACAAAAGAATTCCCTGGAGTGCTGCAGGTGCTGCCCCAATTCCCACGTGAATCATCTCACAATCAACCACAGGCTGCTGTGAGGGACAGGAAGAGCTCTGAGCCCAGCCCTTCCTCCTTCCCTCCGTTTTTATTTCCCATCCCCTCTAATTTCATCAACTTCTTTTGCCAGCTGGTTCTTCATAACCTCACCTCATTAACCCACGACAAGGCAGGATCTCAGCTCTCCAGCTGACCACCTTTTCCCAGCACAGACAGAGCCCTGTGAACAATGTCTTTGGGAGGTGTTTTAAAAAAAAAAAAAAAAAAAAAAAACAGCAATCAAAGCAAGTCTCTTCTGTCCTGGGGAATTCTCTATGCACTGAGAGCCTCATCAAACCAGGGGAAAGAAAGCAACAGCAAATTTAACAGTGCCATCCCCAGCAGCCACAGATGGCTGCAGTTCCTAAATAAGCATTACATTAGTGCAAAGGAGAGGGGAAGAAAAAAATTAAAGGAAGAAAGGAAAATATAACAGCTGTATCTTAAGCCTGGAGGCTGATGCTAAATCTATATTTGTAGATGCTTTCAGCACTGGCAATAAAAGTCAAGTTGCTTCCATGTTAAAGGGGCACTGCTGAGTGTTTTATGCAGCATCCTCAACCTGCTGATCGTTTGGTGGGAGCATCCTCCAGCTGTCCAGCAGGATGGGGACCTGAGAAAACAGAAGGAGATGTGTCCACAGAGGAAAGAAGTGGGGGAAAGCATTAATATTTAATGGAGTGTTTTACACTGCTTTGAATGGAGTGTTCTGCTACAAAAAACACCAACAAAAACCAAACAAATACAAAAATCAATAGTGCACAATGGCCTTCAGTGCACTGACAGAAACATCATTCGCCCTCTCGTCACTGCTGTCACGTTAAAACCACAGCTCCAACAATTTCCCCAGCCTGCAATTCTGCTGGGTGGGCAAAACAGAGGAAAAAGAATTGGAGGCCTTGACTTGAAATCTTGACCCCTCCAAAGTGGAGGAAATCTCACTCTGGAAGCAGGAGCTCAGGTGGGGTTCATGGAATGAATCAGAGAATTAGGGAATGGATCAGGATTCCAGAAGGGTTTGGGTTGGGAGGGACCTTAAAGCCCATCTCACTCCACCTCCTGCCATGGGCAGGGACACCTTCCACTACCCCAGGGTGCTCCAAGCCCTGTCCAACCTGGCCTTGGGCATTTCCAGGGGTCCAGGACCAGCCACAGCTTCTCTGGGCAACCTGTGCTAGGGCCTCCCCACCCTCATAGGGAAGGATTTCTTCTGTATATCTAAGATAAATTTCCCATCTTTCAGTTTGAAGCCATCCCCCCTTGTCCTGTCACACCATATGTTGTTCCCAGTCCCTCTCCAGCTCTCCTGGAGCCCCTCTGGGCACTGGAAGGAGCTCTGAGGTCTCCCTGGAGCCTTCTCCAGGTGAACACCCCCATCTCTCCTAGTCTATCTGAAGAGCAGAGAACCTCCAGCTCTAGGAGCATCTCTGTGACCTCCTCTGGACTCTCCAGCAGCTTCACATCCTTCTGATGCTTTGAGCCCCAGGGCTGGGGCAGCTCTGCAGGTGGGGTCTCACCTGAGTGGGGCAGAGGGGCAGAATCCTAATCCCTTTCCTGCTGCCCACTCTGGGGATCAGCCCAGGGCATGGGGGGAGAACAGCTGGGTCACACTGAGCTCCTCACCCCCCACACCCACAAGTCCTTCTGCTCAGGGCTCTTCAGGGAAAGCTCTGCTCCCAGCTGAGGGGATGCTGGAGATTTTTTCCCCATGATCTGGGAAGGAAACCATGAGTTTGGTGCCAGCAAAGAGCACAATTGACACAAATATTAGAGGAGCAGTACATGGTGACATGACTGGGCCTCCACCATGGTGCAAGGGCAGCACCGTGGCCCTGAGTCACCTCCACACTCACAGCTGTGCCCAACCTGCAGCCAGTTCAGCCCAGCAATGAGAGGAGCCTTTTGCTGAGGCAGATTCTCTCTGTGGAGGGGTGGGAATGCCGAGGATCAGCCGTGGGAGCAGCCCAGGCAGCTCCCCAGAGATGAACCTTCATAAACAGAGACAACCCAAACCGCTGCTGGTCCCAAACCATCGAGCTCAAGTGATGCACATGTGTGTGTGCTGCCAGGGATGAGGGCCCTTGCAATCTCACACATCTCCTTTCCTCTCCTTTGCTTTTTAAAGGTCTCGTTTCTCTCATGTTTCCATCAGTCTACAACAAAATGCAAAATAACCTCCACCGTGTCCGAGCTGTGGAACCTCCTGCCTCCTCTTGACCTGCTCAGCATTTGTTATTTTTATTACACAATTAGAACAATGATGTCCTCTAAGCTGCTTGGGTTCTTCAGCAAGGCATGGCTGCTCCCTCCCTCACAAGCATTGCAGATTATTCCTGTTTTGCTGTCATATTCCCTCTCCATCCCTGAATTAGCTACGCCAATTAATTACCGGCCCCTGGGACTGCTCTTAGAGCACGAGCCCTGAGGCTGAGGAGTGAAAGGGATGTTACTACACAAGTGAGCAAGGTTTGGCTGCTCTTACCTGAGCTCCCCTGGGATTTTCCATCAGCACGTTGATTTCCTGCAAGAGGAACAACTCACCTGGGCATGTCAATGCCAACACGTTCTTGTTTCTAAACAAAAAATTACCAGAGTGTTTTGACAACATCAAAACATCATGTTTCATTATTTTGAGGGCATGAAATACTTTGATATTAATTCTAAAATGCCTTTTCACTTAGAAGTTTCTCTTGTTATTCAATTGCTTTAAATGCCAAAATCAACTCAATATATGTAAACAATTTTTAATAGTTTCGCAGAGACATGTCAGGACAAAAAGTACATTTAAATTAAGCTCCATAGTTATTCCCTGAAATGGAAAATGCACTTCTTGCTTAGATCTGGACATGAGTACATCATCTTGGTGGACTCTGATGTAACTGATTGAACTCACCCAGGAGAGACAGACAATGGTGCTAACAGGGAGTGCTGGAGGGCATGGAAAAATCCAGGCTGAGCCAGGAGAGGAAAGAGGCAGAAGGATGACCTGGGAACAATGCTGCAGGCCAGGGAAACATGAATTTGGGATGCCAGGTGGAGCATTTGCACCTGGGCCAGCTTTCAGGGAGTTAGGAATGGGAATGGAGAAGCTGCCAAAGGAGGCCATTTCAGAGCTCTCGTTTCAAGGACAACCCACAGAATCCCTCTAAGTCCCATCAATTAGTGAAAAACCCACCCTGGAATTTCCTTCCCTGTAAAGCAGACTCCCTGCTGTGCCAGTGCAGAGCTGCATCCTGGTGGCATCAAGGGGAGATCTGGAAACATCATCTCCATCATTCTGGGCTTCTCTGAGCCTGGATCACCAGAGAGAGCAGACCAGCGCTGAGTGCCTGGCTGGGAGAAAAGCTGGAGCCATGCTCTGAAGCACATTAATTGCTTATTAATTACCCCATTCATCACGGTGACACCCTTGTCTGCATTCCCAGCGGCCCCCTTGCCATTGGCTGGGACCATCACACTGCTTTGGTAACCTGAGATACTTCTGCTGCCTCACCTCAGACCCTCCTGCATCCAAAAGGGTGGAAAATAAACCCAAAAACCCCACACCTTCATGAGAATCCGAATGACAACATGGCAGGTTGGAAACTTACCCCTCAATGGCAGCAGGGAAGTGCAGATGGGAGGGGACTTCCAGGACAAGGGGGCTCCCAAGCCCTCCAAGTTTGGGATTCATGGTACAATTTGCAAAGTGTCATCTTACAGAGCCCATCCAGGGCTTTGCTGCAGCTTCCCACAGGCAACTGCAAGTTCCCATTAAATCACAGAGAGCTGTAAACCAATCACCAGGGAAAATTTCTGTTCCATCACCGGTGCTTTTTCTTTATTTCATTATTTATAGCACTCTCTGATTTCCAGCAACTTTTTTATTATAAAAAAAAATTATTTTCTTTGTCTGAAAATTGATATAAAAAGAAATCCATCTCTCAGCCGTCATTTCTCTTAATGATGTTTACATCAGCAGATGGGGAAAAAATCACTTTTTAAAGAGAATTTATTACCCGCTGACCCAAAGCTTTCCCATACATCACTGTGCTTTCACAAAGTTAGTTTCCACAGCAACATGATGTAACTCTCCAGCGTGTCTGGGAGCTGCTGATGTTAACTCTTCCATCCCTATCCATATTTCTTGGTGATGGGATACCTGGGTCCACATGGACACCTCAAATCTGGATGATCTCCTGAGATTCCAATCTCCTGAGTTGGAAGGGACCCAGAAGAATTATCCAGCCCTCAACTCCTGGCCCTGCACTGACACCCCAACAATCCCATCCTGTCCCTGAGAGTGCTGTCAAAGCACTCCTGGAGCTCTGGCTTGGGAATAACTCTGGCTCTGGGAAAGCTCAGGCATGCTCTGCAGACAGGGACATCTTTAAGTGTCTCCTTTAATGAGACATCAAGTAACAGCTTCAAGCAAGAGGGAAAGGCTGCAGGTGTCCCAGGGAAAGGGACCAGGTGGACAGGGGTAGCACAGGAGGAAGGAGATGGATGTTTGGAGATGCTCACCACAAAATCATGGAGGGG
Source organism: Trochalopteron elliotii (assembly GCA_024734555.1). Taxonomy (NCBI): domain Eukaryota; kingdom Metazoa; phylum Chordata; class Aves; order Passeriformes; family Leiothrichidae; genus Trochalopteron; species Trochalopteron elliotii. Next base: position 628,981 of record JANPWX010000363.1, read on the forward strand.
CTTGGGTTGGAAAGGTCCTTAAAGGTCATCCAGGTCCCAAGGGCAGGAACACCTTCCACTGGACCAGGTTGCTGCAGGCTGGCCTTTTCACCAGTGTAGCTGAATTCAAGTTTATCACCAGACCCAGCAGAAACCCTGTGAGGGATCTTCCTCCAGTCCCATCTTGTCCAGCACCAAGGCCAGATGCCAGGAGAATCTGGGAACAAAATATAATACAGGGTTCTTCAGAAAAAGGCTTAGTGAAGATGGACAGACACTTAGGTCTTCAAAATAGTGACAGATTCCTCTGGGGTGAGCACCTTGTGCTGTGGTTGATCTCTTCAGAGAAACTTGGAGTAGAAACACCCAGAGAGCAGACCCTCTGTGGCTCTGGGGGCCCACGTGTGTATGAACAGCTCCAGAGCTCTCTCCAGCAGCACAGTGCACAGACAATGAGCACAAGAGCAACCAGCACCAGCACTCTGAGGAGAGGAAGGGCTCAGCACAGCACCAGGAAACTCTCCAATGATCTGGCTCCAGCTTTTGGTCCCACAGCTCCAGCCCAGCTTCAGGCCCAGGTGGATTTAGCAGGAAATCTGGCCTCTCAGCAATCAAGGTTCAGCTCCAATAGAGACAGTTGAACCTATCACTGCATTTATTGATTGCTGGGATGTTGATAAACAATTGATTTTTTCCTGCAAATGTCACCTGGAAGGAGTTTTATGCCTCTCTCTAGTGGGAGCGAGCAATAGCAGGAGCCTAACAAACACAGAGAACACAAACTATCTCCTGCCAGGGCAGATAATTCCTGCTAACAAACAGCTGAGTAACAGAAAGAAGTTGCTTCTGCTGGGATTTGGGAGTCTACCATGGTCAGAGATGGGAAAAGCATCTGCTCAGTGCTTTGGCTCAGATATCAGTGTGTCACTTTGGCACTTTATCAAAGGAATCCAATATCTCCAGCCCCTTGGCTTGAGCCAGTTACAGTGCAATAAGTGATCCACCTGAGGAGAGATGGCAATCAGCTCTCAGCACAGGCCTGCCAGAGATCAGAGACCAAAGAGAAAAAGGCTGTGGGACTGTGGGAGGCTTGTGACAACCCCCAGAGAGAAATTGTGCCAAGGGGAAAGCAGCCCCAGGAGAGCCTTGTTAGGCAAATGTCACACAGAGAGATCTGGAGTCAAAAAACAACCAGGCATTTCAAGGGGACAGGAAAAATGCAAGTTCCCTGCATCCATGGCTCCCTGAGAATTGGTGTCATATATCAGATTAGAAACCAGAAATCTGGGAACAAAATGTAATCCAGGCATTAGGATCCCTCAGGAGAAGAGGACCATGTAATTAACTTGTCCCTATCTTGGGAAAACTTTAAGTAGCATTCACAAGAGACAGCAAAACAAAAGGGCAGACTGGAAACCAGGCCCTGGCAGCTCTGATCTCCCCAGACATCCTTGGATACTGCAGAGCTCTGTTGTGAGAGTCCTCCAAGGAATTCCAAGTGTGCTGTGGATCTGTATTTCCCTCTGGACATCAGCACTGTGCTTGCTGTGCCACAGATCACTGGCATTGCACTACCAGGGTCTACAGAAGCAGAACTTCCTCCTAAACTTCCTTGTGCTCTCCCTTCAGCACTTCTTAAAAAACCACACAGTGGCCAGAAAACATCCCCAACATGCACAGCATGAAAGATGCTTCAATATCTGTTCCCTACAGCCTGGAAGGATGGAGGGAGTCCCTGTGCTAAACCACTTCTCACCTTTCCCAAAGCACAAAGCTCTCTCCAACCTCACAGCTTCCTCAGTAGCACCAAAAAAAAGGGCAGTCCTTGTCCTGGTCTGCCTGAATGAAAGGATTTGTGGAACTTAAAAGTGTTTTCTGAAATGAGTCTCCACCCATAACTGCACTTTGGCTGGTGTGGCAGCTGTGTGCTCATCACCACAATAATTCATCAGCAAACACCAACAGCTTTGGGAAAGCTGACTCAGGAGACTGAGACCTTATTTTGCCAAAAACACTTGCTCTGATTGATTTTTTTTTTCCTAAAAACAATTTAAGCTTCCTTTTCTGCATTCTGTGTGGCAGCTCTTGCACAAGTTAAAATCTCCAGCAAAGCCAGTCTGTGCTAAGAGGCATCAGTTCTGCCAAAAAATGATCCAAGCCCCATTTGCAGTGATAGGAGCATACATTGATGGGGTTACCATCATTATCAGAGATCAGACACAGGATTAGGATCATTATCAAATCAGCCTACCCATGCCATTTCCTCCACTTATCTTAAAATCCTTGAGTCTACCAGACGATGTTGACCTTTACATCAAAAAATGTCGAGCAGCCTATTTATTGGAAAGCTCCAAATTAGATGACCAAGAAGGAGAAAGCATTTCAGCAGTGGCTCCCACCCCCATCAGCATGATCCAGGACCTCCAAAATGCAGAGAACTGGCTGCAGGCTCATCAGAATAGTCTGTTTGATTGAAGGAGATGTGCTGATCGATCGGGCAGCCAGTCAGGGGGTGTTGTCCAATTCCTGCCCAGGACTGGGAGATAGATCCATCCATCCATCCATCCATCCATCCATCCATCCATCCATCCATCCATCCATCCATCCATCCATCCATCCATCCATCCATCCATCCATCCATCCATCCATCCATCCCTCCCTCCCTCCCTCCCTCCCTGGAGCCAGCTGTGACAGGCAGGAGCAGTGTGTGCAGTGGGGCTTTAAATTCCTGGCCTTTCCAACAACCCTGCCCCATGGGATGAGGGGAGCTTGGGATTGAGCTGGCAGTGGGAAGACTCAGCAAAACCACACCCTGTGGAGGACCAGGGCACGGGGGCACGGGGCTTGGAAATGGGCCTCAGCCCTTCTCCTGCTCAGGGATCCTGTAAGAGAAACTGCAATGCAGGACTCTGGAGCAGGATGCGGATGTGTGTCCCACATCAAGGATAATCCTTTCCCAAAGCTTCCCACAGTCATTGTGCATTTGTGGGTCAGGCTAAAGCTCAACAGTGACATGAGACAGTGACATGAGACAGTGAAAATTACTCTGTTGGAAAGAAAGCCAGGATACACAAGCCATGACCATGACTGGAGCTCTGGTGGGAGAGCAGTAGGAACAACCCCACACATGCTCCCAAAGCTCTGGGATGCCAGCACCCAGCCACCACAGCAACCAGGCAGGATTTTTCCCAGGATCACCTGTCCATCCTCAGACTCAACGTCCCATTTCCAGCAATCCTAAGGTCTTAAACTTTACCCACACTGCCACAGAGCTGGGGCCACTCAAGACCTTGCCACCCACACTCTGCATCCTGGGCTGCTCCTGCTCCTTCCCTGCCTTTCCTCCCAATATTTCTGCTGGAGGGATCAGCCATTGAACTCGGCCCCAAAGTCCCACCCTGCTCGTGCAGGAGTCCCCCCTGGAGTCCAGAGGAACATAAACCAAAGCCAGCTGCTCTCTGCTGTCACAGCCTAAGTGCATTAATGTCTTTTTATCTCCGTGGGGGCACCGCGGCCGCCCCCTGTTTCCATGCAATTGGTGTTAATAAAATCTCTCTCTGCAGAAGTGACAAGGGAAGGCTCCACTTCTCTTGGCAGATTTTATCTGCATTGAAATTGAAGAGCAAGCCTTGTGTTCCATAAACCCCTCTGTTGATAGCTCTCATCTGCGACCCTCCTCTGAGACTGGCTTCGGGCTGATTATTCCCTAAGAAAACATCTCTATAAGGCAGCCCTCAGCCCTGGCTTGCAATCAGCAAGTCAGCTCTGAAACACTTCTTTCAGCCAGCTTAGGTAATTTTCGCTGCAAAATTAAAAGGAAAAAAATTGTCCAGAGACAAAACATTACAGAGAGCACATGGGAAATAAGATCCAGAATAGATTTGGAGTTGTGGCCAAAAACTGGTTAGTTTGGATTGAGGTGGGAGCTGTGAGGCAGCAGCTGGAGGGAGACCTGAGGAAATTAAAGCAGGTGTTGCAGCTTCCTTTCCTCCTCAGCACACGTGGGAGAGGGAGGACAGGACCTCTGAGCTGTAGCTGAGCCCAGGTGTCCAAGCTCCGTGGAAAGTCCTAAGAAAATAGGTGGGAAAGAAGAGAAGCAGCGGCTGAGCAAAGAACACACCTGAGTGGAAAGCCAGGGGCTTTGTGCCTACCTCCAGAAGCAGGAGGTGGGAGGAGCAACTCCAGTCTTAAAGATTCTGAGGTGTACTGAAAACTGGCAGCACAAAAAGGCAGGAAAAGGGATGCTGAGGAGAGCCAGGTAGCAGGATGCCATGGAAATCAGTCTGTATTCCCTCCCATCCCAACAGATACAGATCAAACAAGTGTATGTGTGTCCATTGGGGTGCTGGGGGTAATACTGTACCCCATGTGCCACCTTAGTTAAGCCTGGATGGCCGAGTGAAGCCCTTAAGCCACTTGGAAATTCTCCTGAAGGTATTTCACCAGAGCCTTGAGGGTCTAAAGACCAAGGAAAGCCAAGCTCCCACTGGCCTCTCCCATCTCCCAACACCTTCCTTTTCCTGTCTACAGAAGAACTTCAGCATGCTCAGATTTTCCTCCTTGCTCTTGAAATCCCAGATTTATCTGGTGTGTCTTTGGTTTCACACGGCCTCTCCCCCATAAATCACTCATTCAGTTCTAGATGGATATTAAACATTATGCTCCTTATCTGTGCAAGCTGCTGCTGAGCCCAACTGGATCTGTCCACACCAAATGGAGAGAAATTATGAATGTGCTTCATCAGTCAAGGAAGGGAAAGTGATAGCAGTGAGGAGAGACAGTAAATAAGGAAAGCAACCACTGAGTAGTTCCAAAGTAAATCAAGTTATGGGAACAATTAGAGGAAATAGAGATTTTCTCTGCAATTACAGTCTTGTTGCTTCTCCCATCCACACAGACAGTTATGCAGCATCAAAATGAAGAACTGACTTGCATCTTTAAAGTTTCAGATTTTTTTTTTCCCAGCTAGGAGAACAAATCTGAATCTCTCTCTCTCCTCTCCTATCAAGCCAGCTCTACTGAACTCAGCTCTAACTTGAATATTCAATTCAAAATCAAGGCAGAGCTGGTGGTACTGATGAAACCCAGCCAAGATCCCTCCACCCACAGGTTCTGCGAAGCTTTTTGCAGGAGGTTTTGGCCAGAGAATGCAAATGAATGCAGCCCTAAAGCCCCTTGCGCTCAGCAAAGCACAACTGGAGGAATTCATTAACCATTTTCCTGGGGCATTTTTCCTAAATCCAGGTTGTAGCAGGTGAACCCTTTTCTGCCCAGTCTGTGTTCAAGTCATGACAATAATGATTTCTTGATATTGAAAAAGCATAAAACCCTAACTGGCCCCATCTAATTGGTCATGGAAGGCAAATGATTATAGACTGGGATCTAGAAGGCGGCGATTCATGCAAGTTTTACAATTAATCTAATTAATAACCTTCTATTAATTCACTGCTGTCTCTTAAGAGGTAAAAAGGAGAGGTGTGGCTGCTGTGGATGGAGACACAGCCCAGCAGCTCTGCCAGCCACAGGGTGACAGCTCGACCTTGCGAGTGTCACTGCTTCCCGGGAATTCTGCTTCCAAATCCCACCCCTGCTGTGAGCCTGGCGGGAAGGAGCAGCTCCCCTCGGAGATAAGAAGTGACAATAAGTGCCCAAGAGCCCTGATGTGCTGGGACACGTGGGGACAGAAGCCAGGACAGAAGGACACACCTCCCTGCGAGGCGCTGGAGCGGAGCAGCCCAGCGGGGTCCTGCCTTCAGCCAGGACAATGCCCTTGGAATGCTCTCCTGCCTGTTAAAATCTTGTCTGCTTCGAGCTGCCTGCAGCCCTTTCCATCCTGGCCAAAGTCAAACCCTGGGCAGAGAAACACAAAGTGCAATAAACATCGATTTTGCCCTCAGTGTGGAGTCTGTACAGGGTTCATTGGGCCTTTTCATCCCTGGGTATGGATTTTTCCACATTGCAGGTGTGAGATGGAGACTCCTCACCTAGCCCAGCTTGCAGCAAGGGTCTGACTCCCCACAAGACCCCCAAGGTTTGAAGGAGCAGGAATAAACCGAGTTTCTCTCACTGCAGCCAGAATGAAAGCAATGATTGCACAAGGTGGCACTGCCTTGAGAGGAACCCAAACCCTGGTCCAGGTAAGACCTTCCTCCCTCAGCACCACAGCCTGGGCTCCACCCTCCTCTTCCTACCTGGCTACATCCTCCAGTCTCCTGTGCCTTGGTGTAAGTCCCAGTGGGATAACACAGGATCTCACATCCCTGCCTCATTATCCTGATCATTCCAATCACCTCATTAGGCACCTCACAGCTACTCCAGCATGAGCTTGCTTGAGGACAGGGGTGAGGTTGGCTTTCCCACCATCAAGCTCATCTTAGGAGCAGGAGGGAGATAATCTTTCTGGATATGCAGAGAGCCTCAAGAAGGCAGAAAGAGAAAAGTGGCTAAAAATCAGGGATATTGCAGTAAATAATGCAGGATTGGACACACATGGCAGTGCCAGCCTCTTCTCTGTCAGAGCTCTCCTTCCTAATAAATGTATCCAGTTAAAACAGGGATGAAAATTGAAATAGAATTGCTGTCTTGCAAGAGCGGGTGAGAGCTTTTGTCTTTCCCTCTCAAAAGTCAGACAAAAGGTCAGCAATTTCTAAAATTTGTAAAACACACAGAAAAAAACCCAAACAAAACAAAAACAACAACAAAAAAATGAACGAACAAACAAACAAACAAACAAAAAAACCAACAAGAAAAACAACCACCCACCACACAATAGAGAAGAAATTTGATCCAAGGACTATGATGATTCAATCCAAACCAGGCAAATTTCAACTTCTCTGAAAGTCCCACACAGTAACTGGGGCTTCTAATTTGAAAAGAATATTTCAAACAGCCCAAATTTTCTGCCTTTTTCTTTTTTTTTTTTTTTAATCAAATGAGAAAATTAATTTTTAAAAATCCTCCCTGAGAAAAAAAAAGCAGGTTTTCAGGGGAAAGCAGATGAAATGAAAAATTCTTTTGCAGGTTTTCTCTGAAGAGGAGAAGGTATTTTTCACTGAAATGGATGGAATCTGTTCTCTTTCCTGATGAAAGGGAATTATGCTTCTGGACAAATCCCTGCAAAGAGGACAGTCCATGCCAGGGCACAGAGCATCTCCAGGCTTTCCCCCGAAACCTGCCCTGGCAGAAACCCTCCAGAGCTGTGTTGGCTCCCAACTGCAGGTTTCATTTAAAGCAAAGAATTCAACTCAACTCAAAACAAAGCTCTTCAATTTGGATTTTTCCCAGTGGTTTTGCTGTGGTTTTGAAAGTGAAGCTAAAATCAACAATTACAGAAATTGCTGTGCCTGCGTAACGAGCACAGCAGTGGAAAATTCCCATCCCGCTCTGGACTCAAACTCAGAGCAGATCCTGCTCACAGGGCTGGCTTTGAAGAACCAAATGAATTTTCCTCTGAGTTACCAGGAAGCAGTGCTGAAATATCCCCTGCTGAAATGAAACCCACCCTGATAACATCCAGCAAAATCCCAGCCTTAAAAGGGATCATGATTTGCCCTCCCAGACAAGGGAGTGGTGCCCTACCAGTGCAGAGCCTTGTCCCTGGAAGTGCTTAATTCCATATGCTTCAGAGGATAGAAGAGAAAAAAAAATAATTAAAAGGCCCTTAATGCATCTGGCCAATTAAATAAAGCTGTAAATGGCAAGGAAATAATTCCTTGCTGACCCCTGCAGCAATCAGCTGCTGACCTGCAGCATGAGAATTGATTAGCCCTATCTTAGCGTGGCTTGTATAACTACAAATGTTATTATTGGCCATAAAATCATCCAGCCCTTTATGCAGCCCATTGGTGGCATTTGGCTCCCTGACCTCCCCAGCCGTGAATTTTGCCTGCTGGAAGGAGCAGCCCTGGGCTGGGAAAAGCCTTTCTGTGCATCCCTGTGGGACTGGGAGGTGGTTTCCAATGGTGGGCAGCACTGTCCCAGTTTGCCCCAGCCCAGCCCTCGGTAAATTCGCCGCAGTGAGGGGTTAAGTGCCCAGAATAAGCTCAGCCTTGCAGCTCTGAGCTGCTGCTGTTGTTGTTCACCAGGGCCTGGCCTTGGGGGCAGGGAGAGCCCAGGCTTCCCTCAGCCCCTCTCACTCCCTGAATAACACGGCAGTCAGCACCAGGCTGAGTGAAATCCTGCCCTTTTCCTGAGAGACAGCAAGGCTGGGGTGGGATCTGCCCTTGTCTTCCTCTCTAAGAAAATCCCATTTTCCTGCTGCAAGTGCTCACTCAGCACCTGCCCTGGAGCAGAGCTCCAAAAGCTGCTTCCAAACACCTTTGGAGATGATCAATAAGGAATTGCTGGTTCTCTCACAGCTCAGAGCCATCTCTCCTTATGTCATCCCTCTTCCCTCTGCCTTCCCTCGACCTTTTGTGCTGGGCTGGGTGCACAGGAAACCAAGGAGCTCTGGGAAGCAAACTGGCAGGTGAATTAGGAACAGGGAACAATTTCTCTCTGGGCAGAGCTGGAGCTGTGTGGAGACCTGAGCCAGTGCTGACAGGACTGATGTGGCTGCTTGGTACATTCTAAAAATCCAGATAAATCCAATGACTTTGGTACCTAAAAGGTGTGCAGGATATCTCAGTCGAGATACGAGAGTTGGAGCCCAAAATCTGAAATCTCTGGTGAGTTTTATCCAGTTTAAGTCCTCAAGACTATCAGGGAGTGGATATTTTCTGTGTCCCAGACAAACCTTGAAGACAGAGGTGTCTGGAAAGGGGTTGCTCTGTGGCAGGACACAGAACCCCATCATCTCAACAATCACTACAGCCTCCTTATTCTCCTGGAATATTCTCCTGGAATAAGGTGAAGCAGAGAATGTTAGAAGTGCTCCCAAAACTGGGGATGCTCTGAGGACATATTTCCATCTGGCCTGTGTTGAGAAGGGAGTCTGAAAGAGGAATAACCAGCAAAGCCCAGCCCAGTCCTAAAAATTTCCCCAAATGATACAAATGATCACTGCACAGGTTTGATGCCTCTGGAAACCAATGGACAAACTAAAGCAACCCACCCTGTGTTGGGCACAGCACCAGAGACCATCTTCAAATGAGGAACCAAAGATTTTATGAAGGAATGCTGAGACAGAGACTGGAGGAGTTGGGAATTGCACCATGTTTCCAGCCTTTCCTGGAGGGCTGGCTGTGGAGAGGAGATGCTCCATGCTGGGGAACATACCCCTCATCCCCTGTTCCCAACACTGATGTCACACTGTCCCCTCCAGCAGTAGAGACAGTGTCACACTGTCCCCTCCAGAGTCACCTGGAGTCTGGGGGACACCTCTCCTCCTCAGGGGAGCACGTTTGCATTCACAGCCTCAAAACAAAGCATTTCTTTCCAAAAGAAAGAGAAGCAGAGGGGAGAGAAGCAGAAGGAAAGGCAGGAGGGGAAGGGGTGGGACAAAAGGGAAGGGGCAGCTGTGCACTCCAGCCCTTCCTGAGCCCTGCTCACCTGGAAACTCCCTCAATTTGATGAGAGCCCCAATTAGCATGAGGCTGGTCCCCATGGAGAGCCGGGGAGGGAGGGAAGCTTTCACTCACCTGCAGGGCTGGCAAAAGCCTGAGGTGCTGAAACCTCTAAGAAAGGCATCTGTGTTGGTATTTAATGTGTCCACATGCCCAGAGCTGAGAACAGTGGGTGTGAATATCAGTGCGAACGTGCAGTACCCCATCCCAAAGGCTCCTGCTGCAGCTCTTCCCTCACAGCCTGTGCTGCTCAGGTCCTGCACAGAGAGGGACTCAGAGGGCAGCACTCACACAAGCCACCTGCTTTCACATGATTGCTCCAAGGGTCTCCCTACAACACCCAGACAAACCAAGAATTCTCTCCAGAGCCTCTCTTGTCCCCTTCACCTAAAGGAAGGGAAGGGGGAGCAGAAAGTTCTTGCTGACAGTCATCCAGGTTGGCTATCAAAAGCCTGGAATAAAAAATAACCTGCATTTTGTTGGCTGCATTCTCTCCTACCCAGTACCAAATGTCCCCAGTGTTTGGGCAGGGGCACTTCCCATTGTGGCTCCACAATCGGGGTGGCAGGTGCCAGGAACAGAGAAGGTAAAAGGAAAGGGAATAAAGACAGCAAAGGAGTGGCAATGAAGAAAGAGGAAGGAAAATAAAGAGGTGAAGTGGGCACAAGAGCACAAGGCAGGGGGGGGCTGAGTGAATCCATCAGAGGAACAACTCAGCAGCTGCTCCTGCCTTCACCCCGAGCTTTGCCAGAGCTTTGGCTAAGTCCAACAACAAATACCCACTGTACCAGGGAGATTATCCACATTTAAACAAGCAGGAGGGAAGCAAGGCCTGAGCAGAGGAACAAATGGCATCCCTGAGGACTGAGGAGAGCATTCCAGATCCTGGATGCTGGTGCTGGCTGCACATCCCATTGCTCATCACAGGGAGCACCAGACCAAGGCTCCCCCCTCTCCCAGTCTGGAGGTCAGGACTAGGATGGTGCAGTATGTGATGAAATGTTTTTAATCACATCCACAAGCTTTCAATTTCAGCTTGTTTTAACCACAAATGGCTGCACTTGTGAGAGCTTTAATGTGTTGGCTGCTTTGGGGTGACAAGGAACAGAATTTTGGTTCACGTACACAGAGAATCCCAGAATGGTTTGGGCTGGAAAGGACCTTACACTCATCCCATTCCACCCCCTGCCAGGGGCAGGGACACCTTCCACTATCCCAGGGTGCTCCAAGATCCTGGGAGTGTCACCTTGGACACTCCTAGGGATCCAGGGGCAGCCACAGCTGCTCTGGGCAACCTGTGCCAGGGCCTCCCCACCCTCACAGGGAACAATTCCTTCCCAATATCCCATCCAGATCTACTCTCTGGAAGCCATTCCCCCTTGTCCTGTCCCTCCATCCCTTGTCCAAAGTCCCTCTCCAGCTCTCCTGGAGCCCCTTTAGGCACTGGAATGGTCTCTCAGTTTTCCTTGGAGCGTTCTCTTCTCCAGGCTGAGCACTCCCAGCTCTCCCAGCCTATCAGTGCCCAGATGAATGCACCAGCAATGCCTTTACCTGCCTAAAAGAGACCCTTGGAAGAGCAGTATGTGTAGAAAAGCAGAAGATTCAGTAATGAGCTGGTGCTGAAAACCCCCTGAACAAGTCAAGGCAACAAATGAGATGCTGCAGTCAGAGTTAAACATCATAAACAACCTTAACTCTGCCTTCCCTTTCCAGGCAAAAATCAAACCTCAAGACAAGCCTACAAGCACAGCGAGATGTTTGCACGAAGATGCAGGTCTTGAAAAGTGGCATATGGATAACAGTGCCTTGAATAGAAAATATTGAATTCCCCTTATTAAATCTCTGCCTGCAAAATCCATTGTGCAAAACACGAGGTCAGCTCTTCATGTTCTGCCTCCCCTCAGCTTAAATGCATCATCCCTACCAAGGCAAGGCTCCAGGATAGAGATTTCAAATAAATGTAAGGGTTTGTGGAGTTTCCCAGCCAAGCAGCTTTCAGGATTCGGAATTACAAAACAAGTTAGGAATATTTCCCAGAGATTCATTAAAATCCTTTACTGGACCCCTTTAAAATATGCACCTTAAATAAAAAAAAAATAAAAATAAAATAAAAAAAAAGAGAAGAAAAAATAATAAAATACTGTTGCTGCATAAACAAGTACAATTGAAATGGATTAATTTCATTTACAGCATTTAATTACAGTAATTATTGAAAGTTCTGCTCATGTTTCTGTGTCTCTTCATCCTCACTGATGCCATGAGAGCATCAAAGAACACGACTAACACATGTCACACCTGGTACCTTCTCTTACCACCTCCCCCTCACACAGAGAAGGACAATTGTGCACTGCAGTGTTTTCTTTCAGTGTGATTTTGATTTAGATGAGTTATTCTTCCACTTTCTACTCTTCTAATCTGACACTTGACTCAAAAGAGGGCCAAGGTATCCCACTCCTGCTGGAGGAAAAGCCAAAATGTAGCACTCTTGTGCTGAACACTGAATTTTTTGCATGATGCCACCTTGAGTCATTTTCTTCTTGTCCTTTCAGTAAATACCCTGAAGGAATAAAAACACCTGAGGCTGAACAAAAGGGCTCCAAACTAACACATAACAAGCTGCTTTTTAAGAGAGTTGTGTGAGCCCTTGAAAAAATCCAATAGTCTCTTGACTTAATGCTGGAATCCACTAGAGCAGGTTTTTATCTACTTGTGCACGTTCCCGTCAAGAAGGTGAAAACACAAACACAGGCACAGGGAAGCACTCACAGGCTCATGGATGGAATTGTCAGTTCTGTCCCAGTGCCCTTTGTATGGGACACAAGGTACTGGCCCAGTTCAGGCCCTCACTGCTGGCCAAATCTGCTCAGTTTTATGTTGGGCTGACTCCTTTTCCTCAGCCAATATAAACCATTCCATCAGATCTGGATAATTCAGCAGAGGTGGAACAACGTTCCAGCAGCTGATCTGCAGCCAGTGCTCATGACAGGGTTAACCAGAGATTCCCAAGTAAGGAAACCACAGCTCCCAAAACCAAATCCTCCTGAGCATTTACCCCTTGAACTTTGTTGGACTTCCAAAAGGCAAAGAGAATAAATGGCACATTATGGAATTATTAAGGTTGGAAAAGTCCTCCAAGACCATCAAGGCGGATCCCCACCTTGTCATTCAGCCCAGAGCTCTGAGTGCCATGTCCAAGGATTCCTTGGACACCTCCAGGGATGGGGACTCCAAACCTCCCAGGGCAGCCCCTTCCAGTGCCTGGACACCCTCTCCATGAAGAAATTCCTCATGGTGTTCAACCTGAACCTCTCCTGGCACAGCTTGAGGCCATTTTCCCTTGTTCTGTCCCTGTTCCCTGGGAGCAGAGCCCGACCCCCCCGGGCTGTCCCCTCCTGTCAGGGAGTTGTGCAGAGCCAGAAGGTTCCCCTGAGCCTCCTTTTCTCCAGGCTGAGCCCCTTTCCCAGCTCCCTCAGCCCCTCCTGGGGCTCCAGCCCCTTCCCAGCTCCGTTCCCTTCCCTGGACACGCTCCAGCTCCTCAATGTCCTTCCTGTCATGAGGGGCCCAGAATTGGACACAGCTCTGCCCACATAACCTCATCAGCCCATCTGAACTAAATTAACTGTGTCAACATTGGATGCACTGAGCAGCTTCAAGGAGATTCCCCGGGGCAGACCCAGCTTGGTCACTCAGCTGTCCCATCTCAAAGGCCACCAAAGATACACCAGGTCATTCTGGGCGCAGCTGAACTCACAGAGCAGCACCTGGCATCACATCCAGACATTTTGGTGATGCTGCCATGGATCAGCACACAGCACATTTTCATTTCAACTCATTGCTTCCAAGCAGGAAGCATTTTTAATTTCCTCCAGCATTAGGGATAATGTTAGTCACTACAAATGAAATGAAAGACACCACCCAAAATGCATTTGCAAATGCACCCTAAATAGTAGACACTATTTGAGTCAGATGCAGCCAGGATTGTAATTGGAAGCTGCAGAGAGTGCTCTTTCAGGATTCATAATAACTGGCATTTTGCTGAAAAGGTTCCTGTGATAAAAATGTTCACAAGTAAGGGCCAGCTCCTCCAAAACATGCAGCTCATTCAAGCAACACAAAGTACCCCAAAACTTTCCAGGTGAGCTATGTGGATGTGTCCTCGCATGGCTCCAGCAGGGCAAAGCAGGAGGAACACAGCAGGAAAGGTTCCTGGAAGGACAGCAAGAACTTTACAAGGTCTGGATTGGCTTTTCCATGAAAAGCAACCCAATGGGTTGGGATGCTGCAGCCTAGAAAAGAGGAAGGTGAGGGAGATTCAGAAATCGTGAGTCACTGGAGGAGTGGGAAAGGATCACAGAATCCCAGGATCACTGAGGTTGGAAAAGTCCTCCAAGACCATTGAGTCCAAGCTGTGCCTGATCCCCACCTTGTCCCCAGCCAGAGCTCTGAATGTCATACCCAGGCATTCCTTGGACACCTCCCGGGATGGGGGCTCCAAATCTCCCTGGGTATCTCCTTCCAGTGTTTAACAACCTTTTCCATGAAGAAATCCCTCCTGATGTCCAACCTGGCACAGCCCAAGGCCATTTCCTCTTTTCCTGTCACTGCCTGGGAGCAGAGCCTGACCTCACCTTGCCACAACCTCCCTTCAGGTACACAATTACTCCTTAACCACCTTGTCCAGCCCCAGAGGAAGGAGCATTAGAGGGAAGCAATCAAAGAGATCCCCAGCAAATCAGGGAGGATGGTTATGAGGAAATGGGGTTGGAAAGTGGGCATGTGGCTCAAGGCAGAGCTGGGCAAGTACTTGGAAGTGAAATCCAGCAAGGATTATTAGACAGATGAGTCTTCCCTGACACAGAAAATATCCTAAGCTGAAAATAATTAGGGCCCAAGAGAGTATTCAAGGAAAGTATCAGAACTGTTTGCCTCTCCCTCCTGTTCTCCAGGAAAGCAATTATGGTCAGTGGGTCTCTGCAGAGGGTGGGGTTTTATCAGCTGCCTTTTCTCACTGCAGTGAGCAAAGGAGCCCTCCATGCTCTCCTGGGGCAGGGCAGAGCTGTGTAGAGAAGAATGCAGAGAAAGCTGAGGTGGGGGGACAAGAAATGGGAAAAGGGGGGCAGAGTAGGACAAACACGGATGTACCTGGTTCTGCAGGCAGCCCTGAGGACTAATCCTGGTCTTACTGACTTCAAGGGAGAGGGAGGAGAGGCTGAGCTGCTGTAATGGGGCTGTTGCAGCTGTGATGGTTTTAGGAGAAGAGGAAAGGAAAATTTACAGGGAAAAGCAGCATCTCCAAGAAAAGCAGGTGTTCAGGTGGGGAGAGCAGTCGGCACTCGGGAAATGCAACCACTGGATCAAACCTGCAGTGGTGCATCCCAAAACTCACCTGTTTCCCTCCCAGCCAACTGCAGCACCCTGAAAGCAATGAAAGGTGCTCCTCTCCCTCCCAGGGGTGGCTCCCCGAGCTCACAAAGACAGATGAGCCCCAAATAAGGATCAATAACCAGTCTGTGAATAAGGCAAGATGGACGAGGGAGGGAATGGGCACTGAAAAGGGCAAGTTCCAGGCAGGATTAATGATGGAGAGGGAGTTGCACTGGAGCAAAAGTCACACTGCTCAGCTCCTTGTGCCTTCAGGAGGGAGAGGGTTTGGAAGGAGTGATGTGTCCCAAGGAATCCAGATGCCAGTGAAAGCTCACTGGCACATCCAGAGTGCTTCTGTCTCGGTGTTATGGGGTTTAGATGGCAGCAGGGACAGATCCAGGAGAAAGGGAAGGAGCTGGAAAGCCATAGGGAAGTCTCACAAAAGCACAAGCTTGTGCTGGTAACAGCTCAAGAAGGGATTGGGAAAAAAGCCCAAATCTGCTCATCTCAAAGCCCCTCTCTACCTCTCCTACAACATTCCACTCTTAGTTCCTTCCGTTCTCATCTTCCAGGCCACAGCCCTGTGCCCAGCCAGGCTGCTGTGACAATCAAAACCATTCCTTCAGTCTTGTGTCTCCATCAGGATGTGGGGGGAGGCAATAAACACCCCTTCTCCTGCAAGCAGCAAGCAGCTGCACAGCTTGCTCCAGGCACAGGGCTCTTGGAGGAATGTTACCTCGGAGGAAATCATTAAAGGAATCCGGCTAATTTTGTAATTCACACCTGGACTGCAAATGTTAAAGAGCCTGCAATAATCTCTAATGAAATATCACATTGTTTAAAGAGTTCCCAGTGAAATTCGCCCTTAATTGATTTTTGATCTGTGAAAAAACACCGTGGAGAGAGAGAGAAGGTATCAGTCAGACGCCTGTTTTATCCCTCCTGCGAGCATTTTCCTGCCTTTGTTTCCTTTGTCCCCAAGGAATCAACACTACACCGAAGAAAGCAGCCTGGAAGACACTACAAAACTAATAAATAACACTCAAGTGGGAATCCTGCACATCCTGTGCTGTGGGAACAGCACATCCTCTTAAATCATCCTGAAAAAGGTGAAGCAGTCTCCTAGGACAGCTCAAAAATCACAGAATGTGGATTTGTAGCAAGAGCCATCCTGGACAAACCCCATGAGCTGGACTTTCTCCAACCCTCAGGAACCTCCCCAACAGGATCAAGGCTGATCCCTTGTGCAGTGACACATCTCATCTCACCCTCAGGATATCACAGGAGAGCTTAATCCAGGCATGAATGACACAGAGCAGTGACCAAAAATATTGACAGCAAAAAACCTGGCAGAAAATTCCTGACAGAGGCAGCGTCCGGCTCAGGACGTGCCAGGGCAGCTGCTGGAGCCAAGGAGGCAGGTCAGGATTAACTCACAAGATAATGCACTGCAAAGCTCTTCCAAAACCCAGCAGCAAACTGCCATCAAGGAAATGAGCAAACAGTAAAATATAGCTGGGAGAGATGAGAGGAAATGCATCTCTAAACATCACTGGAGACCCAAATAAACTGCTGAACCAGGCAGCTGGAAAACACTGGGCATCAATAAGGCTTTAACTAACATTTACAGCTGCCACAGAACCTGCTGCAAATAACCAAAGTTAAAAGGAAAAAGGGGGGAAAAGAAAGGAAGGAAAGGATGGGCAAAGGTTCTCTTAAGAGCTGCTGGAAGGAACCACAACTAAACCAGCAGGGGAACACTTCCCATGGCAAACAAATTGTGATGGGATTGATGGCAGGGTGAAATCTGGGAGGCTGCCAAGAGAATGGGAAAACCCCTGGACATGCTGAACATCTTCAACAATAAAGCCTTTGATAAAATAAAGAGACTACTAATTAAGGAATTACGGGGAGAAGAATCCTCACAACTGCCATGTTCAGATCAGTGCTGCTCACTAACAGGTTCATTTGGCTGAACCTGGGATAACAATGGATAACCTGGGACAACAGGGGATGCCTTCCCCTCAATTACACAGCACAGATATCAGGTTTATAATATGGCCCTGGCACAGGTTGCCCAGAGCAGAAGCTGTGGCTGCCCCATCCATGGAAGTGTCCAAGGCCAGGTTGGACGGGGCTTGGAGCAACCTGGGATAGTGGAAGGTGTCCCTGCCCGTGCCAGGGGGTGGGGCTGGATGGGCTTTAAGGTTCCTTCCAACCCAAACCATTCCATGACTTTATGATTCTATGGTTCTTATGGGAATGATCAGATCAATTTTGCTTATTGTAAAGCATGTGTTGGCTTATACCTCCAGCAAGAGTGGTGCTTTTCAGCTGCTGCTGGAGAACTTTCCTTATCATTCCACACATCCACACATCTCTGTGAGATCCAGTGAAACTTCCACCTCAGCTGAAATGGGGGAATCAGCCACATGGGATTCCAATGGAGTGGTTCCCCTGTGACCATGAGCTTTATCCATGAGCAGGACTCAGCTGGGACCAGTCTCTGCAGGAGTGTCCAGGCAGAAGCACCGAGGGAAGCCCTGTGTGGAGCTGTCCCTCCTGAGGGCTTTTCTTTCCTGTACCAATCTGAGGGACTTCCTTCAGCATCTCTCCCTCAGCTGCCTTGTCTAGACTATCACGCTGAGCATCTGCGGCATTTCATAATCTTCTTAAGAATTGTGACCTTCAGTTCTGTGTTACAGTGACCTGAAAGTCTGTCCAAGAAAAACATGAGCTTCATTTTAAAAATACACAAATTCCTCCAGCTGAGCTGTTCCCAGGCAGGTCCAAACCATGCCACATTTTCTCACATCTGCAAAGAGCTGCTGTATGTGAAGTGTATTTCCTTCCACCCCAATTCCTTGGGTATAATCATGCACAGTTTATTTTTAAAAATTCAACAACTCAGTAATTTCTCCCCTTGTATATCCCCTTCACCTTCTGGGAAAAATAAAAAACAGGCAAAGAACCAGCTCCATACAACAGATATCAGTGATAGCCCTGGAAAGTGCCAGGTGCCAGGACAGGCCATCCAGGAAGCCTTCAGCAGTCTCCTCTGGAGCTGGGCACATCTGCAGATCTTCAGAGCATCTTTTATGTCCAGTGCCTGCCATCCACAGCACAGAAGCTGATGTGAGGTCACCATGCCCAGGGCCAGGACACACCTGGGAGCCATTTCCATATCCCAGGCCCCTGTTCCATCCACTCATTCTGGAGGCTGAGGCCCTTAGTTTGTTGTTTAAGGCACAATTTAGTGCACTCCTTACCTGCTTCCTTTGAGTCTAATGATCCACGCTCTCAATTTGATTTGTCTGCCTTGGAAGTCTGCTCCTCACTAATTCCCATTCATCCATCTAGTTTTCCTTGTTCCCTGCAAACTGTCATTTTTCTGACTGCAACATATTCAACTCCATCATCCCAGGCATTTTATTTGTGTGGTTCTGCTCTAACAGCGAGCATGGCTGTTTCAAATTATGCCTTGCTTTCAGTTTTGCTTGAGTGTAAAAATGTCGTGTAAAAATGAACTACCCTCTGATGAAGGCTTTCAGCCTTCCCATTTGAGGAACAGCAGGCAGCTTTTTGATTCGGGGAGCAATGGGAGAAGGAGCAATCCAGCTTTTGTTTTACAGATTGCTACAATAGATAGCTTCCCTGTAGGAAGTGCAGCACTATATTATGCTTATGTAAAGGGTAATGACTGGGAACTTGGAAAACTCTCCTCTTTGGAAGTGCCTGACAGCGGGAACAGCAGGTGTGGAGGGAGAAGAAAGCTCCAATGCCTTTCTGTCCTGACTTTCTCTTCTTTTATGTTTGGAGACTGAACTCAGTGTCAGAAGCAAGTCGGCTCCTGCAGGTACATGAAAGTGGAGAGGTGTGAACGTGGCAAGGAAGAAACCCAAAGAAACAGGGGGAGGCACCGCTAGGGCTGAACCCCGAAGGCTGGCCCTGAGCAGCAGCAATGAAAGGGGCTGTCCTCAGCACTAAGAGGCTCTTTAGCTCACTGTGGGGAAACTGGGCAATTACCCGAGGGGCTGGATAAGGGAGAGAACAAAGCACCAGCAAACGCTGCTGAGGAAAGCCTGTGTCGTGTTCCAAGAGCAGCACAGCACAGCACACCAGCAGCAAGCTGAGGAAAACCCACTGGCACCCTCCACAAAGACATTTCTGACCCACAGGAACATCAGATACTGAAGGTGCCCCTCTCTGTCCCTGCAGACCTGAGGCAAAATGCTCCTTCCCTCTGCTAAACAGCACAATGAGCCACCACAGAGAGCAAAGCTCCAAAGAGGGACCCTTTGCTTTGCCTATTCCAGGCACAAAAGACACAAAGCCCCAGGAAATGCCACCAAGGTGCAGGATCTGCTGAAGTCTGAGCTGAGCAAAGCTGGCTCAGGCAGCAGCTCAGGGAAAGCACTCAAGGGTCCTATGTGAAAGCAAAGACACGAGCAGACACGGAGGGAGAACCAAAATGCAGGACACTGCTCCAAGTCAGACCAGGAGCAGCTCTCTGGGGTGAATCAGAAAATACAGCTTGCCTGGTTTGCCCCTGAGGGAGAAAGTCTCCCTCCTCTAGTCCAGAGCCTTCAGGCTGAGCCAGGGTTTTCACGGCAGCTTTTCCAATTTTGGGGGTCACATCCATCACCTACCCTGGTGTGTGTCCAGCTCCATGATATCCAACTCCCTGGGTGGCCTTTGGGAACAACAGAAAGAAACCACAATTAAGTAAAAAGTAGCAGGAAATTCCCTGAATAGAGATTTGTATGAAAGAACTGAGGAAGTAGAAAACTCCTGTGTATTCCCCTAAACTCTGTAAGAATTGCTAAAAGCAGCTGAACAAAGGGACAAGAAGCTGCTGGGACAACACAGTAATGCACATTTACTGAGAACATGGATCAGAGCAGCCCGAGGATGTGATTTGCATCCCTTTCCAGGCTGAGTTTTAGGAAACCAGCAGCTCCCAAACAAGCAGGCAGAGGCATGGTGACACAGAGCAGCCGTGCTTGTGCTGGACAACAAAGACCTCCCCGATGCTCTGAGAGGAAGGAAACAAAGATGCAGCAAAATACAGACAAATTAAAAGGACTCCACCAGTCACAACAGCATGAGGACAATGGGAGTTCTAAGCTTTATGCCCAGGGAAAGCACAGACTGAAATACAAGTGGTACAGTCAGCACAGGAGATGCTACACAAGCCTAAAATACAGCTTCGTTCATGGAGCTGTGGTGCAAAAGCTGCAGGAGGTGAATAAACAGCTGATACACACAAGGAATTGAAAGAGGGAGTGATCTGCATGATCCCCACATTATCTCTGCCAGAGAAAACCTCAAATGGTGTTTAAGGAGTGGGATGTCTCTCAAGCACACTGCAGCCAGCACTGGGTGAGAGGAGAGCAGCACAGCAATATGTGACAGTAGCAATATATACTGGGAGTGCACTGCAGGAAAAGGAAACCATTCTGAGAGCAACAGACATCTCTGATCCAGAAATGTGCCCATCACAGGATGAGGGGCAAGACAGGGGAGTGCAGCAATAAAATCAAACATTTGCTAGCACCGAGGGAATTCCCCCCAGTCAGAGCACACATCCAAACACAGGGGACCGAGGAGACTCTAATTCCCTTGGGAAGAGGAAAAGCAAGCAGCAAACTCCAGCTGTGGCAGCAGGACACACACAGAACACACTCTGGAGGCAGGGAAGCAGCAGCCTTACCGTGATCCCGATGCTGGCAGTCAGCGGTGATGGGATGGGAACGCTCCTTGGGATGCAGGCTGCAGAGCCACCAGCAGTACCACAAACACCACCCCAGGCAGGGAGGATCCCTTGGAGGCTCTGAGGCTGTGGTTTAAGGTCTGCTATATGAGAACGAAGTCCTCTCTGGCTGCTACAAACAGCCAGGAGGGGAGCGGTAACTCCGAGATGAAGCCGATAAAGGATCACACACAAGTGATTTCCCATCTTCAGCTTCCAACCCCGTCCCACAGAGAGAGAGCAGCACAGCTGACAGCCACAGATCTGAGAGAGGCTCAGAGATTATTGGGACTTGGGAATGATCTAATAAAACCTCTTCCTAGTCCTGCTGTGCCCCAAGACAAACACACATTACAGCTGCATTAAGACAACACAGCTGCTCTGTAAAATAACAGAGCTCTTTCCAAAATGCCACGACGTGGAGGAAGGTAAAATCCAGCCACACAATGGCAGGGAAGAGGGGCCTAAGTCATCCCATATGGAAAAGAAACAGCTATAACTGTGGTCACAGTAATCCCAGGAACAGGTTTGGCTTGCTGGGAGCCTGCTTACCAAAACAGATGCAATTTATGTTCAAAGTCAGGAAGGCTTCAAGAAGAAAACCTCAAATCACTACTGGGTGGGTTTTTTTAAAGCCACAGCTCACAGTCCAAAATATCTCCTGTGCCTCCCACTGAATGGGAAATCTCTGAGCTTTGCCATGTGCTGCTGAAAGGAGGGCTGTCTCCAGGGATGCATCTCTCCCAGAGCATTCTCCAGAGGGCTGACCTTCTCCCCAAAATAAACACAGCAAACTGCCCAAAGACGTGAAAAGCATCCAAACAAGTGAAACACTTGGCCAACAGCAAAGCCAGGCTTGGAGAGCCTCCAGGAGCTCCAGGACCAAGCTCTCCTCTGCAGGAGCTCCCATCCATCACCCCAGTTCCAGGCTGCCTTCTCCACTGCTGGGAAAGGCACCGGCAGTGCCAGCTCAGCACTGGGGCCGTGACACAGAGCAGCTCTCTGGATCAGGTCATGGCATTCCTGGAGGAGCTGAAAAGCTGTAAATCCATGAGAGATAGTGCAGGAGGGTGCTGACCTTCCTCCTGACCATTCCACCTGCCATATTCCCCAGAGCACCTTTCCTGCAGGTTAAGCTGGGCAGGAGTAGGAGTGCCAGAGGTCTGGCAGGTGCCAAACACCCAGAGAAGTGCTGATCAGGAGGAAAAAGGAGACATAAATGAGGCACACACCACCCTTCAGAGACCTTACAGCAAAGTAGGAAGGAGCCTGACATGGAGAACAATTTCTCATTAACTTCCCAGGCCCAACCTCATGGGGAAGTATCCAGCAGGGCTGTGGGAGGCACTCCAGGAAGCACAGGGAAACCAGGTGTCAGTGGGACAATCCCAAAATTCCAGTTGTGTTCACTCCCTGTGCTTTTGTACCTTTTACCTGGGAGAGAGAACAGAGCCAGAGAGCCAGCACGAGCTACCACAGCAGCAAGGGCAGAACCAGGAATTCAAACAGCTCTGAATTAGCTACAGAAAAGCTGAAGGAGAAGAGCAGGGAAGCAAGGCACTGTCACGGGGAGAAACCCCTGCTTGGGAAATGGAAGATGCCCTCATCCAGCATCTCCCATTCCTGTGTGACCCCAGAGGGCTGTGCTGGGAAAGAGAGATAAAGGGGGAATGGCCTTAGACTGAAGAGACAATAGATTTAGATTAGATAGACAGGAGAAATCCTTCCCTGGGAGGGTGGGGAGACCCTGGCACAGGTTGCCCAGAGAAGCTGTGGCTGCCCCTGGATCCCTGGAAGTGTCCAAGGCCAGACTGGACAGGGCTTGGAGCAGCCTGAGATAGTGGAAGGTGTCCCTGGAGGCGGAACTGGATGGTCTGTCAGGTCCCTCCCAACCCAAACCATTCTGGGATTCCTTGATGAAGACAACAAACAAGTGAACTGGAAAAAGTAACCAAAGAGTCTCAGAATTACAGTCTGCCTGATCCCAGGAAAAACAACCCTTTTTCTTGGGACCAGCCGTCCAGGAAGCAAGCTTAGACTGAATACACACATCCCCACTCCTGAAATACCCCCAAACTCTTGGTGCATTCCCCTCCACAAGGTCAAGAAATGAGTAGAGGAAGCTGAAATGTGGAAGGGCAGAGTTGAGCAGTGGGAAAGAAGAACAGTTTCCCACAGAGGCCGACAGAGACTCACCCTTGTCACAGCCAACAGCTCTTGCATGAGGCAATTTTCTGTCAGCACACCAATGATGCTCCCATCCCAAACCCCAGACCTCATGATGTGAAGTTTGTGCCAGCAGTGGGAAGCCCAGCTCCTTCCAGGGAGCAGCAGGAATTGGGGGATGTCTCCACTCAGGGAGCTGTGGGTGCAAGGAGGGTGAAGGAGCCCCATGACTGCTCCCCCAGCCCAGCTCTCTGAATGGAGATGGGCCTCTTTTTTTCCACATGGTCCAACATTTCAAAGCCTGAGTGTCCATTGCTGGGGCTGGGACAGTGGTGGTGAGGATTGATCCCCTTTGCTGACAGCAGAGACACATGGAGTGAACAGGAGAGGGCTGGAGTGGTTATTGATTTGCTACATGACCTTGGCTAAGTCACTTAACCTCAGTTTCCTCATCTGGATATTGGGAATTATGGGACTTGCAGAGTGCCACAAATTCATCAGAGGGAACTACTTAAGAGCTCTTTATGACTTAATGGGATTTCCCACTTGAAAATTACTCCCATGAGGATTGAAGTAGTGGGACTGGGATATTTATACTCCTACTGTAAGTGCAGACCTTCCTTTTTTTTTTTCCCTAAAACAGTCATGTAAATCTTACAGCTCAGGAGCACACAAGTGTCCAAACATGTCCAGCCTCAGTGATTTTTACAAACACTTTTTGAATCAACTCTGACCATGGTAACAAGACCCTCTCCTTGTCTGATTCAGAGGGATTCAAACGTTCAGAGCAGCAGACCCTGAGCCACTGGGGAAAGATGCTCAGCTGGGTGCTCATGGTGTGAAATTTGCTCAAATTCACCTGCAGACTGTCACACAGTGGCTCCCTGGAAGAAGTGAAAATCCAGAGGATTAAAAGCTAAATGTAGCAAGAATGCCCCAGTTCCCCCAGGAAGGTCAGCTCCAAGGTCCAGTATCTCCTGTGGAATTCCACCACTGGATCATGGAACCACAGGATGGCCTGGGTTGGAAGGAACCGGACAGACCATCCAGTCCCATCCCCTGCCCTGGGCAGGGACACCTCCCACTATCCCAGGTTGCTCCAAGCCCCATCCAGCCTGGCCTTGGACACTTCCAGGGATGGAGCAGCCACAGCTTCTCTGGGCAACCTGTGCCAGGGCCTCCCCACTCTCACAGGGAAGGATTCTTTTCTAATATTTGATCTAAACCTACTGTCTGTCAGTCTGAAGCCATTCCCCATTGTCCTGTCACTCCAGGCCCTAGGAAATTGTCTCCATCTTTCTTGCACCTTCAGGTGCTGGAAGGCCACAGTGAGGTCACCCCAAAGCTTCTCTTCTCCAGGCTGAACAATCCCAGCTCTCCCAGCCTTTCCCCACAGCAGAGCTGCTCCATCCCTCTGATCACCCTGGTGCCCCCTCTGGACTCTCTCCAGCAGCTCCAGGTCCTCCCTGTGCTGGGCCCCAGGGCTGGGGCAGCTCTGCAGGTGGGCTCTCACCTGAGTGGGGCTGAGGGGCAGAATCCCAATCCCTTTCCTGCTGCCCATGATGGTTTCAATCTATAGGAAGGTTTAAATCCCTTTGTCCCCACACTCCAAGCCAAACACAAACCAGGCACTGATGTTTCCTAAGAACAACCAGTGCTTCCAATTGCAGAGCAATTCAAAGCACCTTGAGACAATGCAGGCCAAGGGTTGAGAAGCTGAACACAAAATTCTTCTCCATGGTGAATGCTTTCCTAGGGAAGGGGAGATAAAAATACTCAGTGTTTGTGCCTCAGCACAACCACTGCTTTATAAGCTCTCACAGACCCACACACAGCCCTGGCACTTGAGGACCATGGGACTAAATTCAAAGATCTTTCTAACCTGTCTAAGTGCTAACTCACTCCTCCACGGGGAATTCAAACACTTACCAGACTGAGGAATATCTACTTCTGCCCTGTCACACTCCCTTGCTCCTTGCTCACCCTTCCCCTCATCACCCACACAGTCACTTGGTATTTATTCTGCTCTATTTTATTTGGATTTCCTCTAAGCAGGCTCATTAATCTTCCCTGCAGATGCACAGCTCTGACAGCCGGGGTCTTGACACCTCCAGAGCCAGTGAAGGACATTCTCATACTCTTGTCTTCTTTTTTCCCTGCTCCTTTCTCCTTTTAAAGAAACCCTTCATACCTCACCAGGCACAGGGTTTTTGATGAGAAGGTCATGTGAACGAGAGACAAGGGGGCTGTGGGGGAGGAAGGCAGGGGAAGAGGATGCAACTCCCACAAGGAACTCCCAAAGTCCCACTGAAAAGGTCAGGATGCTTTTGAGTCCTCTGCACTGCTCCCCGACACAAAAAAATATACTCAGCCCAGTGCAGAGATACTTGATAAAGAGTCTAATGAAGTGGAAAGAGTGTTGTAGGGGAAGAATAGTCCTCTCTCATCTCGACATCCCATGATGCTCCATCCAGTTGCTATGGAGACTTTAAAAGAGAAGGGGTTTTGTTGTCTTGAAGGGCCTTCTCCCTTCCCAGTAACCTTGACCTTTTCCAGGTTTGTGTGTTTGTGTGTGCATGTGTATGTATTTGTAAAAAAGAGATAAGGAATCCCATTTCTTCTTATCTGGTCATGGCTCACTGGCTGGCACTGATGCATGTGGGGGGCCGTCAGCTTGGCTCAGCATGGAGATTTGGAGAGGATAAGAGCAGGGAAATACTGAGGGGAGCAGTTAATTAAGGCTGATATTGCAAAGGACATTGTTTGCTGGATAATGAATTCCATCCGCTCCAGAAACACAAGTGCAATTAAAGGTGTGAGAGATGAAGGGCAGGAGGGAGCAGTGGGTCAGTGTCACTGTACAAAGTGGCCCCAGGGGCCCTCCAAAGCTGGGGTTTCACACAAGAAAACCACCACCAGAAATTATTTGTCATAAACAAGGCAGACGAGCTGCTGCCTTGTTTTCCCCCCAGGTGAGAAAGGGCTCCCTGTGGTGTCAGTCCTTAGAGGGATGTGAGAGTCACTCAGGTTGAAAATGGGTTGATTTAGAAGGTCCTCAAAGCAAGGAGAATATGGAGTTAAGCTGACAGGCCCATGCACAACAACACTGCCCACAAGTTCATGTTCATTCCCTGCCCTTACCAGGAATTTACTGGTAATTACTTAGCAGGAATTTACTTCCCATTTTTAGCCAGGCCAACAGAGCTGCTGGGATGTCACTAGGAGCCCACTATTTTCATCTTCCACCAGCTCTCACAATGCCCAGATCATATCTACATCCCCACTACCTTCCCCATCTCCTTCCAGAAGGAGAGAGGGAACCTTGGTGCTGGAATTTGTGTTCCAGCTTGGGTCCCCTCCTGGCCCAGAGGCCACCACAGACTCTCTGCTTGTTCTCCATATGAGGGCACAAACCCCTGTGTGCCATCCCCTCACGGCACAGACAAGCAAGAGAGGCAAGATGATGGAAGACCATTTTTTTGTGGGATAGGAGCCACAGAGCTTGGCTTGGAGAATGCTGGCATCAAGAGGAAGGAAGACATGGAGTGTGCCTGCCCTATCCTCTACAACACCAGGGAAACCCAGGCAGCCCATTCTAGCCAAGAGCACAGCAACATCCAGGAGTCAGGCCTGGATTTGGATGGAGCATTGCACAGCCCCGTTTTTAATTACTGGGGATTACTGGTGTTAGATAAACAACCTGACACCCTTTGGCACCTGGTTTGCTCCCACTGTACGTTAATGAGGATCTGATGTCTGGGATGTCTTTGAGCTCCAGCAGCAGAAGCATCCCAGGGTCAGATTCCTAAGCCCTTTAGGGATTTAGCTTCCATGTCCCTAAAGAGATCACAGATAAGGTTTATGGTGACCACTAACCCTGTGTCTGTGCACTCTATAAATTAACACAGCACTGACCCAGGCAAGATAAGGAATTAATCAAAATGAACTCCCTGAGCAGTGGCCTTGGCAGTTCTCTGCTCTCCTCCCTCCAAGCCTGGCTAAGCTTCCTCAGATCCTGACTGGCTTAAAGCAACTCTATTCCACTGGCTGGTCCTGACAGCTTTCCATCACATTCCAAGTGAGAAGAGAGTACAGAAGGAAAAAAAATCACAAAAGTTTTGTTGGAAAATATTTCTCTTTTAGCCAAGACTGCTGTTGATACATTCACTTTTCCATTTTCTGCAGGAGTTTGAGTGTGAACCTCTCCCCCAGCCCATCTCTCAAGCTTATGATCTGAATTTGTTTGTCCATTCCCAGCCTGCCAAACCATTTTCAATAATAAGATCCATCTCCTCCTGCTCAAGGCTGCATTGTCTTCATATCCTTGGAGATCAGATGTCTGTTCTCCCTTTTATCACTTGAGCTGCACGTGTTTTGATTGTAAACACCCTGATAACACTCCAGTTAGCCCCTCACATGTGAAATAATAAAGGAGAGATAACATTTCTAGACGTGACACTTAGACTGTCATCCTACCCTGAGATAACAAGGAGCAGACAGCCCGGGAGTCTGTCTTACCCCGATAAAGATCTTGTCACCATAGATACAAAAGAGATAAACTTTCAAAAATAATATCCCTGTTCATGTCACTTTGCTCAAGTTGGAGAAGTGCAATTCCTCTCCCTCCTCCCACCAGGTGTGTTCACAATTCCTGTCCTGCCCATCCCCGTGGAACGAGCCCTTGGCATGTTACAAGACAGGGATTCATGTTTCTCACCCAGGAGGAGCAGCTGACAGGGACCATCTCCCAGGGTCAGGTGTTGGGTACCACCAGCTCTGGCAGAGCAGAGATCTCACCAAACACTTCTTGTAGAGGGTGATGCCCACACACCACAGCCCAACCAAGCCTCAGTTATCCCCACGTGCTGCACCTCCCTCCTCCCAAAAATCCCCCAGGTCCATGGCTGTGGGGTCCATGGCAGCAGGATGCTGCTCCCTTGCAGCAGGTGCCAGCATTCTGAGCTGCCTTTCTCCATGCTGGCTACAAGAGATGCTTGACATTTTTGAGCTGAGGCATTTCAGAAATGACAAACGGGCTTGCAATCAAAATGAAAACGTGTGCAGAAACGTCTCTGATCAGGCTGGGAGTTGCCAGGCTTAGAAGCTGAAAGCTGAGCATTACTCCAATAAAGCAAAATAAAATGCAATAAAATTACATCATTTATTCAAGAAATACATCTGGCAATCCAACACCACTGTGACCCTTGGGAGCAGCTTTTATTGTTCAGTTGGTTTTTACAAAAGTACTTTTAAATACTTCATAAAGTGTTTTGAAGGACAAAAACATCTGAAGGCAATGGTTCTAAATTGACATTTTCTCTAAAGAAACAAGGTGAAATACCTGCTGCAAGTCCACCACATTTAGTTGTCTCACTGGAGAAGCAACTACCAACACCAATGTGTTTTGGTGATACCAACGTGTGTGGTCTCACCATTGTAGAAAATGCAAGAATTTATTCTCCTCCTGGTGAATATTGACCCTGGCTTTGCTTCACTGCATATTTGCCTCTTGGGTCAATAAATCATCATGTTCATCTCAATAGAAGTCAGTATCTGCTTATTATTATATTAACCTTTCCTGGGCAGAAAACAGTTGCTTTTCCCCTCTAATAAGATATTGCACAAATTGAATAACCAAGAAAGATTCCTTTATGATTGGACTTTTTAACTACCAGCATTCTTGCTGAGTTTGAGGCATGTGAAACAACACCCATTTAATGCACCACATGGCGCTGTCTTTCTCCTACAAGCAGCTTTCAGAGCACACACAGAGCCCCAGGAAAAGCCCTGGGGTATCTGGGAGATACACATCCATGGAGTCTGTCCTCTGGCCAACAATGTGAAAAAAATGCTGCATCACTTGGTCCTGCAAGAGGTCAGGCTTTCATCCTGGCCAGGTATCAGCACGAGCCTCCTCAAAGCACCCAACACAACAACAGGGAGTCTCAGCCAAAATTTGGGAAGAAAAGATATGTGAATTCGTGTGGAAGGATGGCTAGGCAGAAGGACAGATGGAAAGCATGAGGACAAAGGCAGAAGGAAAGAAGCCTGGCATACAGGAATTAAAAGTGACTCTTCATTATGGAGAGAAAAGGGCAGGTGCTGAAGTGGAGCCCAGCCTCGGCTCCCCCACACGGGGCACAGAGGACAGGAGATACCTGGTGGGGCTGTGCCTGCTGCCCTCCTGTCACCAGCCTTTGGGGATTACAGACAGCATGGCACTCCTTCAAAAGTGCAGAAGACAGCCTTGACATCCTGGCAAATTCCTGCCTTCAATAAAAAGCAATGACTTGCAAGGCTGTGTGTGAGATATGGCGACACATATGGCTGGCACGGTGTCCTACATACTGCCTGAGCTGCCACCAGCCACCTCGCTGCCTGCAAAGCTCCTCAGCCATTAAAGTCACACGATAAAATGTAATTTGCCTTCATATCTTAAGCTCAAAAGAGCCTTTAAATTTGATATATGCACTGCTTCCCTGAAATCTAGATTTTAACGGTGCTTCTTTCACATGCGAGTGCTGCCCACAGGTGCCAGCCGGACTATCTGTATAGGGGAAACAGAACACTGGTAAAACTTAGGATAAAACATTTATCATGTTTCATTACAGTAGACTGGAACAGAATGAAATATGTGTCATTAATCTGTTAGTCTGTGCATATCTGCCCAGTGAGGGGTGGTTTGCCTTGGGTACCTGCTGGGAGTGAGACCAGAGAGAGCTGAAGAGGAGGGGAAAGCCTGAGCTTTGTGGAAAAGACTGAACCAGAAGGATACTGGGCCAGAGGGCAGGGAAGAAACAGCACAAAGTCATTCCCATAATCTGTATAAAATACCCCTGGAGTCTGCTTCTGGATCCAAATGTGGTCCCAAACATCCCTCTGTTTATAAACACTCATTTCCAAAAGCTTCTGAGCTGCTGAACAAAAACAAACACCAGCCATGATATGAGATAAAGAGGAAACGAGCCAGAATAAACCCTGTGGTGGGAACAAAGCCTGGGAGAGCAAATACAGAGCCCCAGGGGACAGAGGCTGTGGAAAGCACAGGGAAAGGATGCTCACAGGTGTGGCAGGAACACTTACGGCCACACGAAGGAGAAGGAGCTCCACCGGGTTTTCCAGCAGCATGGAGAACCAGGATGAGCTTTACAGCTTGGCAGAACCGCCCCCTGAAAGACTATTTTTCATTTCCAAAATCCACCAGCACTGTAATGCTAGGCACTTGGGCTGAATGGCTGCTGCCACCATGAAATCCAGATTAATCCAGGCAGATGCTGAAGCCCTGGCAGCAAATGGCTGAGCAGTAACTGCTCCTCCTTTCCTGTGCTAGAGCAAAGCTTGGCTTTGAGACATCCCACTTCACCCCAGGTACCCAACTCCTGCAGCCAGGAAAACCCTTCCAGATCCCAGAGTGCCTGGGTCCCTTCACCAGGGGAAGGATGGGCTACAGCCAGCTCAGATAACCTGGGAACAACAATGATTCCCCCAAGGAGAATCATTGGAGAAGGCAGCATCAGACACCACAAGAAAACACAGTGGGGGACAAGATGCCACCACCTTGTGCCAGCCCAGGCTTGCTCCTTGGAAAAATGTGGCTAGACATGCCCAGGGACAGGAAGAATTTCCATACAGGGAATGGCACAATTTCAGCCAGCTTCCAGCGTTTGGAATGCACCCATCCTAACTCCCAAATCCAGCCCAAACTGGTCAGAGGGTGAAGGACACCTGTGATACAGGGCACTCTTCATGATGGCAAGGAGGAACCCAAGCCTCCATCCCATGGACAGGGGCCTTCCCCCTGCAAAGGGGAGGAAATGGCAGCCCATGCTCTGTGCCACAAACACCCCATGGGATGATGGGCACACACCCAGCCCAAAAACTTTTGGCTTTTTCTGTCTTTGTTTTTCATGTGATGGAATTGAAGGGTTTCCTGCTGTGCTCTGGAAAGGGCAGAAACAATAACCTTTGCAATTAGTACTTGGCAGAATGAGCTCCTGTCCACAATAAATTAACGGAACCAATTAGGGAGGAGGGAAAATCATCAGATGCCATAAGGTAAACCCTGGCTCTGCCAGAGTACAAGCAGAGGCTGTTCTGGAGCACAGCCACTCTGGGACATCCTGCTGGCCCCGAGCAGGGACAGACAAAGGCTTCCTCCCTGCGCCCAACCTTTGTCCCAGCCAAGGGAGGGGTGGAAAGCCAAGCCACACATCTATTTGAGATCTGTCACATGAAATTTATTGCCATGTTCTCACCTTGCTGGTGGCAACCACATCCCAAAGGGCCTCTCAAGGCAAGGAGGGTCACAGACCAGTCCCTCAAGGGGTGAAGTTCTCAGCTGGGATGTGATGGGTAGATGAACTGTGTTAGAACATTTCCTCTTAGCTTTGTTTGCTCCAAGACTTTCAGCTCCTCCCTGTTGTAGCTTCTCTGTGTAGGACACAGAGGTTCCCTGCCCAGTTCCCTGGGACAGTCACTCCCTGCAATGGGGGACACTGAGGTGTCCCTGGTGTCCCTGTCAAACCTCACCAGCTGCTGGTGGCCAAGAGCTGCAGCCAGTGCCTCTACTGAGGGCAGAGACCACCAGGATAGGCCAGAGAGGGTTCCCAAGGCTGAGCCATCCTCAACAACAAACGTGGCCTGAAATAATCAGAACACTGATTTTTCAGCCCCTACCTGGTCCAACATGCTCCATTCTTCCATCCAGCTGAAGCAGAAAACTGTATTTCAGCTTTAGAAACACTCTTGAGCCAGCATCACAGGAAAGATCACTGTGATGCTCTGTTCAAATTGACTTGGACATGAGAAAAGGTGTGTGCTTCAGGAAGGGAGAAGGGAACCATAAACCAGGCAAAGAGACAAACAGCAGCATGTCAGGAAGGGGAGATGTGCCTGGTGGGCTCGGCAGAGATCACTTCCAGCCCCATCTGTTGTCACCTCTTCATTAACGAGCTGGAAAAAGAAGTAAAGAGCAAATAACAGAATTGGCAGACTCTGCTATATTAGGAGGTGATGCCATCCCACAGTGAAGGACAGGGACATAAAACAAATGAGAAGACAGGTTAGAAATCAGGGTAGGAAATAAAGAACAGTGAGAAAAATGTCTCTCCACACAGATTTACAGAGGGGATCAAAACCATTCAGGCAACCAGAAATTCCCCTCTGCAACGGGTTCTGGTATTTCAGATTTGTAGGTACTGTTAAACAAAAGCTAAAACCATCCCCAGAAGAAAGTGAGTGTCCCTGGTTCCATGTATCAGACAATTACTTACTGTTTGCTGGGGATTTTTCTCTCTGAAAGGAGGTTCATGAACATTTCAGACAGCAGGGACACGAAGATCTGCCCCCACGGACATCTCCACAGTCACCCTGTGGGAATTCAGTCCCATCACTCACTATCCAAAAAGCCTGGGAATGGGCATTTGGTCTGATTTCATAACCTCAGAATAAATCCAGCTTCAGCTCCTAGGCTTTTCTTCTTTCTTTCTCCTCAGAATCCCTTTTTTTCTTTAATAGGAGTTACATAAACATTCGACTCCCAGAGGCACTGCTGTAGGAAAACAGGAATACTCACATGAGCCTCCAGCATCCCTCTCCAGCCAGCAAAGATCAAAGGACCCAAGCAATGAATTCATGCATCCAAAAAAACTCAGAAATTCTTAAGGAGACTCCATTGACTGCATGCAAAAGAAAACCCCAGTGAGCAGTGATTGGGAGTGTTGTTTTTAAAGCCACATTCAAGGTGCAAGAGCAAGAAGTGCCTTGGTGGTTCACTTGGGGATCTCCTGCAATCCACCTGGATGTGGACACAAGAACAAGATTTAGATAACACAGATGCACACACAAACAGCCAAGAAGGGTAGGAGGGCTGAATAAACACACAGCTCTGGGGTTTCAGTGGCTGTATACAGATGTATCTATTTTTTTAAGTATATATACAATATTAGGTGGATGCAGAGATGTTCAGAAATCTTTGAAGATGACCCAATGAGGTCTCAGTGTGAAAAACCACCCTTCCCAGAATTTCTTCCTCTTCTTCCTTGCTTTCTCCTCTTGGATTAGAGAGCCAGCACACTGGACTATAAATGGACACTCAGCAACACTGGCCTTCTCCCAAGCCTTAAATTGTTTATAGCCCATTCAATCTGCACTTACAGCCTTGGATCTGCTAATCTAATTGCATCTTCTTTCTATGGCTGGGCTTTTTACCTTTTAAACACCATCTTATCTAATCAACACCATTTGCATTGTGTGAAGTCTATACATGCTCCAGGAACCCAGTCAATCAGATTTAATACATCAAAGAGCTTTTTTCCTAAAGCTCAGCAAATTTTTTTCTTTTTTTTTTTTTTATGAATATGTGTGCTCAAAGCAGGGATTTATGGAGATTCTACAGGGCTGGGTTTTCTTCTTATTTCTAAGGAAAACTATGGTGCCAAATTGTGGCTGGAGTTTGTGTTCCTAC
The DNA here is from genome assembly GCA_024734555.1 of Trochalopteron elliotii. Classification (NCBI taxonomy): domain Eukaryota; kingdom Metazoa; phylum Chordata; class Aves; order Passeriformes; family Leiothrichidae; genus Trochalopteron; species Trochalopteron elliotii. Next base: position 662,210 of record JANPWX010000363.1, read on the forward strand.
ACCACATCTTCAGCTCCACTTCCCAACCCCCAGAGTGGAGATGCTGCTGTGATGTTTTTCCATGTGATTGCCTGGGATAGGCACAGTTTGTGAGGGGGAAAGGAGAGAGACCACAGCTCCAGCAGGACTCTGGAGCAGACAACAGGACACAACAGTGGCATGGTGGGAATCCCAGCAAAGGCCTGCACACACCCCACATTCCCTGAACAGCTGGTGCAGAGTGATGGGAGCGATTCCAGAGAGTGACAAGTGGCCTGATGGACCTCAAAGGATCTCCTCACTTCCCTGCTGCCCTCAGCCACTTGGGTTTCCTGAGAGGCCAAAGACACATCATTCTGTAGGTCACTGGAAGGAGGAAGCCTTCCATGCTGCTGCAACTTGCTGATTCCTGATTTATAAACACTCTTCCCCTTCTGGTGCTGATTTATGCAGCAGAGAATGTTCCTCCTCCCCTCTGTGCAATTACTGAGCACAAACATTGGCTTTTAATTACAAGAATAAAGTTCCCATTCGAAATTAAATTCTTAGAAGCTTAATAACCAAAGTTTTAAGGAAGGGCCTGTGATCCTACTTGCAAAAACCGACCACTCAGACGCCTTTAACTTGGCATATCAAACTGGGCACATATTTGCTCTCATTCTCCAGAGTCCTTCCTCCATGCCTGCAATTTCTGCTCAGATTTGATCTCTAGTTTCCCTAGACTGCAGCCACTGCTGCAGAAATGGGGATGAAGTCTACAGGTTGCTCTCCAGCCCAGAAGTCTCCAGTTATTCTCCAGGTTCTGAAACCTGGTGGGAAAGCAACCGTGTCACCTCAGCTCCTTCTGCCACTTCCCAGCCATGGTAAACATCAAAAGAGGGGTTTTGTCCATGTCCTGGGTTGTGGTGTAGAACGTGCACGGAGTATTCTACCACCATCTTCATGAACTGTGGAAACCTATTGCTGAAGCAGCATTCTTCCAGACTCTCCCCTCCCTCTTTCTGTTAGGGTGTCTTTTGTTAAGGTGTCCTCTGCTAATGGGTCTTTTGATAACGTGTTTTCTGTTAATGGCCTGCTGATGACTTACAGATAACTCCCACCAGAAGTTATCTCCCGTTAATGGGCCATCAACGACCCCCCTGTATGACTCATTATTCCATTGTGAGATGCTCCACCCAGGGGGAGGAGCCAAGCATTCTCACCTGCATATAATCTGGGATCTGGGACAATACGGGGTACCTTACCCACTGGATCTACAGAGGATCAGAGCTACCAGACCTTTCTACGGGATTGCTGCTTCCATCATCTTGCTCAGGTTGTATTCTGACTCTGTCAGGGGTCTTTTGTATTATTGCATTTATTTTATATTTTTTTTTTCTTTTTCTATTAAATTGTATCTCTGACTTGGAGCCTCTCACTAGTTTTGCTTTCAAACCATCACAGTCCAATACTCACACAGAATCCTTTGAAAACTTGACCCAAATCTGTGTGAAAAAGCAGATTTCTGCTGTTTAGTCATGGCATGACCAGCCCAGAGCTCTCTTTTGTTCTAGATCTCATCCTGGAGGGTTTGATTGAGGAGCGATGACACCACAGCTTTTGCTTCTTGGATCTACCCTGAACAGAGATCCCAACTATCCCCTGCCACGAGGCTCTGAGTGGGATCAAATTAGAGTCAGGGTGAGGCCAGAACAGTGATCTGGGTCTGTTGGGTGTTATTTTTCCTCTATCAAGAAACAAAAAAAAAAAGGAGAAAACACCCACATCTCTGACTTATCCACTAACTCATCCACTCCTCCCCTACCACAGCTAAAATAATGCCATCCCAGAGACATCCCAACCCCACTGCTAAAATAATGTCATCCCAAAGACTTCACAGCCTTCTCCTGCCAGACCAGCTGAGTCCACCCTGGTGAGGGACAAGTGTCCTCCTTTTCCTGGGAGACCTGATCCTGAGCTTCCATTAAAGTGGATTTCAATAGACTGGAATCCAACAGGCTTCCAAATTATTCCCGTTTTCTTTCTGGGTGTGTTTGGTCACGAGTCTTGTTTCTCTCCACAAGGAAGTCACTCACTAAACCTGCCTGCTTATTTAGACCTCAGCAGCCTCAGTCCTCTACCGTTTTGCCACCTGAGACCAAAAACCTGGAGTCCCTGAGTCATTGAAAGCAAGATGCAATTAGCACCAATTCTGCCTGGCTCACTCCCTCCTATTCCATGCCCATGTCTGAAGCTCCTTCCTTTGTGGGCTCTAATGCGTGTTTAATGTGCAACTTAATTATTTGATTACAACAGCATAATTGTGTAATTGTAATGTATTGTGCAAGTTGGCTGGAAGGAGATGGGAGACATTTGCTGAGTGACGTGGAATCCACAGAACAACAACAGCATTGAGGAAACAGGAGAAATCCAATGAGATGATAATTTGGAGGAATAGTCAAAAAAATGGGCACTTTGGAAAATGAAAAGGAGTTGGATTTTTTTTTAACCTTTATAATTAATTTATTCCCTCCCGCTGCGTTGTGATCAGTGAGACATTCCCTGCTCGTTGCCAAAGCAAGTGTGGAAGTGTGAGGCCAGGCAGCCTGTCCTGTCCCTGCCACATTCCCCCAAGGAAAACTCGAGATGTGGCCAAATTTTCCTGGGCTGGCCCTCAAAAATGGTAGCAGAGCAAACACACAGAGGTTTTACTGGATCAAAGGCAGCCACAGCTCAGCCACGACCACACGTGAGCCGCTGGAGCCAAACAACCTCCCGTGGAATAACCTTGCCATGGAAATAGGAAGAGATGCACAGAGGGGCTCATGGCAATTAATCACAGAGTAGTAATTTGAGTACCTGGATGAGCCCTCTGGGCCATCTCAATGTGATACATTTGCTCTCCAACATCTGGACTTTGGATCAGAACGCTCCTATCCATGGACTGAACCCAAAAATGAGGGGAAAAACCCTGGAAGACTTTGATCAAGGTAAGCAACAGACACGGGAGCTCACTGCAAGGACTGCAAACCACATCTTGGAGATCAATTCTGAGCCCAGCTCCACGAGGTCTCCAGTTTCTCCTGCTCTCCTTCAAAAGACTTTAATGACTCCCTGTCCTCCAGCAGCAAGGAGAGCCACATTCCCAAGGAGACCCACATTTCCAAGGACACCACATCAATAAATAAGAGGAGCAGCAGCTGAGACAGCCAGCTCAGCCTCCTCATCCCACATCTGGCGAGGCACAGTCTGCCTGCACCATCCTCAGTTTCTGTGGGAGATGCAAGCCCTCAGGAATTACTTTAGGGAGATCACTGAACCTGTTTCTCATCAGCAATTGATGGTTAACTGGCAAGGGCTGGAACCAGCAACACTTTCCACAGCAAGGGTTTCTCCCAACACGAGCCCCCATAGACAGATCTGTGCCTAAATCCTGGCAGCTGCACACACACTGCCACAGGCTGCTTTACAGGTGGCATTTCCACACAACTGGGGGTTACACTCCTGGCCCTTTCAGCCAAGTTTCTCCCTTATGAAACAGCCATCCCAAGCCAAGTTTTGGCAAACAAACTGTGGGATCCTGACCCATTTCAAAGCCTGCTCTGAGCACAAACTCCAGAGTAAGGAGCACTGAGCTGTCAGCCACGCAGAGAGAGGCAGTGGCAGCCTGTCCATCTGCCAGCTGTCCAAATAAGATCAAGGAGCAAACTCTGGGATGTGGAAGTGGTCTCTCCTCCAGTAACAGTGAGCTCTTGTAGCAATGCCAGCCAGGGAGGGATAGTGAATGGAACCAAATCATTGCAGTTATGCCCAGACTAAATTTGCCACAATTTTAATTCATACTCTTAGATGAGACGTAATTTCAACCCAAAGGGACTGTTTCTCTCTGGGGTCTTTCACAGTGTCCACACCAGGGTTAACAGCACAACACAATTACAATGGAAATCCTCCCTCCCCAGTTTGCCCATGGAAAGAACTGCAGGAATACCAGGAGGCTCCACCCTTTCCCAGAAACAGCCATTTTGGGATTTGAATCATACACCACAACCCGCAAAAATTCTGCCATCTCCAAGTTTGCAGTGAGACAAGGAAATATTTTCTACCAAAAACAAGAATTCAGCACTCAGAGATGATGCTTCAGGATAAAAATGTTTGTTTGGTGGAGTTTACTTCTTAAAGAATGTCATCTGAAGCCAAAACATTTCTCGTTTACAATTAGAGAAAATAAAGATTTGTATGCATGCTCAGCTTAAAATAAAAAGGAAAAAAAAGAGGATTTAATGGAATCCTAACAGAGCAGATTTGGCATATCCCACACATTCCATTGCTTTAGAATAAAAATGACAAGCAAACTTTCTGTGCTGAAGCTCTCTTGCTGTTTGGCTGACTGCAAGGCAAAAAAGAGGCTACAGATTGGCCTGGGCCATCAAGGATTTCCAGAGCATCTCTCTCAGAAGCAATCAGAGCTATCAGCTTTAAAACCCACCGCTGATTCCTCTGCCATTCCAGAGGAATTCATTAACATTTTGCCCCTGGACAAAAGAGGAAAGGCCTTCTCCTGTGGATGTGGGCAGCTGCTGGGCCCCCCAGCAGCATCCATCACCCAGCATGTGAGGTCTGGAATTCCTGCCGGTGCAGCAGAGTGTTTGTGTGCATTTCTGAGTGCCTCAGAGTTATGATGTTGTGCCAAGGCTTGTCTGACTCTTCGGGGAGGTCACTCAGACATGTTGTAATTCAACAGACGCGCAAGAAACACGATTCAGCACCATCTTTCCACCTTCCGAGTACTCTCGCTCCAAGGAAAAGGAAAACAAAACAAAATGTTCATAATGGATCAGCGGCAGGTTCCTCATCTCACAGCACAGCTGCTGCCTGTGCTGCCCAACACACAGACACAATCTGGGATGGGAAGAGATTTGGAGTTGCTTTTCCAGAGGAGTGAGCCTCAGGCTCGTCCACTGGTGTGATCCCTCACAGATTCCCTGCAGTGAGGGCTGGAAACCTCTGTCAGGAAAGGAAATCTGGATTAATGCTGCTAATTAAAAGGGACAGAGGACATGGTGGGCAGGCCCAACATCTTCTCTCTAGTGGAGGAGATGCGCACAGGATGTCAGAGGATCATGGAACAGCCTGGATTGAAAGGGACCTTAAAGCTCATCCAGTGCCACCCCCTGCCATGGGCAGAGACACCTTCCACTGTCCCAGTTTTCTTCAAGCCCTGTCCAACCTGGCCTGGAACACTTCCAGGGATCCAGGGGCAGCCACAGCTTCTCTGAGGAGCCTGTGCCAGGGCCTCATCACCCTCACAGGGAAGAATTCCTTCCCACCATCCAGTCTAAACCTACTCTTGGGCAGTGGGAAGCCATTCCCCATGTCCTGGTACTCCAGACCCTTGTAAACAGTTTTTCTCCATTTTTCTTGTCAGCTCCTTCAGGTACTGGAATGTCCCAGTAATCTAAGAGCAAGTAACTCAGTATCAGCTACAGCCTAAAATTAGTGTGTGTGAACACTTGGCAATGCTCTGTATCTCCATCACATCTCTTCACATCCTTCATTGTTGCCAAAAAACTGCTAAAACTGGCACAGAGCCTGTCCCAAATTTTGGACCAGGTCTTTTCCACATGAGCACAGGCCACAAGCACTGCCAGAGATGCCACAAGGCAAAGGGACTGGGACACAAGGACAAGAGGCAGTGAGCACAAACTGATGCCCAGGAAGCTCCAGATCAAGAGGAGAAAAAACTTTTCCTGTGCAATGACTGAGCACTGAACAGATTGTCCAGAGAGAGTGGGGAGTCTCCCTCACTGAGGATATTCCAGGACCACAGGACCCACTGTGGTCCCTTCTAGCCTCCTCCATTCTGGGATTCTGTGACATCCAACACATTCATTTTAGCTGGAGAGTGTGGACTTGGTATTTTCTGAGCCTGAGAATAGCTAGCTCTTCCCAAGGGAAACTTTTCTACAGTTTTCTTTTTCCCAAAACAACCTTGTGTAAACAATATTCCTTTCCCATAACACCAGGTGTTGTTTCTGTTTCTATGTCTGTTACTTAGCCAGTGAGAGAGGTGTCAATCCTATGGACCAATAACGTGCCTTTTTAGTGCAGCATGTTATAAAAGGGCTGAATAAATTGTAAATAAACCTTCTGATTTCTACTGCCTTCTGACTGGAGTCAATCATCTTTATTTCGTGTCCTATTACAACAGGAGAGTTAAGGGACATCAGGGCCAGGGAAGACCACAGAAATTATGGATTCTGATGCACTGGGAACACAAGACAGATACTCTTTCCCATTGAGTTGGAGCAGATCTTCCAGAAAAATCATCCAGCTTTGGCAAGGCTTCACTGTCTGTGCTGGGAAACGGTCCAAGATTTTGGACAGACAAAGCCCATGAGGGAAGGAAGTTCCTCCTGGAGAAGCACACACAAAGGTACCACCCCTGGCTGAGGAGGTCTCCTCAATGCCACACCTGGAACAGAAGAGGAGAAGAAGCACCACCATACTTTTACCAAGTTTCCTTGAACTTCTCACCAAGTGTCAGAGGGATGACTCCCTGCTCTCCTATCATCCTCCAAGAGAAGCTGGGGTGCTGTTTCTGGATTTTCTATTTGTTCTTTGAAGCTCAGACTCATCAGACCTCTGTTCTCAGAAGAAAATCCACTGTCTCTCCTGCTTATAGACTCCAATCCATCTGTCTTACCAGTGCATGGCTCCGAAACATGGAAATTTTCCCATTTCTCTAGAAATGTCCTGACCAGTTGCATCCCATCCTCTTCTCCCTCCTTCCCCATTGTTGATGAGCCCCTCAGCCTCTCCTCTGCCAAACCCACAGGTGCTTAATTGAAAAAAATTACAACCCAACACTGTTCCTTATAGAAAAGCAGCTTTCCATGTAGGTATTAAATATCAATTACATGAGAAGCCATGCAGTGCTTTAATTACACTCATGAAAAATCATCCCATTAATCAAGTTTCTAATCAGCTAATTTCTCATAAAAAGGTGGAAACTGTTATTTTATCGATTAACTCTTAACAGTCACCCAGATGAATCAATTCTATGGGATTTTTTTTTTTTTTTTGATATATCCCATTTTACAGGGATTTACAGGAAAAATTCTTCCTTTATCAGGGACTTGCCTGAGTGTGAAATGAGTTCCTTGCTTCTTGTTTCTGGCAGTGCTGTGCTTCCCTCTGGGGCTTGTGGTTGGAATGTGGGCTGACTGATCCTGCTCCCAGCATCCAACACCTTCATGGAAAGGGCACTGTCATCCTTCAGAGCTCTGATTTGGGAGACTGGGTCCACTGCTGATCAAAAAGACCTGCAAAAATAGAGGGTGATACAAGAAACAACTTTGCCTTTTGAGGGGAGATGTAAAGAGCTCAGCCCACTTAGTCCAGCAAAACAAAAGCCAAGAAGGGACATGGCTGGGGTCTGGGAATAAATACATGGAGGGCTGGAGAAGGAAAAAGGGAGGGAGAAAAAAAAGGGGAAAAGGAGCCATTCCAGTCGATGAACAAAGCAGCTGGGAATTAATATAAGCTGGAGTTTAGAAACACATGCTGAGACTTTCTAACAGGCTTCCCTTGGGAGTTGCTGGGCAAAATCTAAAAAAGGGTTTTTGCATAACTCGGGCTCCTTCAAGGCATTTGCAATGGTTGGGAAGGAACATCAGGCTCCATGGAGCCTGTCCTGTCTTCACAGAGGGTTTTCTGGGATCCACAGCCAGCCCAGACAAGAAGCCACTTGATTAATTATTGCCTCTGCTGACTTCTCCCACCTACTGCTCCGTTCAACCCCAATTATTCAGGATCAGCTCCTAACAATCTATTGAAGAGGTACAGCTTTTCATTTGCATAAGCAGTTTCAGCCAACACAGTCTGTTGAGACAGAAAATATACACTGAATATTTAGCAAGTCTGATGGCATTTCAAGAGCATGTGACGGCACACAATTGATGACATCATGCATTTCTTCTGCTTCCTGAAGCTGAAGTCCAATGTGGGCCAGAACTTCACCCAAAACTGATTGGCTCAGGGTTAAAAAAAAATAATTAAAAGAAGGAAATTTATGCAGAGTGTTTTTACAGAGTGTTTCTAGATTTAGATGCAACTCCCAGAGAACACCATCCAGCAATATCAAATTTTATACAGAACTGCAAAATTGGATGCAAAGCCCTGGTGTAGGAATAGAGATTAGAGACAAGTATTTCTTTCCTTCTCCTGGGTGAGGTGCAACAAGCTGCTCAGTTGAGGTCCCAGGAGGGTTTGAGCCACAAACCCACTGTCAGACCATATCATCCCCAGCCTGCCATTCCAGCCTGGCAGGTGGCTGGGGCCCAGCTGCAGGAACATGCCCAGGTTTTGGAGAGACCAGCTCCTTGCTGGGATTGGCTCCTGAGCACTCATGAGCAGAGATGTTCCCAGAGCAAATACGTTTGGTTTTTGGGGTTTTTTTTGCTGTTGTGATCTCTCCTCCAATATCTGAATATTCCCCATCTGTCAGTAGATAGATAGTGCATCAGTATCACTGCAAAAGTCTCCATGTGCCCTTTCCCCTGTCCCAGAGCTCTTTTCCTGGCTGTGTTCCCTACATTCTACAGCACTTGGAGCAATCACCTGTCCATTAAAGGATGCTCCATGGGGGCATGGCTGGTCTCTAGGAAGGGCAGCCAGCAGCACACATCTGGCTGAGTGTCACAGGGCCTTACACGATCACAATCCCTTTTCAGCTCCCAAATCATGGAATTTGATAATGGCTTGGGTTGGAAGGGACCTTAAGGACCTTCAACTAGCCCAGGTTGTTCCACACCACATCCAACCTGGCCTTGGACACTTCCAGGCATGCAGGGGCAGCCAGAGCTGCTCTGGGCAACCTGTGTCAGGGCCTCCCCACCCTCACAGCGTTCCTTGCCAATATCCCACCCAAAGCTGCCCTTTTCTAGCACTAAGCCATCCCCTCCCCTTGACCTGTCACTTCCCATCCTTACCAGAAGTCCCTCTCCAGCTCTCTTGGACAAATCTCCCAATCCTGTTTATTTCTCCCGTCCATTTGGTGCTACAGTAACACCACATATGACCCCAGCATTAGCAGGAGCACCCCAGGAAGCTGCAGACACAAATTCCCATTTGCCTCCACTCCATAGGGAGTGGCCACTCCCCTCTTCTGCTCTGGCTCCCATCCAACAGCCAGGGAAGAAGCATTTAAAGGATCACAGCAGCTCAGCAGGGATAGTGCAGGACAGCCCAGCAGCTGGGTTAGCAGCTGGGATGGGGAACTGCCCGTGGAAAGGGTGCAGGATGCAAACAGCCTCTGCTGTGGGAGGGACAGCCTCACACCCCTCCCAGCTGCTCTGAGATGATGTCAGATGTGTCTGACAAGTCTCATGGCACCTGCACTGAATGGTCACATCCAACAGGCCTGGGGAAATCCAGCTGGAAAAGGACTGACACCTGAACTGGCCCCACTGGCAGCTTACTCCAGCTATACCTTCTCAGGCACTGTGTGCGGGGTGCTGAGCACTAATGAGCTCTGCTTGGGGTAAAATAGAGCTCAACAGCAGGCTGAGAAATACAACCAATCCCTGAGGGAGCCTCCAGCATCCCAGTCTGTTCCTGGTATCCTCAGATCCCCCCTCTTGCCTCTGTAGTTTGGTCAGGAAGAAGTTTTGTTCTTGTTGTGTAGACCAATGCTGTCGGAAGTCCTGCCTGCATTGAAAAAAGCATCTCCACACCACTACATGCCCAGGATGACAGCCCTGGCCACCGATTTTAACTGATAGGAACCAGGAAATCCTTCCAGTACCTGTTGGCTTTGAGGGAAAAAGGACCATAAATTTACACCTGATTGCTCCAAAGCCCTGTCACGCATCCCCCACACACACACATCCCCCCACCCTGTGCTCCCAACATCTTTCAATACCACAGCACTGGAAAGAAGACCACAAAACCATCCCAGAGAAATCTTCCCCCAAAGAGTGCAGTCGCCCGAGTCAGTAAAGAACAATAATAAATGGCCCCACTGCGCCGTTCCCAGTGCCCGCCCTCCCTGGGGAAACCTTGTCCAGCCTCGGGAAGGCTTTCACTTGTGTGGCCCGGGACAGCATCCCGCAGCAGGGAATTAAAGGAGGGGGCAGGTCCGCAGGCTGGCGCTGGGGCGGACAATAGGCAGCGGGAGGGAAGGGAAGGGAACAGGCAGGAATGCCGCAGGCTTTGCCAGGCACCGCTCCGGGCGGGATAAAGGCACGGCAACGAGCCGGCTCTAAGCGTCAGCGCAGCTTGATTTATTCTCCGCCGCTGCGATTATTTATTCAGGAATTAAACAGAAAGAGGAGCGAGGCCGGATGGCTGCTCAGAGGTGGCATTTGTGGGAGGAAGGAAGGGACAAGGACCCCACCCAGGGACGGCGGCCTGACACTTCTCCTTCCCCAGCCGCAATCGTAACCTCTGATTTAATTATCTTAATGGGATCGGGGAGGGGGGAAGGAGGGAGGAGAAAGGCAGAAGACAGGGGCAGACACTTTTTCTCAGGCAAAAGCTTCTCCTGATGCCCAGCAGCAGTCTCAGGCTCACTGTGCCTGCCCCCTGGACATCCCCTTGTCCCACATCCCTTGGGAAAAAGCCACAGACTTACAGTCGCACTATTATTCTCCTGTCAGCACAAAGACTGCTCTGTGGAACGCTGCCCACAGGCCTGACAGGGGGATGCTCCTCTCCTCATGCCCTTCCCAGAGATGTTCCCCAGCCACATCCAGCCCTGCCAGCCAGAAGACCCCACCTGGGGATACTCTGACCAGCAAGGACAGGCTTTTGTGCCAGGGAAGGAGTGAAAACTCCCAGGGAAACAAAGAGAGAACAATTAAATGAAACAGTTCGCTACCACGCGATCAATGCCATTGAATAAGAGATTTTCAGGCCAAGCCTTGTGGGTCTCAGAGACAGCCTGAACAAGCGAGGAAGAATTTGGACAAATGATCAGTACCAATGAACCCAAGCACAGCTTCCCAAGTGCCAGGTTTTGCTCTAGGGTCTGAAGACAGCACGCTTTGGGGAGGAGTATTTGCCTGCTGGCTCTTTGCTGCTCAGGAATCTCATTTTCCAGGATGTCAACAAGGCCAGGAGGGCCAGAACTGTACATTTGCCTTTTAGTGACAGCTGAACTACACGAAATCTGGCTCTGGGGCTCTTGGAAAGCGCAATAAATACCGTTAAGACTTGCAATAAAACTGCTCTGCTTGGCAACAAGAGGCTTTTCTTATCCACCACTCTTCCGTGCTCCTTCGTCTTGGCTCACCAGGAGCCAGGGTTTGGAGCCCAGCCTTCCCCCAGCACCTCACAAGTGCATAAATCAGCTCCCTGCCCTGGGAGAAGGAGAGAACGAGGTTCAGCTGGGCCCTAGGCAGCCTGACCATGCCTGGCATGGGGCAGAGGAGCCCCTCTTTGCAAGGTCTCCCCAGCCCTCTGGCACCACAGTGCTGAGAAGGGGCTTTGTCCCAAACTTGTGTGATTCCCAACCCCAGCAGGCACTAGCCTGGCTCCATGCTGTGGTACAAATGGGCCTGTCAATCATAAGTGGATTTTATCTTCTCAAAGTGGGAGAATAAAGGGGTGAAAGAGACCTTGTGGGTCAGCAATCCCTGCAAGGGACACCTACTGCAACTCCATAGGGATCCTAAAGAAATGCCACCCCAGGACCACCCTTGTTCCCAATCAGAGGACAGACTCTTGCAATTCTCAGTGGCAAGGAGGAGGCTGACCCATCCCAGCACCAACAGGGCAGTTAAACCATCATGTTCTCTCAGTCTTGTCAGTGTTGCACCAGGCTCAGCAGCTCCCCCAGCTCTTGCCATTCCAGAGCATGGGATTTAAATATTCAGCATGTTTTAATATTACATGGGGGAAATTAATAATAAATAGAATGGAAAATAATATTTACCCCTAAGTGGGGACATCACTCACAAAAACAAAAGAGGCAAGAGGAGCCTGCCGCCAGGGCTGCAAAATGTCACAGCCTCACCTCCATTTTGTCACCACAGAGTCCTTCACAGAACTTATCAGTGACTTAAACCAAGAAACATGGCAGGTAATGAGAGAAGGGTTCCCTCTCCAAGACCTCAGCAATGTGCAAACCCTCACTCCCAAGCCCAAAAACTCCTTCGCCCAAAACTGCACCCCAAACCTGGTCCTTGTTTAAAGAGGAACCAGGCAAGATGGGTTCCCCAAGCTCTCCACCCACACTAAACCATTCCATACCAGCTAGAGGAGAAGAAGATGTGTTTCCATGTCCTTAGGATGACACAAAATGTCTCAGAGTCATCCTGAGTCATTCCTGAAAGTTATTAACATCTCCTTTTCTTGCTCCCCTGGAAGCTCCACTCCCAACATCTGCCATGCTTCCATGGCTGAAGAGGACAAGGAGAACACATCACTCCTGAGGCTCAGACAGTGTCACACACACACACAGAGGGAAATGCAGCTTTCAGCCCATCTTTGATGCCCAGCAGAGGTGGGAGCAGGCAGCCCTGCCTTTCCTAGAAGGATCTCTCTCCAAAGCTCCTGGAAACGGAGCTCCTGCACACTTCAGTGACAGCATAATTGTACATTATCTCCTACAATTTCACTCTGATGGTTTAGGGGACAATACAAGGAGCAGAGAGACTGTAATATTCATATTGACATTCCCCCAAAAAACCGCCTTTCCTGGTAAAGCCCTTGTCTTATGAATATGGAAAGCTGCCTGGAGGCTTTGCTTAAATGCAGTGTGTTGGTGTTTAATCAGAGGAGGTGGAGCGGGAGCAGCTCCTGCACAACAACAGCCCAGCACTTTTTAGGATGTGCAAGACATTCTCCATTTTCATGGACAATTCTGTTTACAATCCCTCCTTTAAAACAGCTTATAAAAGATTCACTCTGCCTCAGTGTTTGAAACAAGAGTTAGTCAGAGAACAGGATTCCGTCTGCTATTCCTTCCCTGTGGGAATTTCTAATGAAAGCCATTTTTTGTCTCAACTTTTCCATGAGAAACAAAAGGATTTTTTTTTCTTTCTTGGTAAAAAAGATTTCAATACTTCAGCCATAGCCCAACATTCCATGAATTGGAATGACTGCCAGAGTGCCTACGGAGAAGAGGAAGCAAGGAAAGACTTGCAAGGGAAGAGCTGGAGAAGGGAAGCACGGTGTTTTATGAACTGAGTGACCACCAAAAGGGAGCCAAGTTTTTACTGGAAATACAGTTTCTATGACTTTCAGCAAGGATAAGGATTCCAAAAGCTGTCTGTGTCTCTAGGTGCACATCTCCCAGGAACAGAGAAACTGCATCTTCTGAGGGCACCTTCCACTAAGTTGATTTGGAGGACAAGTAAAGGCTTGGGCCAAACAGCAAAAAAGAACATTCTTTTTTCCTTTTCGCCCCGCAAGGGTGAAATCCATGGAATCTTGCTGGATTTTTGTTCAATATTTCAGCTGAGTCACGACTTCCTCCATGTGGTTTTTCTCCACAGTCCATGGATCTGTCTCCCCACCCTTGATGGACACCCAGCCCCAGGCTGCTGGATCCCACCCTGACAGCCACGAGGAGGATATTCCCCCTGGCTCCCTCACTTCCCCCTCTGGATGCAGATCCTGGCAATCGATTGTTTCCCTTCAATGCTGCTGCAGAGAAAGAAGTGTCTGATTTTGACAGATTTATATTTAAACTCACTTTATTTCATTTTTTTTTATTTATTTAAGGATTTCTGTTTACCTTCTGGGTAGAACTCTAAGTTCACCCACAGAAGCAACCACTGAACCATGGAAAACAACAAAAAAGCAAAGGATGTACTTTAAAAAAATCCATAGTATCTGTAATATCTCAATTAAGGGAGCATATGTATTGAAGCCTGAAGTATCTTGATAATCTGAACCATCAATTCTGACAGCAGAAGGTGCCACTACCGGAGCTGGGAAAAAATCTTTGCCTTTCAGCTCTCTAGCAGGAAAATCTCTCTCACCCTGAGAAGACAAAAATAATAACTACATAAAAATATTATTTTAAGTTCTGTCAAATTCCACATTTTTGGTTTGACATTTTACCTTTCAGTTTCCTACTGGTAAAACTGTTTTTTCCTGATCCCATGAGCATTCTGATTTGTCAATATTGCTGTAAAGATTTAAAAGAAAATATTTTTCCACTTCCGTGAGCTGGCCAGTTGTCAAGGATTCAAGGATCTGGAGTATAAAAGGGGTAAGCAAACTTCTGGCCATGGGCCAAATCTCAGAGCGTAGGGCAAGAAAATCTGTTCACAGATAACACCAGTGAACTAGAAAACATCTTCAAAGATGGTCCAACACTTCCTCAAAGAGGCTGGGAATTGGAATTCTGGGAAATAGTTGTGGTTCAGGGAGCATTTTGCTGTCAGGTGCTCTTTCACTCCAGTTCCTCCCTCTGAAAAGCAGCAGAACAGACAGCATTGGTATTTGGAAAGCTTTTTTGGTTCTGCACCATGAGTCCCTTGGACAATCCCCCTCCAGAAGCTAAATCCTTCCATTTGATATCCTTCCAGGTCAGCAGCCAATCTGTCACATCCCTGGTGTGACCTGGCTTTTTTGGGAGCCAGGAAGCCACAGGGAAGTGCTGCTTTAATCCCAGCAAAGGGCAGAGCAGCAAAGCCCAACCCTTGAGGCAGTGGCTGAAGGACACAGCTCCTTCCTCAGCCACCTCAAGTTTTGTCCCAGTGATTCCAGGCAGGAAAAGGTATTTTCTTCCTGAGCATGAGAAGAGGTTCAGCAGTGAGCATCTTGCTCATGGCTTCAAAACCAGGACAAGGACAGATCCTCCTGGGAAAGGGCCATGAGTGTCACCAAGAGCACAGAAACACTTCCAGCCTCCTGGCTCCAAGGCTTGGCAAGGCTGCCCAAACCTGCTGAGCCCTGCCAGGTTCCCCACAGCTCTCACCGCCTGCTCCAGCCCCTGACTCCATCCCAGGCAAACACCATTGTCCTGTGTGTGGCTGGGCTGGACCTGCAGGGGCCTTTTCCCAGGTCACACTGGACTACTGCTCTTCCCAAGGAAAAGGGAGGGATTTTGCCTCTTCCCACGCTGAGCTGGATATTGGGAGCACCCACCCAAGCGCAAAGCACAAGCTGGGCCTGCCCAAGAGCCATATGTCAGGGATGGGAAGGACATTCCAACCCACTCACCATGGAAATTGTCACTCTCTGCCTCCTGGGCACCAATCACACTCAGCCAGTACAGGCCCCAGGCTCCCTGGGACATCAGCTGCCAGCCAAGGACACAGGCTCCACTCATCCATTGCTCTCCCTGGAGGCCAGCCCGAAGGTTGGAACCAAACAACCACCAGGAATTCACAGCAGATGTTTCTGCCTCTCTCCAGGCTTAGTGCAGTGATGGGCACTGTGGGCCCTTCCATAGGGAGCAGTAACAGCAGCTGACCCTTGGCATTCCCTAAGGAATTCCACTGAGGCCACCTGCACTGCTGGGTGCCCAGCACAGGGGGAAAAAAATCCCTCATTCTGGGCCACCTGCACTGCTGGGTGCCCAGCACAGGGGGAAAAAAATCCCTCATTCTGGGCCACCTGCACTGCTGGGTGCCCAGCACAGGGGGAAAAATCCCTCATTCTGTTGGCACCCAAGAGCATGAGTGCTTCCAGAGTGGTGCTGAGACCTCTCAGCCCCAGGCAGCTGCCCACCCCTCCATCCCAGCTGCAGGTTTTTCCCAGAGCTGCTCCCAGCAGCTGAGCCTGTCAGAAGCACCTGGCCTCGAGCCACCTGGGTTAGTGCTGCATGCTGGAGGATGAACTCGGAAGCCCCAAGCACAGCTTCATTTTATTGCAATAAAGAGGAATCAAGTAATGACAAGGCGAGGGGTGAGCGATGGGGTAATGGGAGAGCTGCCACAGAGCTGAGCCAAAGGACACCAGCTCCTCCTGCTCTTTGCCTTCACCTACTGCCTGGAATTGCCTGTGGAAGCGCCAGACTCTGAGGAGAAAGCTGTCACTGAAGGAGTAAATCATGGACAATTTATGTTCAGCCTTTGAGCCCAGCAGCTTCCTCCAGCTATGGAATTAATGAGAGCCCCCCTGGCCCTCCCTGCTCCCCACCTGCCTGGCCAAGCTGCACCCCTGCTTTGAAGTCCCCCCACAATCAATACTGCATTACCAGTACTTGCTGGAATTGCCACTAAGGAATATTGCCAAGAACAGGGCATTTGCTTTTATTGCAAGGAAAAGTGGTGCTGCCCACACAGACACAGCTCTGCTCCAAGGAGAGGCTTGCAGAGGAATGGGTGAAGCCCTGAGGTTTGCTGGCAGGGTGAAGGGGTCCCCCGAGGCAGGTTTAGTTTTACAAGTCCTTGGGCAAACAGATTTTCATGGTACCACACTCTTGGCCTTTTTAAGATCCCAGGCAAGCTCAGCTGACCACTTACCCTAAATTAGGGCCATCTCCTGGCCCTCTCAACAGCAGGGCCCTTTAGCAGAGCTGACAGGATCCCAATATGGCACAACGTACACACAGAAACACGAGAGCACTGCCAGACTCCAGCTCCACTCCCTCCAAGATTGTTTTAGCTGGGATGCTCCCTGAACTGGAACCACAGAAATAATTTGCCAGTGAGAAACCCAGACCTTCAGGTGCAATCCAGGTATCCATCCTAATTCAATTTTCCCGAAGAAGCAAAGTGTACCAGGACAATCAGAAAAGCAATCTGTAGTTCTCCTCAGATGCCTCACAGCAGCCCTTACGGAAGAACCAGAAATGAGATGTCCTCCCCCACATCAAAATGAGATTTTAGCAAAGCCCACCTCCACAACAGATTAATAAATACGCAGACAGCTTGTGCCAAAAAAACCCCATATCCAAATTCCCTTAGAGATGGAGGAGAAAGGGATGAGAACCCACTTGGTAACCTCTGTGACTGATACCAGTCCCTACAAACAGCCAAGGGCACCAAACTTCAAAGGGGTTGAGAGAGGATTCGACCCTCTCTTCGCTATCATTTTTGTGCACTTTGGATTTTGCTCCCACTGAGGCGCCCACGGTGCCCAGCTGGCTGAACAGGAAGCTGATAAGCTCGGAGTATCACTAGCTTAGTGTGATAATCACAGTAGGCATGGCCTAGGAAGGAGAAGGACCACAGGGAAACCAGCATCATCCCCCATGGACCCCATGATGGAGCCCCCTCCTCTTGTCTGTTCCCTTCTAAACAAGATAACAGCACTGCCTGGCTTCCGTGGACCCTGGGAGGAAGGGGAAACACACTCAGCTACTCAGGCACTGTGCTCACAGGAGCCAGGCAGGCCTTTCACCCAAGCAGCACATTAAATATAAAAGAGAAGTCGCCATGGATGTTAATGTATGGCATCAGGATTTATTCCCCCCTCCTGTTCTCAGCACCACGTGACAACATTAATTAAATGTGTTTCTGACCCTGCTGCGCTTCTTTAAATATTTGCCATTCTCCACAAGCAGTGTTTGGTTAATGAAATGAAATTAATGAGCTCATTAGATTGTGCAGTAATCTTTCAGAAGCGAGCCCAGCGCTTGGAATCGCTGCTCCCTTTCTGTGCTCTCGCGCCTTCACTTGGCGCATTCAGCTCCACAAGCAACGGCTGAACGGGGCAGTAATCAATTAACAGGGCAGCAGCCCCAGGAAGGGGAAGGAGGGGACACCAGGGCCAACGAGAGGCAGCTGGGTGACTTTCCCACGGGAGCTGATCCCGCGGTTCCGGGCGGTCCCTGGCACACGTAGCTCTGTTTGGCGGGTGCTTCTCCAAGGTGAGGATCAGCTACAGGGGCCTGATGTGGCAGGAGCCGAATCCATGGCTACATCCATTTGTATGGCAAAGCCAACAAGCCTTGGGAAAGGAGAGCTGGGCTTAAAGGCTCTCAGACATGCCTCTAACAGCAGCCCTGGTGCTGGCTGAGACACAGCAAGGGCCGCACTGCAAACTGGCTGAGGCCACGGGGTTGGCCCTAAACCTCTTCCTGGAGCAAGGAAAGCCCATGGGGCCCATGCCTCTCCACCAGGCAACTCCCCACACTCTCTTTGATGATTACTCACCCCGATTCCCCCCATGCTGATCCAAACAACCCTCCTGCATCCAGCCTTTCCCACATTTCCCCCCAGCTCAGAGCAGAATCCACATCCTGGTGTCCAACACTGCAGTACAGCCCCAGAAGCAGCAAGGCAGGCTCTTTGCCTTTGGGCTGCACCAACTCACCCAGCCAGCATGATTCCCACCTTCTTCTCTCTGAGCAGGAAGGATTCTCCCCAGAGCAGTGCTCTGTTTTCCTATTGTCTTGTGAAGCTTCGTCAAAGAATTAACTCAGATCAAAGAGTCTCCAGAGCAGCACGAAATCCCCCGATGGGCAGGGAAAGGAGGAGGGGGGTGGACAATATGACAAAAAACGCTCCAGTAAATCTCTTTCCAAGAAAGCAAATGGGGGTAGTTTCTGCCTGCACATAAACCCCACAGCTCAGAGCCTGTGTTAGCTATGGTGACTCCCAACAGCTCCAGAGGAATTCCGGGTAGGAAATGTATGCAAATTGAATTCTCACCATGGCTGTGCTCGCCAACAGACTGGATCACAAAGCTGTATCAGGCTCCCATCCCTGGGCTTTTGTCATTTACCTTTTATCCCAGAAGTCACATGATGGTGAGCCAGGCCTGCTGGGATAAAGCAAGAGGGTGATGAGCACAGCCAGGAGGGAGCAAGAGAAAAGTTGAATGACTGAAAAATCTCCAGATCAAAAAAGGAAATGATAGCCCAAGTCCCCACAAAAGCCTCAAGGAAAGCAATGCCCCAACCACTATTGCAGAACATTAGAAAATAAAAACATCTTTGTGCTCACAGGTGGCAGGACCAGAGATGGAAAACCCAAACCAAACACTATTCCCACACTCATCAATTGCACCAACCTCCTGCATCCAAAAGATGATCTCAGAGGACTCCTGAACTGTCTCCCCTCTGCATCTCACAGGATTATCCCATGGTAGCTTGAGCAATCCAGAATTGTCTCTATCCGCTTGTCCAGGTGGACATCACAACCCCCAAAATGCCAGGCTGAGTTCAAACATCTCAAGGTTAGCCAGGCCTTTCACAACCCTTCACATCCTACCAGCCCACCCAGCAAGGTTTGACTTTCCTCTGCTTTAAAGGATCTGAACACCCTTGCCTTTGGTGACTGATGATTAAACAGAGAGAAAAGCACAGCTATCATTTATCCACGACCTTGGAAGGGCTGCAAATAACACTGGCTGGCTGATGGCAGGTCTCCTGGCCACAGAGTGGAGGAGTAGCTCTCAAGGGCAGCAGGGAGAATAAATCCAGAGGCCAAGCTGACAGCTCCCCTGCACTCTGCTGCAGAGAGGAGCTGAACACACCTGGCAGGTGGGAGAGATCACCTGAGGCAGAGGGTGCCACACAGGAGATGATGCACAGAGGATGAGCAGGGGTGGAGAGTTACCACAACTCCTGAACAGCTCTGAAAACAGCAGTGCTGGATCTCCAAGGGGCTTTCCACCAGCAAACTCAGCGGCCGAGATGTGGGAGACTCAACAAGGGCACATGGGCAGCCATTTATTCCACTGAGGATGGCCTCTGAGATGGTGTTTGCTGGGAATGAGTTACTCCAAAAGGGAAGGTAAGTGATTCTTTCCACCCCAGAGCAGCACAAACAGCATTTGTCATCACATTCATATCATATCCCTGAGTTTACAGCTGGATCCTGCCTTCCATCTTCCTCCAGAGGCAGCCACAGCACAAAAATCAGGTTCCCATCTGCTAACAGAGCTGATTTTGCTCTTTGCAGGCTGTACAGAATCCATTGACAGGGAGGCAGAGCATGGCCATGCACCAGCAGGCTGGTTTGTGCACCTGGGAGGGTTCAGTGCCAGGAACCCATTTTCCAGAAGCCAACACCACCCTCCCCATAGGTTTGGGGTCCCAGCCCATGTTCATAGAGCAGCCTCTTGTCTTTATCCTGGTTTAGCTGTGTAAGCAACACTGCTTCCACAGCCTTGCTTTGTTTCAAGTCGGTGAACAAATCTTCAATCTTGTTTAAAATCAAATCAAAATTCAAATTTTGGCTCCAGTACTGCAGCCTGCTTATGCTCCAGCCTGGCTCCTACAGCCAGAGTGAATTAATGCCCACACCCCTGTGAGTATCTCCTGGCAGGTGACTTTGCCCTTGCCCCTTGCCCTTTGTTTTTCCCCCGTGGATGGGGACCTGCAGGGATGCACAGCAGCCTGAGCAGGAGATGCCTTTGTGGCAGCTGGAAGTGGAGCCAGAATCCGGGGCGGGTTTGGTACAGAGCCTTACAAATGCAACTGCTCCTCCGAAGTGTATTTATATCTTATCTGTGCTGTTTACCCATATGTTCAATAAATCATTATTCATTATCTGATAAGGTGCTTGCAGGAAATTTCTAAGCCAGGCTTACAGTTAGCACCGGGACACGCTGGGAATACAAATGGAAAAATAAACAGAGCATCTGTCTGCAGCGAGGCTGCTGTGCTGCCAGGGGACTGTGGTGACATTGCCAGCCAGGAGACCGAAGGCTGGGTCACCCGGCCTGCTGGGCTGGGGACAACAGGCCTGTGTTATGTAGAACAGCCTCCTTTTCAGCTAATTACACATCCCAGATCCCTCCTGGTGATAGAATTGACACTACAAAGCGAGCCATGTTTCCTCTCTTCTGCTCCTCATTCATCTCTGCCCTGCCAGGCCCTCACCACAGCCAGGCAGAGACAGGAACCCTGCAAAAGCTTCAGCCTGGGAGCAGCGAGGGAAAAACTGGGAGTGTAGATCTGAGACAGCTTGAACAGACAGGAAAACTCTTCTTTATGCTGTCTGTGTCCCAGGCATAAAACCAGAGGAGAAATATTAGAGCAAACCCAGAGCCATCTCTGACCCTGTCCACTCCCTTTGCCTGTTCCAGCATGAAAAGGAGGCATGGGAAACACCTGGAGATGTTGCTCCATGGCACATCCCAACTCCTGCTCTCTCCCCTCTGATGCGCCAACACCAGGAACCCAAATTGGCTCCATTTAGGCCTGGCAAAGCCTTACCATGGCCTTCAGTATACCCATGGCCCCTCACATGTCAGCTAATCCGAGGCTTAGCTGCACGGGATGGACATATCCATGTGGAATAGGAGGAAAGTGGAAGGAGAGGGTAGGGAGTCAGGTTCAAGTCATGTGAACACCAGCCCCAGCATGTCTTCAAAACAGGCTACAAGGAAGTGTGACATCCAATTTCTTGGGAAGGGGAGGCAGAACGGTAATTAAATTTCTGATCTTGTTAGCCAATTTCTCCAATCACTGCCCCTGAACTGGAGAAGGGGAAGGGAGAGGGGAGACGTTTGCGTCAGCGACGCTTGTGAGGGAAATTAGGTTTTCACGGATTATTGGGTTAGTTCCACTTCTCCCACTTTTTAATTTATTTGTCTGTATGTGCTGCAGAGCTGAAAGGCCGAGAATTTTTTCCCCCCCTTTTTTTTTAATTAAAATCTGTAGTTTTGGAAGATGAAAACTTTGGAAGGGGGAAAAGACTGCAACAATATAACCATGTCAGCCAAAATCTGCTTCCCTCACAAATTTTTGTTAATCCCGCTTCAAAACAAGAGCCTAACAAGATCTCTCACTAGAACTCAAAATAGCCCCTGGATACTTGTATAAAAGAAAAAAATACTTGTTAATGAACTTTTTCTATCTGTAAAAAGGACAGAATTCACTTGCTTACTGCTACTTGCAGGTTGAAGTTTGGGTTGTTCTTTTTCTTCTTTTTTCTTTTAATTTTCCCTTAATGCTACAAAAGAAATTCCAGAATTGCTGCCTGTGCAACCCTGGGCCTCTATTATTTCTCAAAAGACAGTAACACTGCCCCTCTTTCCAATTTCTTTAGAAATAGAGGAGAAGACTAAAATGTGCCTATGGGCAGTGTTCAAGTAAATTATCTGTATGATTATTTCCAACTGCCTGCTGAGTGGTTTCCTAGGAACAATGCCAAGGGGCTATTTTGTTTAAGGTTTCTGAATTTGGGATAAAAGAAGCAGTGTAGTTCACACAGCGCCCAGACTTCCACTTTGATGAAAGGTTCAGAAAGTAGGAATGGCTGCACGGCTCAGCCTTAGCTGCAGGAGGCCTGCAAAGGTATCTGGGAAGCCAACAAAGGCTGGAAAGAACAACTTCTGGAAAACAAAGTCACACAGCTGCAGTGTGAAAGAGCTGGGAAAAGCTCTGGCCAGAGAATCATTGAATCATTAAGGTTGGAAAATTCTTCAAGATTGTCAAATCCAGCCTTCAGCCGAATCCCACCATGGCTATATTTTCAAGTGCCACATCTACTTCATTTTTGAACATCTCCAGGAAGCTTGTTCCAGTGCCTGACCACCCTGTCAGTGAAGAAATTTCCCCCAATATCCAACCTGAACCTCCCGTGGTGAACTTGAGGGCCCTTTTTCCCAGTGCTTGCAACCAAGGACATTGTGTCAATGCCTGGGTGGGATCAGGAGCCTGCGGGATTATTTCACACCTCGAGGCAGTGCTGGCCAAGCTCCCCGAGCTGACCCACCCACAGATATTTGGGAAGCAGAATTGGACCGGTTCTTTCCCTTTGCCCACTCAGTGTTGTGGATCACATCCACCCACCAGGCTGCCCGTGAGGGAAATCCACACACTGAAATCTCTACAGACAAAATCACATTCATTTCTGGGACCTTTTATAGGGAGAGACCCATGGGTGAGACCCCTCAGGTGGGACAGGAAAGAGCCCAAGCCACGATCACACAAACCTTCTAAGCAGCTAAGTACAAAAGCCCAGACTAATCCCACCCAGCTTCAGCTACCCCAAGTCTGGTCCATTTTCCATGGAGAATGGAGGTGACACCTCCAGCCAGTGGGAGAGCTGGCCAAAGGTAATTTCTAGAAAGGCTTTAAACAAAGCCAAACACACAGAAAAGCAGCACCCTGTCCTTCCTTCCCAATCAGGGTGAAAACTGTGGCTGAAGCCCTGATTAAGATCCTCATCATGGCCAAGCTCCGAGCTGACCCGCCCTCATCAGGCTTGGCACTTTGGAAAAAGCTAATTCCGATGGCAGTGAAGAGGAAGGGAATTTACGCTGCTCTGCCGTGACCCAGACTTCACAGCCATTCAAAGTGAGCAGCCACAGCCATTAAAAACTTCACTTCGTGCACTGAAGAGGCTCATAAAGAGAGTGTGAATTCACAGAGCACTGGCTCAGAAAGCCCATTCCCTGCCTGTCCCACAGCCTGCCTTTGTCTGAAATATGGAATAAAAGGGAGCTTCATATTTTACTTCAGACTTGTTTCACTCTCTCCTTGTTTCCTCCGCAGGCTGACTAAAACGGAAGTGATTTATAAGGGGAAAACAAGGGGAAGTGGTTCTAATTAATTGGCCATAACCATTAC
The DNA here is from genome assembly GCA_024734555.1 of Trochalopteron elliotii. Lineage (NCBI taxonomy): Eukaryota > Metazoa > Chordata > Aves > Passeriformes > Leiothrichidae > Trochalopteron > Trochalopteron elliotii. Next base: position 685,599 of record JANPWX010000363.1, read on the forward strand.
AGCTGTACTGGCATCCAGCAAACAGAGGGCAATAGTGCCGAGACAGAGATACAGTACTCTGAAAGATTCCACAATAATCCTGCTCCAAGCCAGAATAAAATTATTTTTTCCCTCATGTTTCTGGTACAGACCCCTTGTCCAAGGCTCCTGGCACCTGAGCTGTCATTTTCCACACAGAGTCAGCAGGAGAGGGGAACTGAAAGGGGTCTCCAGCTTGAACCTCTCCTTGCAGGCCCTCCCTTCCCTTTCCAGAGAGGGCTCAGAGTTCATTTTCAAGTCAGCTCAAGTTCAGGGTGTAAGGAGAGAGTCTAGCTAAAGAAACCTCAACTCCAAGCCTAGGATGAGAAGCTTTACCAAAAGGCTCCATCAGCCCCTTCCATCTCCCAGCTGGGGGGAGAACAGGGGGCTCCTGGGGCACTGCAGAGCCGGGGGAAACAGAAAGGCTATTTTGTGTCCAGAAACAAATGTGTTTGTTCTGCTTTCAGCAGCGTTATGGCCAGGAGAACTGGCCCCGGGGGAACCATACATCACACATTGCAGGTGCCTGGCTTCAGGAGGGGGAAACTCTCCAGCTTTCCTAACTGTGAGTGCCAAAAGTTCTGTATCAAAGTTCATCCTGACCTCAGAGGGTTGGCCCGCTCCGTGGGAGGAAACAAAGCCCGGGCATAATCGGAACAAGCTCATAATTAAAAGTGCTCTCGCCTTTACGAGCCCCCAGGTCACTGTTTCCATTTTCCCTCATTGCACGGGGAGCAGCACAAGGGGAAGGAACAGCCTGGCAGGTGCCAGAGCCTGGTGTTTGCAGAGGGCAGCCCTGCTGTAACCCCACCAGGTTACCCGTGGGAGCCTGCACTGGGATTTTTATGGGTATGGAAGGTGTGGGGAGCAGTTAACCAGGACAGCTTTCAATAGGGAAATCCAGTAATATCAGGGAAAAGAGTGCAAAATTCAAATAGCATTTCCATTTACCAGAGGCATTGTGTCCTCAGGAAGAAAGCCAGGCTCCTCCCAGCTGTCCCACGGGGGCAGTCACTGTAGCTCAGAGAGTGTGATAAGCCCCAGCTTCTGTAACAAGTAAAAAAAAAAAAAGATGCCAATGTTTGCCCAGCACTTTGCTGGGGCTGAGCTCGATTATGCTGTGCCGTGAGAGATTAACACAACCAGATTGCTTTGTGGACTCACTGCTTCCCCACGGCCCCAGGCAGATTTTCCTCTTCGTGCTCTGGAAAAGGTCTCAGGACATGAACTCGCATTCAGCAGGGAGCCTGAGCAGCTCCAGGGGGCTGCTATTTCCTCTCCACCTGGGATCCAGGCAAGCCAGCACCTTTCCCAGGGAGTCGGGCTGATCATCTGCTCCTTTTGGGACAAGGACAGCCGCAGGCAGGGCTCTGTCTCCAGCTCCCAGTGCAGCCCGATGTCTTTGGGAGGTGGTGCCTTTTTCCAGGCAAGAGACTCCAGCAAAACCAGAGTTCCTAGGAGGAACAACAGATCCCAGCAGCTACAGGGAAGGGGGGAAAGCAATTTCTGTGCCTTTTTGGCAGTTTCTGGTATGCCAGTTGGAAAAAGCAAAAGCCTCCCAAAACAAAAGGCCACTGTACCTGACTGGTGTGGAGGGATGCTTCTGCAGGGAGGCAGCAGGATCTGTGGGGAAGAGGGGAAATGGCTCCAAATGGAAGAACCCCAGGGAAGTACTGAGGACACTTGCACAACCACCAAAGCCTGTGCTGTGCCACCAGGAGATTCTAAAACAGCTGAAGGGGAAAGAAAATAAATTAAGAAATAATTAATCGCGACAATTCTTCAGGAACAGCCCATTAGACCTTGCAGGCAGGTCAGCAAGAACAACTCCTGGGACACCAGAGTGGCACACAGGAATAGGGGACAAAGAGATGTTCAGGGAAGGGGCAGGATGGAGTTGTCCTGGTGTTAAGAAAACAGTGATTTTGTCCCAAAACTCAAATTAGACCAAGAACAGTATAAAACAAACTGAAGGACAAGCACTCCTGTAGGAGTGAAACAACTCCCTATTATCAGCTCAGGATAAGGGATAGAGCTCTTGTCTAGGCAAGAGCAGTGGAATATGACATTAGCAGAAGTCAGACAAAACCTGCTGCCTTTGGCTGTAGCAAACAGGCCCCACTGCTGGCAGGTGCAGGGGGGGAAAGTACTTCATCCCATTTTCCACAGAAAACTCAAATCCAGCACCTCTGCTGACCCCTCTGGAGAAGAGGGGCTGGCCTGTTACCAAGCCCCAAGTATCCAAGTCATACATCAAGGATCCAGAGGGACAAGGGCTGAGCAGAAATCACAGACACCGTGGCTGGCTCCCCCCTGCCCCTACAGCAGGATGGGCAGTGGCAGCCTCTGGCAGGGACAGTCCCCTCAGCTGGACACCCCTGGCCAGAGGCAAAGGCTGTTCGGCCCTGAGGTCAAAGCTGGCACCACTTTAGAGGCTCAGAGATGTCCAGGGATGGAGGAGACATTCCAGGGAGGAGAAGGGCCAAGGAACGTGTGAGCAGCTGCTCCTGTGTTTGCTCAGCTGCTCCCACCATGCTGCTAAACCACTGATTTAGAAGAGGTTTTTAGTCTGGGATAGTCATTCCTCATGTGTCAGACTCCAAGCAGAGGTTTGGAACACTCAGTGTACATTTGAGACAGCACCTGGGGAGGACTCATCCCATGCAAGACCAGCTTTGCCAAGATCTTGTTCCTGCTCCTCTAACAATGCAGTTTACTCACATTGTGAATGTTAGTAAGGAAGGGTGAGTGAACCATGACCAGCAGCAGAGCCAAGGCCATGAAAATTATTCTCCCCTGGGCTGTGAGCAAGTTCTGAACCCACAGCCATGACCAGATAATGGTGGCCTTCACCCTTAGTTCCCAGCAGTTAGCCCTGCCCTTTGCAAGACTGGAATTTGAAACAAGCAAATCCCAAATCCAGCACACAGGTCCCTCACACAGAGGGCAGGTTTGGGCTCAAGAGCCATGCAGTGGAAATGCAGAGCAGTTTCTTGCATCCCACCCCTCACTGCAGCTCAGCATGCAGGCTCCAGGACACACAACCCTTCCACACAAGAGTCCTCTGGCACAGGGGAGCATTTGGAAAGGATGGGAAGATTACTCTCCTGCTGGAAAACAGCCTCAAACTGTGAGGTGGTGGGGTGAGGATGTGTCAAGGCTCCTGTTCCCAAGGCAGCAGGTGAGCTTGGACCATGGATATTCATCCAGCTCTCTGCTCACACCAGGCTGCTCTTGAGCATCTAAGGAGCACAATAGGGTCAGCCACAGGTACACACTCTCCTGAGATGCAGCTGCAAGTTATGCAAGGCTCTGCCAGGCCAAAACTGAACCACTGGAGCTCAGACTTCCACCAAAAAAGGGTTCAAGCATGAGACAGCCCTGGGTAACAAAGTCCTTGATCTGCACATCCCTCACTGCAGCAGAGCCTCTCAACCTCAAGGCAGTGCTGGCCAAGCTCTCTGAGCTGACCCACCCACAGATACTTGGAAAGCACCATGACTGCTGTCATGGTTTGCATGGCACAAGTACCCCTGAGAAGCCAGCCTCGTGGGGAGCAAGGGGCTGGCATGCATGATAGAAGCAAGAAAAGGGTGTTCACAAGCTCAAGAAGCACAAGAACAGGCAGCAAATCAGTGACAGACCTCCAGGACCTTGTCTTGAAAGGAATCATCCTCTGCTCCTCTCCATCAGCTCCTGATGAGTGTTCCCACTGATTGTGCTCCTCAGAGGACCTGGAAGAGTGGCTCGATCAAATCTCACCCATTTTTCAAAAGATTTTGGATGCATAATCAAATTTTTGACACACACCCACACACACACTTTTCAAGCATTTTCCCAAATTCCTGGAAGCTTTCACTTTACTACCCCAGCAGAAAGAGACATTTCCACCTGCCACAAGCCAAGCACAGCCCTGTGCAACCCTTTGTACAGGATTTTGTAGATAGCAAGCAGGGATGGGCAGGATCACCCACTCTGATGCTCATTTATAACTTTCTAAAACATCTTTTCAAGCCCTGCTTGCATCAACCCAACTGTGGTAAAATACACAGGCACCAGGCAAAACCAAGGGGAAATACATTTAACAGGAATTATCTGGGAAGTCAATGAGTGCACACAGCAGATGCAGTTTGTCTGGGGAATCTCACAGTCCACAGAGATTGAATACTCCAAACATGAATCCCAGAAACAGCTTATTCCCACCTAAAAGGAGGAAACAGGGTCCACCCTGTGCTCAGATTTCTGTTCCTTGCACTACCACCAGTGCCAGCAGAATTATCCTCCAGCAAAACCCCATCCTTACCAGACTCTTCTTTCTGCAGCCACTGAGGTGGAGCTAAGAACAGCTCAGCTGGAAGGAACCTACAACCATCATCTCATCCAAGAGGCACTTCAGGGCTGGCCAATATTTAAAATGTGTTATTAAGGGCATTGCACAAACGTGCCTTAACCACTGACAGGCTTGGAGCAGTAGGCACCTCTCCAGGAGGCTTCTTCCAAACACAGAAAGGTTGTTTCAGAGCTTGACCACCCATATTCATGTCCCTGAACATCCTTTTCCAATGGTGGAGTCCAGAATTGGACACAGCACCCTAAACACAGCGGGATACTCACATTTTTTGACCATCTGTGTTTTCCCTGTCTAGGGTGTGGTTTGCCCTCGTGGCTCCACTGGCTCCTGTGGAGCTGATGCCACACAGCACCCCCAAACCTTTCTTGCAGGGCTGCTCTCCAGCCTTTGCCCTCCCAGTTTATTATTAGAACTCTGCCAGTTCTATGTCCCTCACAACAGTCAGCAGCACCTACCAGTTCATTATCATCAGCAAACTCATTCCTAGTGCATTCAGCTCCTGTATCCAGATCACTGATAAAAATATTGAACAGAACTGGGCAGGAATGTGAGCCCATGCTGTGTGCACCTAATGATTTCATTGTCCTTTAAGTGCCTTTAATAGTGCCCAGTGTGATCCTCTCAATTTTATTTTTCCCAGGCACTGAGCTTAGACTAACAAGGGCTGTAGGCTCCTGGATCTTCCCTCATGCCCTCCTTGTAAACTGGAATAATTCTGGCTGGCTTCCAGTCAGCTGGGACCTCCCCAGGCCTTTGTAGAGGACGTGCTGCAGCTCCTCCAGCACTCTGGGATGAATCCCATCCAGCCAGGTCAATTTATGGATGCACAGCTGATCATAACTTGCTGCTGTTCCTCGTTAATCTTCATGCAGCTCTTGGTGGGAGGGGTTGGTTGCTCTGACCTTGCTGAGGGTACTTGCACAGATTCCTCCTCTTCTACCACATCAGGCCCCTGCCCACCTGCTCCAGGGAGAGGATCCCATCTCCCTGTGCACTCAGGGGAAGAGGCGGGCTCCCAGCACATGGAATTTCTGTGGTTTGTGTGCTCACAGCTCAGCCCCACTGGGAGGACAGACCTCCCCACCCCACCACGTGTGGCACAAACACTGATCCACGCTGCAAGTTTTCCTTCCAGTAAAATCTGGAAGCTTTCCTAAGCTGACATCAAATAGGCAGCAGAAGAGTGTCCCTAAAAAGGTGGGTTAGAGCACTCTTGGCAGACCTGTTTGAAAATAAAACCATGAAATACAGTATGGAACTCGTCCCTGAGGAATCTCCACGGACTACAGCAGTCCCAGCAGGATACAGCCAGAATCTGTGGACACTGAGAAAAGCAAAGCCCTGATTCTGCAAGGTGTCCTTGGAGCCCCATTATTTGTGATTAATAAGGCATGATGCAAACACTTAGTTAAATCAGATTAGATCAATAGTACACCATGAATCACTTCTATAGGTTTCCTATAATATTTATATAGACTGCAGTTATCAGCAAGAGTCTCCTGTAAAATTGTCTGTGCTGAAATTTATTTGAAAAAGTACCTTTTATACTCTATTAAAAAAAGCAAACTGACTTTTTTATTCTCTCATAGAGCTGAACTTCCCAGGCAAAAGCTCGGGGAACAGCATGTGGCTTTGCAAAACAAATATTTTGAGACTGCTGCCTGTTTTATCACCTCCTGGAATGGGAATTCCACCTCCGTCCCTGTCCCTCCTCAGCCTCTTACACACGCACAGTGAAAAAAAAATGTTTTAGCTACCTCTGCTCACTGTTGGGAGGGCACAAGCACAAGTGTGAGAGAGCCAGCAAGGGGTGGGAAAGCCAGCACACTTCCACACTGGTCCAGTGCGGACAAAAAAAACACCACAGCAAAGATTTTCATGGGGTTTCAGAAACTCCTTGTGCACTAAATCAAGGCAGTGAATTTACAGCAAATTAATGAAACTAATTTTCTGACTGGAATCATCATCTGTGAATTATTGTGTCTTTACTCATTAAATAAATTATCTGTGTCTTCCAAGACATTAAGAATGCATCATAAATTACAGCCCTTCATAAATAATTTGCTTTTTGCCTGGGTTTAAATATAGAGAGAGAATAAAGCAAGGGGAAGGGAGGGATACAAGAGGTAAAAAAAGCAAAGAGGCAAAAAAGAAAGCACAAAGAGAAGGGAAGAGAGTGAAACTGAGAACAAAATGAGTGAGGAGAGGAAAAAAAACAGGTGAAAATGGAGACACATGTCCAGCTCAGAAGGGAAGGAAATGAGGAAGGAAAAAAAGAAGTGAGGGATGAAAGAGGACAGACAGGACAAATAGCCCTGTGCAATATTTCAGGTCGGTGTTAATTGCGGCTCGGTGAACATGGCAGGAAATGAAGCACCAATATCCAAAGGCTCTGGTGACTTTTATAAATGATTTCATTCCCGTTGAGCTTGTTCCATGTCAATGAGTACAAACATTCTGTCTGAGAGATCTCTGCAAAGGGACGCCAGCAAGGGAAACACACTTTGTCATGGAGCAGTGACAGCAGTTACTGAGAGGACCCCAGATTTGTAAATGACAACAGGAGCCATGGCTGACTTGTCAAAGAGGGGCAAAGCAACAGCCCCTGGATTTGTGCTGTGGGATCCTGCTCCAGGCTGGGCCAGAGTTGGATCCCATCCCTGCCCTGCCTCCAGCCTGGCTCAGCTCAAGGAGATGGTGCTGGCAAACACAGCACCAGGTGAAACCTCCTTGGGACCACAAGGTGATTCAGGTGCAGACCTGTGCCATGATCCAGCAGGATTTCTGTCCAGGTATCATCCAGGACACCGGTACCCATCCTTTAATGCTAAAGCCTTGCCAAGGATCACAGAAGAACCTGAGTTGGAAGGGACCCACAAGGAGCAGAGTCCAACTCCTGGCCCTGCCCAGGACTCTCCAAGAACATTTACAGCTTTTAAGACTCCCAGAAGCTGCCAAAGGACCAGCCAAAGCACTGTCCACAGAGTGTCCAGAACAGGCTCTTTCTCAGTCAGGCCCTTGGCTGCTTCCAGGTTCCCCCTCAGTTCGAGGGCCACCAGGACAGAGCTGGGCAGCAGCAGTGGCATCCCCTTCCTGCCACATTGCAAGAAATGAACCCATGCCAGTGAGGAACAGGTTTGGTGCCTGTTTGCTGCACTCTGTGAGAGCCTCTCTGCCTGGACAGCATTCCCACTGAGTAAGACCCTTGTCCTGAAAAATCAGGAGCTGCAGTTTAGGGAGATTTCTGATGAGAAGTGGAATGAAGTTAATACTCAGGATGCTGGTAAAGTGGCCCATGGGACACAGCACAGCCATGTGACTTCTCACCAGCAGATGTGAGCTCATTTGAGATGACCAGAAGTCAGGCAGGAAAACTAGAGGAGCTCCAAGCCAAGTATTTTTCTCCTTGGTGGAATTTCTTAGCACAGCACCAGAGAACTGCAGCCACAATGACCTTTTTGTGGCCAGCTTGGAGCACAGGCCAACATCTGCCTTCAAAACCTGACATGGCCATTCCCTTGCTGAGCTGCCCAAGCCAGCTGTGGTTGTCACCCTGGCCTGGTGACACTGAGTCTCCTGTCCTGCATCCTGGGGTTTGGCTGTGTCAGCACTGCAGCCAGGCTGGGGACAGGGCAGGGTCACAGCAGCTGGCTCACCCCTGGCTCCCTGCAAGCAGAAGGGTGTTCCTGCAGGAAGCTGGAGGGTGGCCAGTCCTGGGAGCTGTTGGAGAATGAGCACAATGGCAGCTGTTTCCTATTTGGAAGTGGAAGAGCTCCGATCTCATGATGTCACCAGTCAGGACAAAAGGAATGTTTTCCTTCTTCTTCCAAGTGCAAACCCAACCCAGGGTACATGGAGCCTCAGTAAGTCTGCTCTGCAAGCATCAGATCTGCTGGTTAACAGGTAACAGCAACACCAAGGCAACAATGAAAGTGAAGCCACGGCAGGGAAAATCCCAGAAGACAACAATGATCCAAGAAAATATCTCTGGGAAACCCTGGCCAGGTGACAGCACACAAGACCTTACCACAGAGCCACACAATGGGTTAGAAGGGACCTTAAAAATCATCTCATTCCCACCCCCCACCCTGGGCAGGGACACCTCTCACTAGAACAGGCTGCTCAGACCCCCATCCAAGTTATGGCTTGGGCTTAAAGAGTGTATCTGAAGGGTTTGGGTTTGGGAGTCCACCAGCTGTATTTAAAGCAGCTCCATAAAGATGGAGGAATGTGGCTTTTGGTACAAACGGGCCTCCTTGCTGCAAACATCAGAGCCAAATACAACATTTCTGTACAACTTTCACAGCACTAGAAACCTGCCTGCTGACCCAGGTGTCTTCTGCCCTGAACTCCAGGTGCTGAAGTCCCTGAGCCATGCACAGAACGTCCCTAAGCTTGAACCACTTCAGCACAACCCTTCCCACTGTTTGGATTTACCCAGTTTGAGGCTAGAAATGATATCCCCAGCTCCTTTGACCATTAGCACAGCAGCCAGGTTCACCACCTTGAGATCCTGGATCTTAAATCAAACCTTTTGGGTGCTCAAAAGATCCTGAGTAATCCATCCACGAGGCAGGAGAGAAGAGAAAGAAGAGGAACACAAACACCTAGCAGAAAGAAGAAAATAATTCAGTTTCATGTCTTTTTTGGAGGGAATTTACCTGGGTAAATGACCTCCACATACTTTCCTCAGCTGCCCAGCATGCCTGCTCACAGGGCTGAGCAGAGGGGCAGCCACAGAGTGACACTCACCTGGAGCACCCATCTTTTTCCTGGCCTCCAGCCAGCCTCTCCCAGCAGTACTGTGGTCACACAGCACCCTGAAAGCTCTTCTTGGAAAAAAACCCTTTCCTTTCTCGGCCCACAACATCCACAGGGTCACATCACACAGGCTTTTCACACCTCTAAAACTGCACAGTTCCCTCCCGTTTCCGACTTGGCTGTTTCTCAAAGAAATGACCCCAAATCCCGTGCAAGCTGCAATATAACCTGAGCCTGCCCTCTCCATCCTTTCCATTCCTGATGCCAGCAGAACACCTCCACTCCAGCTGCTCTTCCCACACAAGTCCAGCTCAAACTCCCACATCCTCCTTCCCCACCCTGCTCTGATATTCCTGCAGTCAACCAGCCCTCAAGGGAAGTAACATTTCACCAACTCCAATAACTCAGGATGGAGATCAGCTGGTAATGGAAAAGCCTTTCCCAGAACAGTCTCCAGCTGATTTTGGAAAGGGTCAGAGCAGCCAGCCTAGATCCCACCACCTCCATGCAGTCAGCATCATCCCTGGAAACCTTAACCTCCCTTTTCCTTGGGTAAAGGCCTCTGTTCTGCTTTCTGTGCCCAAGGGCTCTGCAGAGGATTTTTTCCACTGCCAGCTCAGATTGTTTTGAAACCTTGCTCAAAAAAGGGGATTTTCCATCAGTCCCTGGAGCAACAAGTGATTCCAGCCAAGTGTGAAGCAGGTCACTCTCCTGCTTCTCAGCTTTTCACACCATGTGTTTCGTGTCAGGACCGTGACAAGGGCTGGCCCTGGGGACCAGAAGGAGGTGGCTGCTGCAGCCTTTGTGTGCCTGCAGCTCCCTTCCCTCGCTCCCAAGCCAGCACACATCTGCCCCACAGCAGGAGCACCATTCCTTCCTCCCGATCCAGCAGAATGGAGAGCCAGAGATTTATGTACTCCGCGATTTTTATGTGCTCTCAAGAAGGGCTGCGGAGGGAAAACTCCACCACTCACAAAAGCCTCCATCTGTGAGTTTATTTACCCGTGCTGGGAAGGCTGTTTATTCTGTTTCAGGGTGGAAACTACACTGGGATCGCAGCTTAATTGTACTGTTTGTTGAATTAATTGCTCTGTTTGATCGGCCTTTCTCTCATCATGCTTGGGAATGGAATGGCTTTGCTGCAATGTGGGAATGGGGAGGGTTGGAGCTGTTTCTCCTGGCAGCCACCATGCAGCAAGCAAGAGAGACTGTTTTGGGGACACCACGAGGTGCCTGATGCAAATCTTGCTGCAGAGGGAGTCCAGGGAGGTCAAGCATCCTGGGAACAGGGTACGGGCCAAAGGCAGAGAAGCATGTGGATGTATAGGATGCTTGGTTGGCCTTTTGCTTCTTTTTCCAGCTGCTCCCTGCCCAGCCAGCCAGCCAGGATCCGTGTGCCCAAGGAGGGAGCTACTGTCCAGGCTGGCCCTTCCATGACTGCCAGCCTCTAACCACCTCTCCTGCAATGAGAGTGAACACTGTGAACTTTCCAAGTCACCTGATGAATCATGGGATGCAGAGCAAACCTCAGCATTATTTTCATATTGGAACATTTTTCCCCTCACTTTCATTCACAGGTTTTTTTCTTTTCCCTTTCAGGTTTTGCCAGCAAACATCCAGCTGGAGTAAAATCCAGCTTGTTTCACATTCCTTTTTTCCACATTCATAATCACAGCCATCAACTTTTTAGGTTTTGTTCCTGTCTCTCCCACTTCCCACACACACTTCCCTCTGCCCACTGGCTGAAGCACAATGACCAGTGGCATTTCCCACACACATATTTTCAGTTCCCCTCTCTCTCTCCAAAGTGGAACAGCCTCAGGATTCCATGGGGATGTCATTGCTCCTCTGCCAGCACGGACAGGACATCTCTCCCTGAGCCACACCTGTCTGGGACCCTTCCCAACACAGGACTCAGGCACTAAAGGGAATCAACCCCATGGCCACCCTCTGGCCAAGTTGGCAACATCCCAACACCGACAGCAGATTGAATTCTCCCACTAATTAGACATCCCAGTAGAGCTCAGGGAGTATCTCAAGCCAGGAAGGCACAATCCACGGAAGACAGACCCTCCCCACCTAATCCTGCCCCTTTCACTGGAATCTGCAGGCTCTGGGAATCTGCCTTCCACTACACAGAGTGAGCTGCTGGAGACAGCAAGATGTTTCAATCAGCAGATCTCCGGTGTCTGAGGCAAACCCATTCCTTGCTGATAAGGAATGAATACTGTCTGTGTCTGTCCGGGTACGTGTTTCTCTCTCTCTCTATTTCTCTTTTCTCCTTCATAAAGCTGTCAGACCAAAAATAACATATTAGTGGAAGGAAGGAATGTCAGCTGTAATACAATAACGTGGTTGGGAGGCTGGGGGATGTGCGTGCCTGGCTGCTGTGCCAGAGTCTCTCTTGTACTGAGCTATGGCTCAGGAGTGTCTTTCCCTCCTCCTCACCTTGTTCTCCCACCAGACATGGAAAATGGGATGATAAATGGGAGGGAGTGCTTATTCAGCACCGTTCTACTGCCAAAATCCACCTGTGTTTGACACTGCAGGAAGATCACACATCCCCAGGACAGAGACTGAGGAGTATCAGTCCACTGATAATTCACCCCTGGAAGTGTTCAGGGCCTGGTTGGATGGGGCCCTGAGCAACCTGCTCCAGTGGCTGGTGTCCCTGTCTATGGCAAGGCGTGGGACTGGATGATCTTTAAGTTCCATTCCAACCCAAACCACTGGAATTCTGCAAACATGGCAGGAATGGACAGACCACTCCAGGCTCAGGCTGGGCCACAGCTTGAAAATCCAGTCCCCAGTGTTGACTGAAACAGTGTCTGGGACAAAACACATAGTAAGGAGCCCACTGTTGAGGTCACCTCTTGGTTTTAAGGCCAGGAAGGCCTGATGCTTCTCCCTATCCTGTCCAACCAGCTCCTGGCAAAATGCCCTCCATGGAAAACCAACAACATCTGAGGGACCATATCTTGTATGTAGGTAGCCAGCACCTCAGGAATGGCTTCCAGCTGGACAAAACTGATTGCCATGTCCTGCTTATCTGTTCCAGCATCCAGAAACTTCTTCTGCAAAGAAAAAGAGGAAACACGTAAAGAAGAAAAAGCCTCCTGCCTCACACAGGTCTCGTATCTTCACCATGCATGGGTGGGTCCCATTCTGACTCCACCAGGCAGGACCCTCAGGTGTCAGGCTCTTCTCTCACCTTCCACACCTCAAGGAGCAGCACTGCCTATTCCAGCCCTTCCCAGGACCCACCCTGGGGCACAGCACTATCACGTTTCACAGTGGTGCAGCTTTTCCAGCCCCAAGCTCTGCCTTGAGCAGTGCCATGAAGTGAAATGGATGCAGGAGTGCCAGGGCTGGGATCCAGCCCCGTGACCCGCTCTGAGCGAGGCTCCCACGTGGCTGGAGCAGCCCTGCTGGCTCCCAGCCCTCTGCAGAGATGTTCCTCCTCCTTCCCACTAAACGTTCCCCCGTTCCTCCCCATTTCCTCTGCCCTGACACCACAAATGCAGGACCAGGAGAGCTGACAGGCAGGAGCAGGCACATGGACATCTTGTCCAGTGTCCAATTTGGGGATGTGCCAGGCTGAAGGATAAGATTCCTACCGACAGCACATATGCAAATCAGGGCTCCTTCTGCAGTTTTTAATAGCCCAAAACTGATTTAACTCTGCAAACACAAAGACCAAAATCCCTTTCAAAATGTGTGTTACTGTTCCAAAAATTCTGGCTACTTTTGATATGCAAATACCAACCCAGCCTCCTTATAAAACTTGCCAAGTTCTTGATTTCATTTTCTTAATTCCATCCAGTAGCACTGAAGTTGCACAGAGAGATGCAAAGTGTTTCTTTTAGCAGTTCCTAATTAATTCAACGCCTGGTCCTTTCTGTGGGCTGTTTTCCAGCCCCCTCCTTTTCAACCTGGTCAGTTGTTGGAGGCATCTGAGGTATCCATGAAAACTAATGGGGCAGGAAAGTCACTGTGATGACTCTTCAATTAGCTGGACAAGGATGTGCAGCGTCACGGAAAAATGTTTCTTCTGCTAATGAGAACTAACGATCCCTTACCTGGGGGATTCTGTGCTCTGATCAAAGGAGCCCAATCAAAACCTCTGCAAATTTCTGATTAAACCAGACAAAAGAGAGGAGAAAGGCACCCAGTCAGATGCTGAATAGATAATAAAATCCACTTCCCTTTTTCCTTCTCAGAAAATGGTAAATCTAATGGGCATGACTAAGCAGCTGTGAGGGAAGACGTGAACGAATTTGTAAAGCAAAGGGGAGTTTAAAGTTCATCTCATTTTCCCCTTCTGCAACATTGTCTGCAATCATATTATTATTTAAAGGCCACCTTTCCCCCAGTGGGAAGCGGGTGAGAAGGGTATGATTCAATTTTGCATGCCAAATGTGATGGGAGAAGGAGAAAGGCCAGGAGGCACAGGCAGAACAGCCACATCCCCTTGGCACTGTTAAATGTGTGTTGCTTTTTCCAGTTCCTCAAGGTACAGGGAGGGGAAATAGAATAATGACACAGTGGCATTTTCTATCTCAGTTTGTACATGGGAAAACTGCACCTTTCACTACTGGGAATGAAGCCAGAACAAATCCTGATTCAACCAACACCAACCTTGGGAGACCCTGGTCCACCCTGAGAAACCCCCTGGAAGCCAAATGAAACCCTGCCCTTTTCCAGGAGCTGTTGTCGTTCCCTGCTGCATTTCCAGCTCACCAGAAAATGCTCCTGCTGCTGTGGGCTTACACCTTTCTCACTTGCCAGCAGGATTAATCTCAGCTCCGTGTCACTGCATTCCAGGGTGGCAGCTGGGCTGCTCCGGTTTGAGGGAGTAGGAAAGGATTATCCCAGAGGCTGGAGAGGAAGGAAGCAAAGCAGCATGTGCCCCTGCCCAGGAGAGATCTGCCTGCCAGTCTTGGCCCCTAATGTCTTGGTAGGTAACATTTTTCTGCAGATTATGTCCAATTCCAAAGGCTTCATGTCAGTAAATGGCTATGGTGATATTGACCCACAGGAAGAGAGGCATAAATGGAGGGAAGGAGCTGTTTGCAGGAAGAGGAAGTGCCAGTGAAAGAGATTTAAGACAGAGGTGACCTTCCAGGAACAGAGCGGATCTGGATGCCAGCAGGTCTCCACAAGTCCCTGACAGGAGGATGCAGCCATGGCAGGGTCAGGCTCTGCTCCCAGGGAACAGGGACAGGACAAGGGGAAAGGGCCTCAAGCTGTGCCAGGGAAGGCTCAGGTTGGACATCTGGAGGAATTTCTTCCTGGAAAGGGTGACCAGGCATTGAAATGGGCTGCCCAGGGAGGTTTGGAGTCCCCATCCCTGGAGGTGTCCAAGGAAGGCCTGGACATGGCACTCAGTGCTCTGGGCTGGTGACAAGGTGGAGATCAAAGGTTGAACACAATGATCCTGGAGGTCTTTTCCGACCTCAGTGATTCTGTGCTTCTGTCTGGACATCTTCTGTCACTGCCCTTCTGCAAGTCCACAGGCAAGGCCCTTTGCTGGCTCTAATTGTCCCTTCCCTCCCATGGTGGATTCACCTTATTAACAGCACAGGGATCCTCCTCATGCCAAGCACAGGCTAGGGTGTGCAGGTGTGCAATGGTCAGAATTCCCAGTGCCCACCATCCTGAGGGGCTTTCCCCTAAGGAGTGCTCTGAGAAGCCACCACTCCCTACCCAGAGGGCAACCCCAGCATGGGAAAGAGCAGCTCACACTCCCTGGCTGCACACACCTGCATCCCCCAGCTCAATAAAACATCATAAAAGCAGAGAAGTTCCACGATAAGCACAAATAGATCAATAGCATTAGAGCTGCTCTTAATGGCTGCCTCAGGTTTTTCATGCGACGCCTTCGAAAATGTCCAGTAGTGAGTAATTAATGACCAAACCAAGTAATTGCTTTCTTGATTTTTCTCAAAACTAGAATTCACTGAAAGAACTTAGAGCTTTACTGGTGCTACACAGTAAATTAATTCAGTAAGTGCTGATATTACAAGTCTGGGCTGCCTGTTAAAAAAAACACAGCAGTGCTGTAGATTCTGGCTTTTCTTGCTGTCTGAGGTAACCCTTTACAGGCTGCTCCAGCTGCCTGCCAGAAAGCAGCTCTGTTCTTCTATCAGCCTGCATAGATTTTGCTCCTGGGGGAGTAGCTTGTCTTAGGGGAGATCCCAGGACCTCACAAACAGGGATCAAGGCAAATTTTCCCCTTGCACTTTCCCAGTCACAACTGGGAGTGGAATCAGGAGCATGGGGGCTCCTCAGAAGGCACACCAAGGCTGGAAGTGGGACCACAATGACTGCCAGGCACCTTTGAACTGTTTTCATCATGTCCATCGAGCAGGATACCTCCCGTGGTACTGACAACTCCAGCTTAATCCAGGGACTTCTTCTCCTTGAGAGAAACCAAAGGGAGTGACAAAATAGCAGTGGATGAGGAGCATGAAGGGAGCAAAGAGAAAAAGGCAGAGATCAAAGAGCCTGTCTGTCTCTCCATCACTCCTGGAGCAAGAGGATGAATGTGGCTCCAGTTTCTTGCCACATATTCCATATGCTCAGTTTCTGCTGAATGACATCCCTGAAAACAGCCTGAGGTGTCACCTCAAAGGTGATCCATCACTTGTCAGCTGTACCTGCTGATCCACTGCAGAAACCCAGGACACAGACTCCTGGCAGCCCTGGCACACCCTGCACGCAGCTGAAAGCAAACCGTGAAAGAGACTTCCAACACATCCATTTTTACTCCTTTGTGAATTTACACAACTTCAGCCACCATCAGCCCCCACACCACAGGAGGAATTGCATGTAGAGCTCTTCACAGGCAGTGAACAGAAGCACAAAACTCTAATCTGCACTCACTGCCTGCTTGGGATGCTTACACAACCTGAGGCACCCAAAGAGGAAGAGGATGATAAGCAGTTCAAGACACCCATCACACAGAGAGAAACCCACATAAAAGTACAGGTTCTAAGAGGGAAGGGAGGATGCAAGTCCAGATCCTCCAGCACCTCTGGCCATCCTCACTTGGCCTGTCCTTGTCACCACGAGGCATCTCAGGCAGGAAAATTTACCCCAACAACCCTAAATTCCCATCAACTGCAGCATGAGACACTCATAAAGTGAGTGTTGTGAATACATATGTGTGTGTGTGCCCACTTGAGAGAGCACAAGACAGTGAGAAAATTACTGAAGTAATCCTTCCATCCCCACAGTAATGAATGATTTTTTCCCCCTGCTCCCAGGAGCATGGTTGTAGCCTGGGAGCTTAACATTCAATCTGACATGGACCTGCAGCACACCCTGTTAATCCCTCTAAGCACAGTGACAGCTCCCAACAACCCCCTCAAGCAGAGGAAGCACCACGTTTCTTCCCCATCTTTCCATTACCATATTTTTAATTGGCTGTGAATATCCTTTTGCTTTTGTCAAAACAAGTTCTGCTAAACCAGTGCTTCGGATATGAACGGGGGAGCCAGGAATGGTGAGAGAGAAGCCAAGAAAATCCCTCTGTAAATGAAGATTTGTGCCGAGGGAGGCACGGCCAGAGGGAGCAGGAGCAGGATTGGCTCATCCCTGTCGGCAGTACAAGTGGTCCTGGGATTGCAAGAGTCCACACAGGAGTTCAGAGATCTCCAGCTGAATGAGACAGAGCTTGGAGTACAATGAGCCAATAGGCAGTGCTACAGGAAAATCAATATTAAGAACATTTGAAGCAGAAGGCCCTTGAAGAGATATTCTGTCAGAGGGAAGGTGGCAAGAGAAGAAGGAAGCAAAAGGGAAGAGCACACAAATCATGCTCGTGCACACAGGTACCTGACATGAGTTAGAGGCTTCTCCCTTGTTTGCTCTCTTCACTTTTCAAAGGAAAATGAGGTCCTGACAAAAGCTAAACTTTATGAAAAATCTTCCAATTTTCTGTCTCTTGCTTTTGGTTCTAAAGGAAATTCTTTCCCTTTTGAAAAAAGAGGAAAAAGACAACCTCTTTCTTCTAGAGAAAAACATTTTTCAGAAGGATGTCATGGAAAACAACCCAAACTGAAGCTGCTGGCCAGGTAGGGAGGCAGGTTTCACCCAGCACTGTCCTGGATCTCCCAGACTGACCTCCTGGCATGTCCTGCAGGCGTTGTGAGTACAGCCCTGAGCAATCTCATCACATCCACCCTTCACAGCCAAGCTCAGTAAGGGAAAACCCCCTCAGTCTTGCAGGCAGGGAGGCTGGAACAGGGGGAGAAGTTATTTAAATACTCTCTCACACAGCAAATTCCACTGCAGTCCATGACAAGTGGCATATGGAAACCTCTCCCATGCCTAAGCATCCTGCTGAGCCCTTGCCCTTGGGATGGGGCAAGGAGGAGATGCAGTCAGGCTGAACAGGCTCATAGCACTTTGGGAAGAGCCAAGATGGGGAGGTCAGAGCTCCCCGTGTTCATCCCAGGCCACACAGCTTTGGGTCATGTTCTTGGTCTGATTTCCATCCTTAACACATCCACCAAAAATCATCCTTACCCCCACAAAAGGCCTAGCACAGTCCCCAGGGACATGAGGGAAATGACAGTCCTGATCTGTTTCCTGCTCTTCTGGAGACTCTGTGAGGCTCTTAGATCAGGTCCCAGCCACTGCTGAGAGTGGCAACTGCAGAAAAATCAACCCTGACTTTGTTCACAGTGAAATGGGGAGAAAACCCTTGTGGAAAGAACCTGACAGTACAAGGGGAAGGATTCAAGGCCAGGATGGATGGGACTTTGAGCAACCTCGTCTAATGAAAATTGTATGAAATGAAAAATGAAGCTGTATTTTAGGCTTGAAGAAAGGTGTAGAAGTGATGGAAGAACACATGGCAGTGAGAGAGGAAGGAGCTCAGCTGCAGAGGAGGCAGCACAGCAGGTAGGGCAAGAGGCCCCTGCCCATCCAACCCTATCCCTGCAGGGGAGTTGAAACCAGATGATCTTTAAGGTCCCTTCCAACCCCAGCTATCCTTTGATTACCATCAAACACACGTTTCCAGAAGTTTCTGTGTGTCACTTGCAAGTCCAGGGAGGGCTGGCTTCGCTGTGTTTGCGTGGCTCTTTTTTTTGCTCCTGATTTTTTAGCACAAAATGAGTTCTAAATAAATCAGCAATGTACAGTGTGTGTACAGATGGAGCAGCAGGGCCACTGCACAAAGGCACTGGATGGCTCCGTGTCCTCAGGGATGTGGGGAACAAGCTGCTCCACCAGCCTGCTCCTGCAAGGTAATTTCCCTGCCCTTTTATTCCAACAGGCAGCCCCCACACAACAAGGGCTGAACACACCAATTTGGGCCTGGAGAGCTCTGTATCCCAGCCCTGGCACTAGGCAGGAATCTGGGGCAGACCTGAGGATGTGACCCAGGGAGTTCCCAGCTCCCTGAGTCATTCCCACAGCCCAGCAGCTGCTATGCACCAGCACCCTCACAGGAGAGCTGTAAAATATGGAGATAATTCTCCTAATGTCCCCAGCATTTAAAGGCTGATTAGTGCTGCTTCTGAGAGAGCTGGGCCAGGGACTAAAGTGGTGTGAGACAGCTGGCCCAGGATTTCAGTGCAGGTGTCAAAGGAGATGCTGCCAGCACAGAGACCAGGCCCCATCCTCCTCCCTCCTCTCTCAGCTTCAACCCCAAGCCATCAGGGGACCCGAGGGGAATTCACACACTGGAGATGTGATTCACGTCCCCACAGATCAGCTCCTGACCTCCTCCTGTGCTCAACAGAGTCCTGAGAAAACTAGTTTGCACAAAATCAAGTTAAATGGACAAAAATTGGAGCAGTTCCCATGAGGCCACGCAGGTGAGACCCTCTGTCACCCCTGTATGGGGAGGGTGGCCCTCCCACACAGAGGAAAGGACAGCTTAGGGTAAGTCTCACCTTGCACCTGCCTGCCTGGGGACCAGGGGGTCTTTCCAGCACCAGATCTGGGCCTCCAGGTGCAGAGTTAGACATGTTGGGGGTTTCCCTTCAGATAAGCCTGGAAAGGGAGGAAAACACGCAGGGCAAGGAGGACAACAAAACCTTCTCAGAGACTGCTGCAGAGCACACCTCCACCAACAGTGGCAGAGAGAAACTGGATATAGGAATGGAGAATGGAAATTGGAGATGGAAAACTTCCCAGCACAGAGGATACTTGCCATCAGCTGACTTGTCACCCAGACAAAGCTCCTAATCCAGGCTGCCAGCCGCAGAGTGAAAACAGGTAAACCAGTATGTTACTGGAGAGAAAGAGGCCAGATCTGCCTTTCTCCAGAGTTCCCTGGAATAAGGACATGACTTCATCAGCAGCTGCATTACAAAGGGGACAGCGTTTGCCCTGCAGCATAAACTCAATATCCCCCCATCGGAACTGCAGACTTATCTTTGGAGTGTCTCTCCATCCTGGGAACACGTGCAGCCGGGGCTGGCAGCCTGCCCACCCCACACCTGCCCAAACACACATCTGCTCTGCATCACTGCAGCACACAGCCCCAACAGGTGGGCTTGGCTTGGATCTCAGTGACTGCCCCGGGAGGATTTCCCCTCTGGGAGTCCCTCCTGCCCCCTATGGAAAGCCAAGAGGGCAGAGCTGGGGTGCCCCTCATGCAATAAAAATTGAACTGGGGGAACAAGAAATTCATGCTGGAGGTTTCTGGTCCAGATTTTTTTAACCAAATCCAAGGCTCAGCTTCTCATTCTGAGTTCAGTTCCTTGGAAATTTAATCCCTCCACTGAAGCTGAACACAGAGAGAAAGCAGCCAAGCCCACTAACCTGAATTTCCAGAGTGCAGGAAGCAAATCCTTCCTACTCTCCTAACAGAACCAAATCCTGATCCCACAGAACTTCTGAGCGCAGCCCACCCTGGCTTTGGCCACCACTGACCAGGAGCCCGTGTGCCCACCCCTGCACAAAGCCATTCCCAAACTTCCCCACCACCACCCCAGTGCTCTGCCATGGCCAAGCTCAAGCAGCCAGGAGGTAGAGTCCTGCATTCCAGCACTTCCCACTCCAATAGGATCCTTCTGTGAATCCCATGACCAGCTGCTAAAGCAAACCAGCCCCTGGCACAAACTCCCACCTGGGATTTCAAAATGATGTGGTTTTCTGGAGATGCCAGTGACAGATTGCTCTGCCCCTCAGGAAGGCAGGTCAGGGAGCTCAGGGGATAAAACTAAATGCAGGCATCACCCATAAACAAAGCAATTACTCCCTCAGGCTTTTCTCCCTGCTATCCAGCAGTGGGGTGAGTGGGAATGGTTCAAAGCTGCACCAGGGAAGGTTTAGACTGGACATCAGGAAGCATTTCTTTATCAAAAAATGTGTTCAAACCCTGAATCAGGATAGTTAATCTCTCAAGCCTGTCAGTGTTCAAGAGACATTTGGCCAATGCCCTTAACAGAACCCCAGGATGGTTTGGGTTGGAAGGGACCTTAAAAGTAATCTTGTTCCACTCCCTGCCATGGGCAGGGACACCTTCCACTAGACCAGGTTGCTCCAGCCTAGCTGTAACTTTTGGCCAGCCCTGAAGTGGGCAGGAGGTTGGACTGGATGAACATCATAGGGGTTCCTTCCAACTGGAATATACTGTCTCTTGCAGCCACCACTGCTCCAGGGCAGTGAGCATTGCCAGGGATTTTAGCACAAACCCAGCAGAGGAACAGTGAGTGGGGTCAGTCAGGCACAACCCAGGACATTCCAGCTCAGGCTTAGTCTGAGGAAGTGTCCCAGGGGAGCCTGCGGAGAGATGAGCTGGCCCTCAGCACTCCACATACACCAGGAGCTGGCAGTGTGGAACAGCACCTGGATTGGCCTTGGGAAGGCTGCAACAAGTCTGAAAACCAAGCTAAAAGAGTGGGGCACAGACCAAGCCCAGCACACAGGCCATGGAGAGAAACACCCAGAGATAACACCCTGTGGTATCCCGTGGGAGCCCATCCCATGGTGCTCACTACCCTCTAAGGTGAACATACCCCAGTTCATCCAGTTAAATGCAGGTGAAAGCCAAATACACTAAGAGACCCAAGGAACAAAAAGGAGAGGGGAGACCTGCACTTTCTAACCCACAGTTTGCACTTTGGATTTGCTCTAGATATTTCTATGCCAGGCTTATTTCCACCATGAAAGTCCAAGGGGCTTTAAAAGCATGAAAGTTTCCAGGTCTGGAAGACACTTGGTTGACAACCCCAGAGAGAAATTGTGTGCGACCAGGAAGAACAAAGAAAACCCACATTATTTTAGCCCCACTGTAGAGATACAGGTCTCAGAGAATAAAGATTACCCAAGCAGGCCTTGGGAGCTCAGTTGAGACCCCTCCAAGGGGTCTCTTGCCCCACCTGCTGTACTGCCTCCCCTGCAGCTGAGCTCCTTCCTCTCTCACTGCCATGTGTTCTTCCATCACTTCTACACCTTTCTTCAAGCCTAAAATACAGCTTCATTTTTCTGCAGCTCAGAGATTTGGCTCCTGACCTTACATCTTGCATCTCCCAAACTACAGTCACCTCTTGTCTTGATCTCAGCTTCCCAAGCTATTTGGGAACTAGTCTGGGCTCTGAGAACAGCAGCTTCACACCATTTGCTTTCCTGAATTTATCTTTGAGTTACTTCCCTGGATTTGCTCTCCTGGAAATCAAATTCCTTCTTCTTTTCCTTCTTCCTTCCCTCAACTACTCCAGACTGCTTCAGGAACTGTGTCCACCCCCTGTGCTCTGCTCACATCCTCAAATCCCAGCAGTTAACCCTGAGGAGCCCCTTCCTGCTCTCTGAGCTCAGCACTCCTAGAAGCCAGGGCAGCTATAAAATTGATTTCTACAGTCCCTGCCTGCAAAATAAAGTGAGCCACATCTCCCCATCCTGCTTTAAGTACCTGGCCAAGGGTTTGCCATGTATAACTGATGGAGATGGGCAGCACCTGCCCAGAACCCATTTCCCCCTCAGCCATAAATCACCAGGGCTGGGAGCAATTGCCTCCTCATTTCATGTGCTGGGAGGAAGCCAGGAGATGGAGTTTGTACCAGCTACTGGTGCCACACATTTCCCAGTCTGTGCTCACATCCCAGAAGTCCTGACCTGCCTTCCCAGCTGCTGTTTTGTGGCTGAGGATGGAACCAGCTGAAGGTTCAATCTGTACTGTGATGATCACAGCAGTAGCTCCCACCACCATGCTGCTGCTTGATAAAACAAAACAAACCCAGTGAGTGTCTGAGATGGGTGCAGGGAGAGAATTCAGCTCTCTGGGCACAGAGGTGGGCTTGTTTCCTTACCCAGAGGGCTGGATGCTAAATCTTCCCCTATCTGCCACGTCCATCATGCAGGCTCTGGGCTTCAGCAGCCCGAGATCTGTTTCCTATAAATTTTGTGCACAGTGCCTACAACAGTTGTAGTCTCTCTAAAATAATGATTGGAGGGTGGATAGAGGAGAACAAACAGTTCAGCTGAACAGTTTATCTGATGAATTTAGCCTCTTCTCCTGTTCCTGCAATATCAGGTGGACAAATCCAATTTCCTCAAATGCATTTGTTGTTTGAGTTTACTTGACAAATAGTTCCCCAAACAATTGCCTCTACATTCACTTAGCAAATATTTAAAATATGAACTGTGCTGTTTAGTGAATCCCCTGGCACTGCACTGGTCCCCAGTGGAGCAGAAAAGTTAGGTTTCCCCCAATATTAGTTATTTCTGCATTTCAAATTAAATTTTTTGCCAGCTCCCATTCTATTGCTGATAACACCACATGATCTGGTGGTGCTTATTAGGAAAAGAGCTGGTCAGTTGTCTCCCAATGAAATTGAGTTTTCCTGGGAAGCAATAACCCATTGAAGCAGACACATTTCATCAGAAACACCCCACAATCAAATGACCTGCAGCAGCTGAGGAATGGTTGCCTGGCAAATCCAGCACTCAGAAATCCCTGTGGGTTGCTCTCCCGGGCTCTGGCCCTGCATTGGTGTCAGTCACCTGTCAGCTCCACATCTCCAGCTGAAAACTGGGAAATTGTGGCTTGGTTGACCTTCTTTGAGCTGGGGGAGTTCTGTGACAAGCCTGGCAATGGAAGGGAACCAGAGAAAAGGGTGTCCCAGGCATTTTTTGCCCCAAAAGCAGGCCAAGGGAGCTGGGCTTAGGGACACTTCACAGTCTAACTCCTACCTGGAGTTAGCAAACAGCTGGAGCCAGGGGTTTTCCAGGAAGAGGGAGATGGGAGACAACAGGCCTAAACTGAAACAGGCAGATACAAACACTGGATATAACAGCAGATGGGCAAATGTGGTACAGCTTGCCCAGAGAGCCTGTGCAGTCTCCATCCTTGGAGGCTTTCAAACCCTGGTCTGATCCCAAAATTAACCCCAGTGCAAGAGGTTGGACAAAAGACTTCCCTGAGTCCCTTTCCACCCAAATTATTTCAGTCCGTGATCCTGGGAAACCTTGTACAAGTACAGATCAAGTTAACAAAAATGAAGGTTACACAGAGTTGGAGGGATGTAACATCATACCTTGGCTAAGGTTTAGTTCTAGGATTCCCTGTTTATAGTGAGATTTGGGGGGAAATAATAATTGCATCCAGTTTTGGTCCAAACTGGACCAGAACCAACACTTGAAGAAATGCTGAGGAACAAACATCTGCATTTCAGCAAACTCAGCTACAAAGGCTCATCATTTCAGACCTAGGGAAAATCAGTTTCCAGGTCTCATGATTACAAAGAATAACTTGAGAGCTTGAAGAGTTCAACCAGAACCAGAAGGCAAATAAAAAGAAATCACAATTCATTATTCATCAAAATCTTCACCGATCTGTTACAAGACCACGTCAGGATATTTTAGCACTGCAGGTATCAATAGTGCTAAAAAAACCTGCAAATGTGACTTTGAAATTTGCTTTTTTTCATCATGCTTTGTTTTCTGCCAGTGAAAATCTCGTTGCTTGAATGTTCTTGGAAAGTCACCAGGGAAAGGTTGGGAATATCGCCCAAGCAAATTCACTTAAGAATTCAAACAAACACATCAGGACACAATTTTGCTTTTGTCACCCAGCTCCAAGGGAAAGCTTTAAAAACCCAGTTAAGGAGAGGGCAGTAAAAGAACAAATGCTTCACTAAACTTGGCTTTGGGCAGAGGAACAACAGACAACCCATTACTGGAACGGCCTCTCCTGCTCCCCAGTCAACCAAGAGCCTTTGAACACGACATTGAGTTGGACAGCAGCTCTTCATATCCCAATTATTTATTCTGCCACTTGGAGGGATGCAGCCAGGGCAACCCATCCTTCTGAGCTGTGTACCACTGTGGAAGAGGGAGGAATTTCATATTCTCATTCCACAAACTCCCACTCGCTGCCAAGAGCAGCAAATGACACATGAGTGCACCAGGCAGGCAGACAAAGAGAATCGAACAGGCTTTCAGAGACACCAGGAATTCCTTCCCTTACCACTGGGACACTTTTTGCCTCCAGAAAAACCAAAAAATGGGCACCACGTGGTGCCTCTGGAAGGGCGTTTTTTGGGGTTGTGCTGGTTTTTTTAACCTTCAGATCAGCCACGTCAAATGTTCACAGCACTGGGTAAGGAGAAAGACGAGAAGGTGCTTTGGGGTTTTCATTCAGAGCTCCATGAACTTGCTTTTGGATGCAAATCTATGTCCCTTTCTTGCCTAGAGGGGAGACGAAGCACCAGCAACTTTGCTTCAAGAACCACAGAGTTTCTCTAGGATGGGCTGCCCAGAAGCTTGCCTACAGAAAGCTGGGTTGTCAGGCAGGCATGGAACAGAACCATTCCTCCAGCAAGCACCCAGACCTTCGGCTGAGGGCTCCTCACTTCCTGGGAGATGTGAAAATGCCTCTCACCAGCCCATCTCTGGCCTCACAAAGCTAAAATAATTGGGATCTACAGCCTGAAATGAGATTTTCCCAATCCTCCATCCCTGGGAAGTTAGTTTCTGTTAGGTGTCTTGGAGAAGTCATGCTTAGTTCAAAGGGGCTGCAGTTGCTCCTGGCTGTCCTCTAATCCCTGTCTCCATCTCAGCCTCTCCAGAACACTCCGTAATGGACTGGCTCACTCTGGCTACATCCTTTACATCTCTTTAGCTCCGTGAGCAGATGGAGTCAAGGGACAGCAGAATTTATGCTTCTTACTTGAATTGCAGCTTGGCTGTGTGGAAATAAAAAATGGGAAAGGACAGGGAAATGGCACCGTAACAGCATTTACCTCCTGGGCTTTGGAGCCTCTGTCTTTACCTAGGTAGTGCTTGTATTGTCAGCATTAATCCTGTGCCTTCCTCCCCAGCTGAGGAGGAGCAGGCCCAAGGGATGGTTCTCCTCCCTAGCCCATGTGATGGATGGAAAGAGCTTCCAGAAATGTGGAATACTCTGCTGACAGAGCCTGTGCATCAGGGCTGGTTTATACCGGCAGATAATCCAGCCCAGACCATTTCCTTCAGGGCACGCAAAGGAAAACCAGAAAATGTTTCTGACCTTTGAGGGCTTTAAAGGGAGAGAAAAGGAGGCAGAGGTATGAAAGCAAGCAGGGAGATTGACAGGGGCTGGGGAAGGAGCAGCATAATAGGCCCCTAAACTCTTTACCTTTCTCCACGCTTCGTACAATTGAAGGGGAGAAACAAAACGAGGAGAGGGAGGGAGTTATAATGAACGTGAAAGCTTCCAGATTAATTAATTACCCCTTTTAGTTTGTGAAAAAGGAGGCTAGAAATATCCACGTCTGCTCCTCTTGGAAGGCAACCCTGGCGCTTGCTCCGAACATCCCCCCAGCCCGCCTGCGCCGGGATAATTAATCCATTACGGGATGGATCCTGCCGCGCTGCCGTAAAAAAGAGATCCATTTCTCCTCCGCTTTCCCCTCCTCCCCAAAGAGACATCTGAAACGGATCATGTAATAAATGTTTCTTGGATGGAAGGAGAGGTATTGTTCTCCGGCCGTGGAAACAATCCCGGCGGCGGGGCCAGCCAGGAGGGAGCGGGGCCGGATACTTCACTCGGCAGCTCCCGTGACATCCTGTACGGCGGGGCAGCCTCGGGGGGACACGCTTTGTGATGGCCCCTCTGCAAAGGAGGGCAGGGAGACCTGCTTCCAACAAAGGGGGACAAGCCCAGGCTGCTCACCGAGGTCTGTGGGGGCTGGAGGTGGCTTCCCTCTGTGGAGACATCCAGGCACTGCCTGGTGCGAAACGGGACACTCTGGAGACTGGGAGGTGGCCCGGAGTCCATCACAACACACCCAGAAGAGCAGCTCTGACCACACCCAGCCAACCCTGCATCCATCCCTCTCCGTCGTGCCCCGCTGGAATGCAGCCCAGGTCGGGAGCAGCTGCCTTGCACAGCTCCAGGCAAAGATCAGCCTTTCCACAGGCAGCTCTCCTTCAGTTTGACACTTCCCTTGTGTCCAAGGGGTCTGGAAACAAGCTGCACTGGACTCACAGTGTCCAGCTTGAATAGAACAGATCCTCCTCCACCAAGTATTTTTTGTTCCTGGCCAGCCATGCCTGCTATCCAAGGTGAGGTGTTTCAGTCACCTTTGTCACCCCCCTGCCCTGCACTCAGAAGGGCAGGAGCTCTCCTTTGCTGCACACACAGCACAAAGGCTGCTGCAGCAGAATATGGATTTTCCCACCCTCTCTAATTAACAAAACCCACATGCCATGCTCTTGATTCCCTTGGCTGGTGTTTTTGTGGACCAAAACAAGTGATTCCCTGAAGGGTTTCCCGAGGAGGATGGGGTGGGCTGCCCACTACCTGCCCAAGACCCTTTACTCTGTGGGGGTTGGGAAAAGCATGGAAATTGCATGAGATCAGACCTCCCCAGAGCTGATCCCAGCCCTGATCCCAGCATCTCATTTGCATCAGTTTATCAGAAACATTGCCTCTTGCTGCTGACATCCAAATATTCCTTGCATGGAGGAGCTGCTGACATTTATTCCTGAATTGCCACATTGCAGGAGCTTTGGCTAAGACTCGTGTTACATGGGGAGAGAGAAGGGACCTTGTTACTCGGTGAAGACAAGTCTTCTACAGCCTATCAGTCTAGATTAGATTTGGGTCACTTCCTTTATTCATTTCCCTGGATGGTTTTTTTTAAGGCTCTTTCAAAGAAACACTCGAGCTCAGTACAATGTTCTTGATTGCAACCAGAACTGGCTGAAAAATGCTGAACTAATTGAAAGAAATTTTCTTTTTCATTTCTTCCTCAAAACATTTCCAGGGTTTCTGGTCAGTACTTGGAACTGTGAAAAATCCCCCTGGGCTCCGCTGTACAACAGCAAAAGCTTTTTCCACTGCATCAGCAGCATTTCAAAATCCTGTGAGCTGATCTTAGGGCAGCAAAATGACTTCTGTGTCTATCAAAGACACAGGGATGTCACGACACCTGCATGTTTTCATCACAATACCCCTCAAACAGATATCCAGGTTATGGAGAAGAGTTCCCCCCCACCAGTTCTCCTCACTGCATGCTCTGAGTGTGTCCTGAAGTCTTCTAAGAGCAGTTGGCATCATTAATCCTCTCTGTTTCATGGGGAAACTGAGGCATGGGGTGGCAGCAGCTCCCACAGCATGGAATCATTGAATCATTCAGGTTGGAAAAGACTTACAAGACCATCAAGCCTAATCTTTGACTGAATTCCACTTTGCCCACTAAGCCACAACACAAAGGGCCACATCTCATTTTTCAAATTCTTCCAGGAATAGTGACTCCACCATTCCTGACCCTGGGGACCTTGTTCCAGTGCCTGACTGCTCTTCCACTGAAGAACATTTTCCTAATATCCAGCCTGAACCTTTCCTGGAGGCAGAAATCTGCCACCTCCCAAGCCCCCAGGGGATCTCCATGTACTAAACCGTGGCAGGGGTGTCCTACCACACACAAACCTCCACGTCCCCCCCAGAGCCACAACAACACAGAGCTGGACAGACCATCTGTGCCTGCACCCCATGGCTTCCTCCTGGGGCTCTCACTGGCCCGTTCCTCCTTCTCTGTGGCTCCCAGAAAGATGGAAAATTTCACCTCAAACAAGAAGCAAAGCAAACAACCCCCACCCACAAGGCCCAGGCTCTCTGGCAGAGGGGAGAAGTTTCTGCATAGCTCATTTTCTGTCAGGTTAACACCAGCTGAACAATCTCCTTTCTTCCCCATGCATTTCTGCTCCTGGTGATTCCCCCTCCCCTTCCTTTCTTTTTCCATTTCAACCACCTCAAGCAGAAGGCCCTCCGAGGCACTGGTGACTTCAAAGACACCAGGTCCAATGTGCAGCAAGTGATAAAAACCTACACAGCATGTGTTGGGCAAATTAATATCCCCTCCAGAGCCACCAGCTCCCCAGTCCCAGCAGCCCCATAATGAGATGTTGTACTGAAGGGGAGGGGGAGCTCAGTGCAGGGGGAGATGTATTTAATGTATGCAAATTGACTCACATGCAAATTGCTGCTAAGTTAAAAATAACGTGAGGAGTCGTCTTTTAAAATATTTGTTTATTCATTAGGGTAATCTGTTATCAGTCACCTCTTTCCTTGTACATTAAGTGCTCAGTTTGAGGGAAGTTTGTGTGTTGCAGGTCTGGGGGACAGCTGTGGCTTCCTGCTGACCTCAACCACCACACAACAGCTCCAGTTTTTCTCCCCTTCCTTCTCCTCCCTTCTACTCATGGACTACAGGGATTAAAATCACCTTTCCTCAGAGGGGAGACACTCAAAGTGATGAACTTCAAGGACAAAAGTCATCAGAGCTGGCCAGAGCAGCTCTTGACCACCAGAGCCTTCCCCAGGGCCAGACCAGAGCATCTGTCCCAGCTGGGCTCAGGGTGACCAAGCTGGATGGAAGGCACAACATCAGCCTTGCAGCTTTCCTTCCCTCCACTGACCAGGGACTGGTCAGGGAGTGTCTGGAGCTGTGTCAGTGAGGGTGTAGGTTGGATATCAGGGATATTTTTCCCCCAGAGGGTGCTGGGGCACTGCCCAGGCTCCCCAGGGAATGGGCACAGCCCCAAGGCTACCAGAGCTCCAGGAGAGTTTGCACAATGCTCTCAGGCCCAGGGTGGGATTGTTAGGGTGTCCTGGGCAGGGCCAGCAGCTGGACTCTGATCCTCGTGGGTCCCTTCCTGCTCAGGACATTCTGTGGCTGTATAAGAGTGTAAATGTCTCCTCCCAGGCTGAGCTCTGCAGGGCAGCCAATCCCCCCACACCCAGCACAACTAATTAATGTTAGATCCTGCCACTGATGCTGAGCACTGGGATAGCTGCTGACAGAGGCCAGTGCATCCAACTGATCCTGGCTGATTGATCTCATGGCAAACCCTCTGTGATCCTACCTGGCATTACAAAGGAGCAATGGGGCTTTGAACAGCATGGGAAGTGGAGTGGGAATGGGGGGGGATGCAATTTCAGATGATGGGTGCAGTCCTACTGCCTCGGGGGGTATTCAGAGACCAACAGCATGTGGTTTGTCCAGAGTTTGATACTGAGGCTTTGCTGCAGGCTTAGGAAGGGTGGGATATACATGGAGAGCAATTCTCCACCCAGCCATGCTGGAGTGTGTCAACACTTTGCAGTCCTTAGACATCCAAAGCCCTGGGAGATGGCAGGGAGGGAGGGGTGTCCTCTGAACTGAAGCACAGAAGGAGCCCTGGTGTCCTGCTTTCACTGGGATAGAGTTGAATTTTTCCTGGTAGTTAATACATTCCCCACCAATTGCAAAGGTCTTGATGGTGCAGAAAAGGAGTGGCACTAGACAGAAGCTCCAGCCATCCCAAGCAAGAGAACAATCCAGGCAAAACTCTGCTTCAGCTGTACCAAATTGTCAGGGTCAGAGCTGCTGCAGCTGGACCATCTCCAGCTCCCAGAGGAGCATGTCCTGCCATTCCTGTTTTGATAATTCCTTATTACTCAGCCCAAGATTGATGAAGTTACAGTGTTAGCACAACCCTCCAGCACCTGCCAATGATCAGGAAGTTTCTTACTTCATTAGTCAACTCTGCTCCTCTTGGGAACCTTGTTCTTCTGTCCTGTGCATGTCAAGAGCTGTAAAAACAGAGACTAAAGGGAGTTTAAGGACAGCAATAAGTATTACTCATTTTCTTTCAGCTGGAATTCTAAATCAACATACAAACAGAGATTCACCCTTCCAAGAACCAGGATTCCTGCTCTGGGCAAAGAGGAAGAGCAGGGCTGAGGTCCCCTCTCCAAGCACTTCCCTCTGGGAGCAGCCTGCTCCTCCTCTGCCTCACCAAGGGACAGCCCTGAGCAGGGATGTTGATGGAAATCCCTCCTCGTAACAGCAAGGGCAGATTTAAAGTGATTGGATTAAGCTGCATTAACCTCTGTGTGGACATGGTCACTCCAGATTGAAGTGGCCATTGCTCAGTTTAACAGGAGCCACTTCAATGTGACCCAATTCACCACCTGAGTAAATAAGGCAAACCAAATAAAGGTCAATGACTGTGAAGAAGTGGCTCCCCAGAGGAGAGTGACCCACTCAGAGCTTGCCTATCAACACAGATTAACAGCAGACACCATCTCTCATCCCTCTGCCTGGAGCTCCAGCTTGGAAGAGCCACTGAGTCCTGGGTGGGAGCAGGACACCAAGAGTCAGGGGGTCACCCTTAATTCAGGTAGGAGCAAAGATCACAAGTCATGTCAGCAAGAACAAACTCTCATTTCCAGGAGCTCTTGCCTCAGCCAAGGAGATACAGTTTGCCAAGAGATGGCAACAGAGCAGGACAGAGAGGAGATGTTGGTGCAGGCCCTTCCCACACACAGGGACGTGGCAGAGCACCACACTGAGCTGCTCCCTCCAGATGCCAGGTTATGGCCATCCCAGTTGGAGCTGGAGGAAGATGAAGTTCATGTCATTTGTCATTAAGAAGAAGGTGTCATGAAGACCTGTCATTAAGATGCAGGTGATGATGAAATGGCAGGGACCACTCTGTGACACTTTCAACCTTCCCAATCTCCCTCACCGGGGTAGGCTGGGAGAGGGAGGCTCCTGAACCTTGTACAGAGGTGATGGCACAACGTCAGACTCAGCTGGGATGTGGGGAATGGGAAATCAGCATCAGAGCACGGGGCCAGCAGGCAGCAAAATGGGATTATACAGATTCGTGGACTGGAGATTAAAAAACAGATTACAGGGACAAGACAGAGAGATACCTTCTACTTCCAGTGACTGGGGATTCTGGGCACAGCTGGAATGGATGGTAAGAGAGACCATTCCTGTGTGTTCTCTTTACAGAGCACCCTCTGCTGCTGCTGCTGGAGGCAGGGACCTGGGCTGGGTGACCCACTGCTCTGTCCCAAGCAGGCATTTCTGTCCCAAATGGCCCAGCTTGCAGGCTCCTCCTCCCCACACCACTCCATGTCCATGGCTCCTGGCTCCCACTGCTGTGGTGGGCAGGAGCCTCTTGTCTGCCTGTCCAGAAGAGGATGGACAACAGTAATTATTCATGCAACAGCAGCTGCTCTTTCAGCTTTCCCTGAGCCCAGCCATGTCAGATGTTTCTTCTCCCTGTGCCATCCCCCTCACCCCACCCCGTGCTTCTTCCCCCCCAGTTTGTCATTCCCAGTGACATGCCCACTGGTGACCAGGAGCTGGTGGCCATCTCCTGCTGTCACCGAGGGCTGAGGTGAGTGATCCTGCCAGGTGGTGCATTTTCCAGAGGATGAAGAGTGACTGAGCCTGAATCCTAATGAGCTGCCACCCCTCCACAAGGGTTCAGTGATGCTTTCCCTGTGTCAGTCAAGCATAAACAGATTATCCTGCCCAGGCTGAAGTGCAGGGACCACCTCCCTTTCCCATTTGTGAAGCCCCAGCAGCTGCTGGTGAGAAAACACACAATAATTGCTCTCCAGAACCACCTAAAAGGAGGTTGTAGCCAGCTGAGGGTTGGTCTCTTCTCCCAAATAACAACAAATAGGATAAGAGGAAATGGCCTCGAGTTGTGCCAGCAGAGGTTTAGGTTGGATATTCTGGAAAATTTCTTCACAGAAAGGGTTGTCATGCCCTGGCACAGGCATCCAAGGCAGTGGTGGGGTCCCCATCCTGGGAGGGATTTCACAGACGTGTGGGTGTGGCACCTGGGGACATGGGTCAGTGGTGGCCTTGGCAGTGCTGGGTTACTGGTTGGACTGGATGACCTGAGAGGGCTTTTCCAGCCTAAAGGACTCTGTGATTCTCTAAGGAGCATGCTGGAACTGTGTGTGGTGCTGCACCTGCTGCCCACAGCTCACTCAGGTCAGGGGCACTTCCTGAGTGTGAGAGTTTCTCCTGGAGCTCCAGGGCACAGCCCAATCCCACCAGAGCTCACCTGATCCCAAAGGACAAGTCTGCTCTCTGCCATACCCAACTGATCTGTTTCTCCACGGCTCCCAGCAAGAGCTGCTGCTGCCCTGTTGTGTGGAGACCACTCAGAGTCGGAGAGGAATTTGTTTCCCCCTGAACTCAGCATCCTCCATCCTGCTCTGAGTCCTTGATGGAACACATAGCCAGCAATTCCAGGCCAAGGACAGACCAACACCTCCACTCCCAGATGATTCTTTCTTTTCTCTTTACTGGTGCCAGTGATCACAGGAGGGCCTGCAATCTTGAGAATTAAGGGTTAGGGTATGGTGAATTTGAGCTCATCCCAGATCAGGGAGTGGTGTCAGGAATTCCTGTTTTCCCTGCAGGGTCTGTTCTCTGCTAGCATTGCTGAACAGCCTGGATATGCTCCCCACCAAACGGCACAAACTGGAATGCTTCCTAATTAACTGCACAGGAGAGGATAAAAATTCCCTGCTCTTCCTAACCCTGCAGAAGTCAGGGATGTGAGGAAAGACACTGGAGCAGCAGAGATGAAGTGGCTGTGGTAGAACACATACCCACCAGCATGGCAATTCCAGCTTAATCACCTAGGGCTCATTAGGTGTCCATTTCCATGAGGTGGAGCACGCCCACAAGACCAGATAGCAGGGCCTGAAATTTGGAAACATCACAGCTCGAGGCACAGGGATGCTCTGTGAAACTCTAATTGCAGGATGTTGGGCAGCACTGTCAAACAGCTGGCACAGCCACCCTGTCACTTCCAGGCCTGCTGCTCCCTGACCCGAGCCTGCAAGCCCAGCATCCATTCTCAGATCCATTAATCCCTGCCAAACACAGCAGCTCTGAGGAATGGCAGGGAGGAAAGAAGGCAGCTTGCTCATGCTCATCACATCCCCAGCCCAAAGCTGCTGCAGAGCTCTCCAGCAGCCCCACACCCAACTCCCAGCTGCTGGAGAGGATCTGGAGTTTGAAAGGATCTGCCAGTGCCTGACCTTTGGCTCAGGATCAGGAAGGTCACAGAGAAGGAGGTGCCGGGCTCCTCGTGGCTGTCACTGCTCCTTGCTGAGCTGTTTCATCCTGGCTGCTCTGGTTGCAGGAGCTGTTGCTGGGTTCAGCTCCCAGTTTTGCCTCCTGCTGTCCAGGCACAGCACATCCCGCTCTGACAGGGAAATCAAGGCGCCGCAGCAGCACTGAATTATTGCTCACAAAAAGGGCCCAGTGCCCTGCAGCTCCAGGGTGCAGTGACCTCCATGAATACCTGCACACACACTCCCTTTGAGGATCTGGTGTGTGAGCACCAAGGCTGCACAGTAAACCAGAGATTAATGCACAGCTGAGCAGAGCGTTCCTAGGCAAGAATACAAAGCAGAACAAAGGCCTTGTCGTGCCTTCGGTTTCTTCCCCACAGTTTTATTTTACTTATTTCATTTACTTTGGAAAAAAACTTCCTATGCACAACTTCCAGCTTACAGCCCTGGCTTTGCAAAACTCAAGCATGCAATAGGAGCCTCCTTCCTTTGCAGGAAAAAAAGCTCCTGGAAAGCCAAGTCCCCAGCAGACTTTTCAGGTAGCCAACGCATTCTGGAAGCCTCATGCTGCTTCCAGGGGATCTGTCCAGGCAGAGCCACTTAGGAAATCCACCCCTTAATGCCAGTCATGGGCACCAAGGAGGTCTAGAGAGCACCTGGTCATTCAGCAAAACCATTAAATTCTTTGACCCTTGGCAGGAGCCAGGGAAGGTATTTTGAGATCACTGTTCCACCTGGCTTCAAAGCATGGCAAAGCAGAGCCAAGAGCAAGAGGGAGAGCACAGCTGAGTGTGGGACTTCACATCATACCTTAGCAGAAGGAGATATTCAGAATCACTGAGTCATTGAGGTTGGAAAAGCCCTCTAAGATCATCGAGTCCAACCATTACCCCAACTCCTCCAGGCCCACCAGTGACCCAAGACCCCACATCCCACATCCACACTCATTTTGTCCCTCTCAGGACAACCTCCTCCACACCTTACTCTACTTATAGAACACTCTGAATGCTGTTTCCATAGAGGTTCTCCTGTCAGAAGGTTTTCAGTATCTTCTCCTTGCATCCCAACAGCACAGAATCACAGGATGGTTTAGGTTGGAAAAGCCCTTTAAGACCATTGAGTCTGACTGTTCCCCCAGCACTGCCAAGGCCACCACTGCCCCATGTCCCCAAGTGCCACATCTACATGTCTGTTAAATCCCTCCAGAAGTGGGAATTCCATCACTGCTCTGGGCAGCCTGTTCTAGTGCCTGACAACCCTTTCCATGAAGAAATTTTCCAGAACATTCAGCATAAATATGATCCTAAGGCAGGTTTTGGGATGGCAGCTGTCTGCAACACAGGTTGGGTGCTGGCAGGATAATCCCCTGAGGGGAGCACAGAGATACAAACACACTTGTGTCTGTTTTCCAAACAACAACAGAGGGTGGAAAGCACCCTCCTGGATTTGGATGGTGGAGGAGCTTGATGTCAACACAACAACTGGGCCTGACCTGTTGACATTTCTGCAGGCTCCCGATTCCTGCGTGGGGGCTGTCACTTTAAATTTGAATTGCCTGGGTTTTTTCTATCACAACAGCCTGATATTTTTTGCTCGTGCAGAACAAATATTTACAAACCTTCACTCTCGCCAACAAAAGCATTCTGTTCCAGAATTTTCTCGGGGTTTTGTTCTGTTTTTAAACAGTTTTAGAAATCGTTGCCCAACACTTTAATTTCTCCTATTTAAACAAGAGAGACAGTAAAGAGATGCACAAACCAGGAGAAGGATCATGGCAACTCTCGGCTCACGTTCAAGGGTTTTCAGAGACGTGTTGAAAAATGACCAAGAGCATCTGTAGAAAATGCAAAGGATAACAGCACAGTAACTCCAGCCAAGGACAGGTCACCAGGCTGTAGGAAATGTGTTTTCCTGGTAAACTAATGAGGGTTCAACCACTTCATGCGATGTGAGGACGTAAACAGATTAAACAAAATGCAGCAGCGCTGCTCCTCCAGCCAGAGGAGCTGACTCAAACATCTCAAGAGCTGCAAACAAAAGCAGAGCCCAGCAAAGCAGTGACCAGCTCACCCTTTATCCATCCCAAAGTCTGTCAGCCCTAAGTACCTGCCAGCCCACCCACGTGCAATGTCCCTGCCAGTGCAGCTCAGCGTGGGGCAGAGGGAAGGTCAGGGGGGACACCTGGCTGAACACGAGCCTCCAGCACCAAGCTGAGCCACCCACACCCCCCCTGCCCAGTGGAGAACAAAGGGAGTCGTGTTTCACATCACTACCTGGTGCTGGCAAGAACATCGTGTCCAGCTCTTGTATTCACACCTACAAAAGAAAAAAGTATTGTCAGAAACAGCGAGTTCAGACAATAGCTACAACAATAAATTTGGGGTGTGAAAAACCAGCCTTAAGGTGAGAACCTGAAAGAGTTCAGTCAATTTAGTTTGCTAAGGAGAAGGTTAAGAAGCAACTTGACTCCAGTCCCAGGCATTGCTACCCAAAACAATGTTAGTGGCTCTTTACTCTTGCTTACTGCAATCCAACAGCCCCAGGCTGGAGTTGCAATGTCCAAATCCAGACCTGAGGTGAAAATTGTTGCCATATGGGTCCATGAGGCTCAGATGTCTCTCCAGAGGAGATGTTCCTACTCAATTGACCACACAACCAAAATTTGGGGGTGTATCCTCCTGCCTGGGTGATGCTGAAGCTAAGACAGCTCTTTTTGATTTCCCCAAAGCCCCACCTCTCATCCATCCTGGCTTCAGAGGTGATGCTGGAGACCAGCTCAGACCCTGCAAAGCCCTGGCTGAGGAGGTCACCCAGATCACACAGCCACAGGAGCCTCTGCTTTCTGGGAGCTTGTTGTGGGATAACCCATGGACAAGTAAGGACATGGCCATGGCTGAGCTGCTGGGGGACAGCCAAGGGACACCCAGAACAGGAGCAGAACTCCAGCACTTTTCCATTACAGTCACTGCCAGAAGGGAGCAGCCAGAATGGGCAACCAGGCAGCTCCTGTGGACAGAGAGATGGAGAGCCCAGGCCGGGAGCGATGAGAGAAGTCCTGGAGATAGATGATTTATTGCGTAACCCCCACGATATGGAGCTGCTTGACTCTATTAGGTGGATGGATGGCAGGGAATTTAAGAAGAGAAATAGATTTTTTACTCAGCTAATTAGCTAAAAAGGCTTGTCTGGAAACACGGGCCCCATTGTGTCTGAAGTCTGCTGACACACGGCTCAGAGGCACATTTTTCTTCCCTGTTATTACTCTGCCTCCCAGAACATCCCTCAGAGAGACAGAGAGTGGGGTGGGAGCCCTGCACCAAACCACTGGCACTCAAGACACTCAAAAAACATTCAAGTGACATAATAAATACACAAGTTTATGTGTTTGTACATAAGTAGTGGCACACACTTTCAGGTATATGCATGCACCTACAGATACACACAAACATATATTGCTTATTAATACATTCTTTGCATGAAAATATCAGTACACTAGAAAAATAAAGTCCATAGAGGAGCCAAGTTTGCCATCAAAACCAGTTTGCTGCCTCACATTAGCCTGCCCCATAATTTAAAAGCAAACTGGGGGCACCTGATGAAACAAAAGGGCTGTAGATTGAAGAGAAATAAAAGAAAAATATGACTTGACCCAGCACAGTCACTCTTGGAATCCACTACCCCAGGAAGTCATGGAGACGCACACCAGTGGAACAGACATTTTAAAGGACTGGATAATTTTATGAGCATTAATAACATTTGCAGCTATGCAAGCTAATAAAATGTTACAAGGGTAATCAAACTTCATGCTTCAATGTGTAAGTTGATCACCTGTGAGCGCTGGGAAGGAATTTCCTCTCTGGTGCTGTTGCACTGAGCAAGTAGCCAGCTGCGCCACAGGGGTGCACTTTTAATAAAAAAAAAAAATTAAAATACTAAAAAATATAAGAATCAGTGTCACTGCTGTTGCTGCTATGTCTTTGCTTTGGTTTTCTCCCTCTGCAGTATCTGGCAGTCACCAGAGACTCAGAATATCAGTGAGAGCTTTGATCAACTTCCTAAGGTTTCCTGGTGCAATTTTGGCACAGCATATCCCACACGATCCAACTACAAATATCACTTTACTCCTGGAGGGTTGTTCCTGTAAGCTGGCAGCAGGAATTACACCAAGCTTAACCTGTCATCCCTGCACCATGGATCCCACACTGACTCTTTGTGTTTCCATACTGTACAAGTTGTTTCGGCCAACCAGGCACACGCTCCTCCAGAACTCTGAGCTCCACCACAGAGGAGCTCCAGGTATTCCCAAGAAAACCTGGCAGCTTTTCAGCTCTCTACCAATTTAAACCTATGCAATATGTTATTTACAACATCCAAGCAGCAACCTTGGTGTTTCCAGTGTTTTCCAGTCTCGGAAGTTAATGCCCTCGTAATTAATGAACTGACAGCAAACGCTGCAATCTGCTGCCACAGGCTTTGCAGAAGAACGACAGACTTTGCTCTTGTGCCTACCCTTCTGTTCCAGGGAATCCAGGCTCAGTTCAGCCAGCTGAGGAGGAGGCTGAAGGGAGGATGGAACATAGCAGAAGTGTCAAAATGAACTTTTCACTTCAAAATAACAAGCACAAGGGGGTTACAGATACAAATTCGAAGGGTTGGAGAGGACAAGGGTATGCTCGAACAAGGGACCTGCTCCAGGAGTCTGCCCTCTCCAAAACAAAAAGAGAAAATAGGTATTGCATAAAGGAATATTGGTGAAACACATGCTCTGAGCTCTCCGCTGTGGGCAGACCACAACAGGGTCTGGTGAGCTCTCCTGTGAAGTACAGGCGCTGGGAACACAGGATGGCAGCTCCCTGCCACACCCCTGCCACGCCCTGCCACGCCCTTGTCACACCCTTGTCACACCCTTGTCACACACCCCTGCCACACCCCTGCCACGCCCCTGCCACACCCCTCCCTCCACCATGGCTGAAACCCAGGTCTATCACCATAGTAATCATCCCTGAATCATTCACTAAATCCAAGCAGCCAACACCCAGACCTGGCTTTGCTGCTTGTG
Organism: Trochalopteron elliotii; assembly: GCA_024734555.1. Taxonomy (NCBI): domain Eukaryota; kingdom Metazoa; phylum Chordata; class Aves; order Passeriformes; family Leiothrichidae; genus Trochalopteron; species Trochalopteron elliotii. The sequence goes on from JANPWX010000363.1 coordinate 724,116, forward strand.
CTCCTCCTGCCCTTGGGAGCACCTTTTCCTGGGTCCCAGAGCCAGGGGTTGGAAGAGGCAAGGCACACTTTCCTGGGACAGGAGGAAAATGCATCTCACCAGAATTAACAGGTCCACCACTTATCACCTGAGGAGGGTTATTCACAAATTCTTCTTCTGAGTTCAAGGTGTGTCTGAAGGAGAACATGAGGGTCCACCAACCAGCCTGGCCTTGCATGAGTCCATATTTCCTGTCCTTTCTATTTGTCCTTAGAGAAGAGCAGTTCAATATTCCTTTGGGAGAGAGGAGGCAAAGGACACAAGGATTATATGTGTCAGTCCCCCTTTCATTTCCCAAACAATCATTCTCCCTGTGACAGTGTCCTCCAGGCCACAAGACTCATATTTTTCTGAATACACAGCAGTGAGAATTGCACTCGCTGCCCTCCAAAGACCTTTCCAAATGACATTCCCTCCTCAGCCACGACAGCATTTGGCCTGGAACACGATATGCCCCAAGAAAGCCATAACTTTTCCATCAGGACAGGAAAGCACTTTAAATCATGGTTAGAAGAGCAGCATCATCAGAGACCAGAGCTGAAACCCCACGTGATGTCACACACATGAACCCAGCACGCTGACAGCAGCCATGGGGTTTGGAATTACAGGCAATAAAGTATGACATCATGATGACATCATGAAAGGAGAAATTCAATTCCCAGCCCAGGGGCTATCAGTTACTGCTTTATTCGAAAGCCTGTCACTGTGTGCGTGAGCAATGAGCAGAATCCATCATTTCCACAGGTTTTTATGGCCACCATAAATTTGGAACACTTAGGCCTCAGCCACCTCCCCGTGTATCTCCAAGCCCATCTGTGAGCTCCTGCAATGCTCCCTCCAGATCCCAGCACTACAAATCCCATTTCAGGGAAAATCAAAGCAGCTCAGGGATGCTGTGAGGTCACACAGGTTTGCCTTTGGGGTGACCAAGTACCTGTCAGCTCTGCACATGGTTTCCCTCACTACTGGGCTGACACAGCTGGATGCACCATGGACAAACCTTCTGACATTTGCACCACCACTAAAAGCCATTTTAAAGTGCTTTGATGAGCACTCCAGGCAGATGCTTCGAGAAGATCTCCTGGTGCAGGCTGCCCATCTCACTCCTGCCAAGGCACTTACCAAAGTATGTTAATAAAGGATTAATTTCACAGACACATAAAGCATGTGGCCTAGCAGATCACAGAGGCAGAGGTGAACATGCTCACCAGTGAGGCAGGTGGAATATTTTGGGGTGTTTTTATGATTAGATTATATCTGTCTACTCTCACAAATATGATCTGGCTCATGTGGTCATACACACATTTAACTCAGTCTTCATAACACCTCAGGCAGTGATAAGGGATGGATTTTTCATAAGATTCCTGACATAGAAGAGATGTCCCTTGTCTTTGCCTCCTTTTATTGTTTTTATTTCAGACTGTTCCTGCAAAAAGCAAAGCAGTGCCATGACCCAACAGATATTTCCTGGAGTATATCAGAGACTCTTGACTGTGTTATTTCCAGTCATGAGATGGGAAACTTCTCCGCTGCAATGAATCCCTATTTCCAATTTCCTGACCTCCACAGTGTTAGATTAGACCAGTCTGATCTTTACCAGATACTTTGAAAGTACAGAAATATCCTCTGCTTGCTCCCACCCAGGACACAATTCCCCAGAGTATTAAATAAAATTAAACTTTCCCATTTCCATCCACTGCAGATGCATTTGTCCTGCTCATCTCTTGCATGTCCCCTGCAAAAATGTCATCCTATGCAAAAGTGACCTCCCTGCATTGTCAGTGTGATTGCTGGTCACTGGGGACCTTCTAGATATCCTTGACTCAACCCCAAAATCCCTGCCCAGGATGCTTAAAGGTGGTGCCTTTAAGGGAGTTCAGCTGATAGACATCAAACACCACATCAAGTTATGACACGTTTTTAACTGTTGTTGATGCCCAAAATAACCTTGTTGATGCACAGAATAACCTTGTTGATGCATAATCCCTGGGGGAAAAAAAAAGTCACAGTGACAGCTGGGCACAAAATATTCAAGTTCTGCTAAGGATCTGGCAGTATCATCTGAATCATAACCCAGTGCAGAGTTCACTTCATTTTCAAGATATTTCATGAGACAGTCTTTACACTATCTCAGTTCATTACTTCTGTGGAAAGATCAAGGATGACACTGGGGTTTGGAGATGAAAGAACTTGACAAGACACCTCTTTTCTCACAGGCAGTGAATAACCAAAGAACAAAGCCACCTCGTTTAGGAAGGGCTGCTGGACAAGTCACTTTTGAGGAAGTCTGTTGGTATTTAGGGAGGGCAAAGAGGTCCTAAAATTCCTCACATAACCACCCCCTTCACTTCCCAGGTCTTGCAGTCCCAAACTCCACTGTATCATTTCAGCTCTGCACCTCTGATTGCTTGTAGATTTTCCTGAAGTGTGACTGTGCACTAATACCCGGCACTGAGAATGATTGTAAAATGCCAGTGAGTTTTTCTTAACCAGATTTCCACGGTCCCCATCAGTTACACACAATTAACAGGTAATTATGGGCAGGTTCCGAGACAGCAGCCTGCATGCAACACTCCCCTTGCCCAATGTGCCTAACACACCGTGCAGCTCCACCTTCACCAGCCAGGAGACAGGAAAAATGGGGAAGGGATTGACTCAATAACCTGAGACTCGCTGCAAAAATGTAGCTCCGAGTTAAACATTCAGAGCATACACGACCAGAGCCCCAGCAATTACTGGATTTGTTACTGCCTCAACTATCATGACAGGCATTGAAATAAATCTCATTTATATGACATACAGTCATCTAGAAATGCCTTTTTTTTTTTTTTAAAGAAATTCTTTTAAGATGTCAATGCTCCACACATGGCTCCGTTTTGAGACCTCTCCAGACGGGAGATCAGACAAGATATACAAGCCTCTCAGCCTGCCAAGTTTCATACTTGTTAGGAGCAAGCCTGAATTCGGGATTTTCTACATGGTGCCTCCACGAATGTGATTAAGGAAGGCCTCTTGCCACTAAATGCTGGCTGCAGGGATCCATCTCCCCCTCTCCCATCACCCTGCAGGGCTCCCAGGGCTCCTCACGCCTGCACTCCAGACACTGGTGTTGCTTTTCCCTCTGTAGCTCAGGCCTGGGGTGTTTCTCTGGAGCCTGAAGCACAGCCCAGATGTTTCTCCTGGCCCTCCAGGCATCCCCACCCATGTCTGGTACCCCTCCATGCCCTTGCTCACCACGCTGGCACAATCACACCAGGCTAAAAGGCAGAGTGGGCTGGGGAGTCTCTCAGATGTTCTGGTCCACAGCTGCCAGGATCTGAGCTATAGGTTACTGATGTCCAGCCCTGTGCCAGGGAAGGGTTAGCTTGGATATCATGAAAAGTTTCTTCCCCCAGAGGGTGGTCAGGGTTTGAACAGGCTCCCCAGGGACCGGCCATGGCCCCAAGGCTGCCAGAGCTCCAGGAGTGCTTGGACAGCGCTCTCAGGGATGCACAGAGTGGGATTGCTGGGCACGGCCAGGAATTGGACTTCGATCCTTGTGGGTCCCTTTCATAGGGAATAGCTCAGCCTGTTCCATGGTTCTGTGAAACTCAAGAGCATCTCCCTCAAGAGGTCCTGCCTCCAAGTTCAGGGTGCTGGCATTCCTGAAGAACATGGTCCTAAGCCAACAGCTTCACCACATCACTCTTTCCTTGAATACTTTGGAAAGGGTCATTCTGGCAGATGCTGCAACTGGGAATCATCACATCCACCCACTGAGCAGCAGAGAAAACCACTTGTTACCTTCCTCCATTTATGTATTATGCTCCCACAAATTACAGCTCAATTAGGCTCTCCCAGAATCCATCACACAGCTCCAGGAGAATGTGGTCCCAGCAACTGCGTTCTGCAGGCAAGCTGAGGCAGTAAATAGAAAGGGCTAATTGGGGAAGGGGGGAGATGCTGTTTCCTGATGTAAAAATAACTGACACTTCCAGGAAATAATGGTATAAATAGAAAATTAAGCCATTCCTCCTCCAAAAATATTTCATAATTATGTGTCATAAAAATAATTAGGTTATGGTGAATTAGTACAAATGTTTACAGCAAAATTGCCATGCAAAACATTATGGGTAATAACATGCTAATTGCTGTAGAAGCAAAAGCTGATTATGTTTCAGCAATATTAAAAGTTGCCAACTCAGCTCTACCATCCAAGCTCCAATATCTCTCAGCAGCATCTGAGGACACGGGGAGAACTGGTGAGGAGAACAGGGATGGCAGGTGGGCAGCCTGAGCCCTGCCCTGCCAAGCACTGCCCATGCTGGGTGGCAATTCCTAGAAATCTCACGCCAGGGAATTCTCAGGTAGCACCAGGCATCGCCCTCACTCCCTGGTAAGGCTGAGTGAACGTGAAGCAGCAGGAGAGGACTCAGCTGGGGCTGTCCAAGGTGTGTGGCTGAGATCTGGTGCTGCACAGCCAGCTCCCAGCCAGAGCCAGATGGGATCTGGATCCTGGTCTGTACAGGCCTGGCCAGCTGCCTTGGGCCAGAGCAGCTGCTCAGGTGATGATCTGCACAGCACAGGATCTGCACACAACAGGATCCAGATGCCTAAGCCCGGGTAGGATGGTCCTGAGGCTGAGCTGATGAGGATTTTCCACCCCAAGGCCTGGCAGGGTGGATCACTCTGTCTCTGCACATACCTCTCCTCTGAGCACCTGCTCAATGCCTGGTGCATCCCAGCTCTTCCCATTGCTTCTGGTGTAGGGACATTCCTGCTGTTCCTGCCACACTGCTGTCCCAGAGGGATCAGGTCCTGCCACCAAAGGATGGTCTCAGCCCCTGGCCAATCCCAGGGCAGCACCTCCCATGCTCTGCCTGCTCAGTTCCCTCTGGGAACTGGTTCCACAGGTATCCAAGGCTGAGCTGCTCGTGCCAGGAGCCTGCCACGGGATCTGTGGGATCTGCAGCAGCAGCAGCAGCAGCCACTGCTTGAAGATGCCTTTTTGGCAGCATCAGTAGCCTCCTGGGAGCTGGGCTGAATGCACACACATCTCCAGCCCACCCCACCCCACACACCCAATGCTTTCTGGCTTGGATCCCCTGACCCAAGATGTCTCAGGAGAATTGGGGTTTGAGTATTTCTAGAGCATGGGCAGAGGTCTTTCACACATCCCCATAGATCTGTTTGGTTCCTTGTCTCCTTGTCAGCAGATGCGGCAAACTGCTCAAGGGGAGTACTAGATAAAGTTAAAGGTGTGAATTTAAAGCTCATTGCTTTAAAGTTCAGAAATCCCTGCAGAGTGTTCTCACTCAGAACTGAAGTGACATTAATTGGGTTTACCAAGCTCATTTCCAACACAAATGCCAATAAAACGGATTACATTTCAGTGGGGGTGTTCACACAGAACTTCAACATAGTTTAGCTAATCCTCTTTCTGAGTACATTTGCCTTAAACCCTCTAAGTGTCCCATATTACAGTTTCTCCTGCAGGGGAGTTGCTGAGTTTTACCATTGAAAACTTGAGCATCTTTGTCCTTGTTTTATTAGGTTGGAAATAAGTGACTTTCCAAAAGGCAGAAATTCCTCATTCCCCTTTTACTAGAGGGGAGCCGAGGCAGTTCTCAGACCATTACAGACCTGGGAAAATTGTCCCAAGAGCGGGCAAAGCCCATCCCTAGTGGGAGGTGTCCCTGCCCACGGCTCGGGCGTTGGATCTGGATGATCTGTCAGGTCCTTCCAAACCATCCTGTGATTCTTTGGAGGGGCTGTGGAGCCCTGACACCTCCCCAAACCCTACACATCTCCGCAGGCTCCAGCGATGACTCTTGTGTGACACCACGGGCATTGATGCCGCTCCCAAGTTTGCAAATACTGGAGGAAAGGCGCCTTGGAAATGGCGGGGTTTACTTTTTTTTTTTTTTTTTTTTTTTTTTTTTTTTTTTTTTTTAAACAAAGCGTGGTTCGAGCTGTTAATTGCGGCGCTGGCTAATGAGAGGCTGTGCCGTGAATAGGGGCTGGGGGCCGGTCTTTGTTCCCCTCGGCCCGACCCGGCGGAGCTGCTGCGCGTTCCCCGGCGCTGGAGCCCGGCCGTGCGCTGCGCCGCGCTCATTATGCACCGAGTCACACCGGGCAGCTCCCGGCAGAACGCCGAGACAGAGGTAAACCACTATTTGGAAACAAAGGAAGGCTCTCTCCATCCTAATTAGCGGCAGGTTGCAGAGAGCAGCGGCGGAAGGCGAAGGTCACTTCCCACAAGGCTCGGCTCGGGATGCCAAAACACCCACTTAATTCAGGCGGCTCAGCGGGCAGAGTCAGACCAGAGCAATTACGCTCCCTGGATTTCCCCGTGGAAGGGTTTAACAATGCAACTCTTGGAAAAAAAGGTGACTGCAGGAGCTCTTTATTGTGCCACCTCGGAGCAGGGGGAAGCGCAGCCCACCGCGCTGCCGGCTCCGGCAATGGCACGGCTGTGTCTTTGTGCCTCTGCGCTGGGAGCCGAGCTGGGAGGGCCGGCTCTCTCTTTATTTTTAACTTGAGGAATGAATAAGAACAAATTTTAACATTTAAAAAACAAAGACAGAAAGAACCACAAACGTGAAGACCCTTCGGAGTGGGTTGAGTTCCCTCCGAGTTTTCTTCCAGATGCTGCCGGTGAGAATTAACCTTTAAAGGAACCATCTAAGCATGAACTCTGGGAGCCTTCTTGGGAGAAGCAGCTCCTCTGCTGGGATAGTCCTTGCGTGGCTCAGCCCAAGGATTCAGCTGTTCTGTTAAATGGCTCACTGCACCCCAGCCACCTCACACAGGCAGCTCTTCCAAAAGGTCAAAGCGTCTTTTTTGCCCTCGGCTGCTGTTTCCTCCCTGCACCCACCGCGGGTGATGTGTGGCCATATCTGCCCTCCTCTGGCACCTCTCACGGCTCCCTCACACAGCGACTCCCCCTCCGAGCATCTGCACCGCCCTTGGCACCTTCTGCCGGTGGCAGGAGCATTTCCCGGGGGCGCCCTGCAGGAACACAAACACCTCCATCCCCTTTAAAGGCTCCAGAATGGGGAATTTGCAGTGGGAAAGGAACACTGAGATTTTTCTAAAGTTCTTTATTTTTAGCCTGATAAACAAGGGATGCAGGAACCATCTGGATCCCCCCTCAAAGGCATCAGATCCAATATGTTGTCCAGACCCCTCTTCCAGCTAACAGCAAGTGATCACCAGCACATACTGGGTGGATCCACCCCAGTCCATCCTTGGATGGGAAACAGCTTCAGCCAGCAGCTCAGCAGGAGGCAGAGCACCCACGAGGTTAGTGCAGCTTTCTTTGAATCATTTGTGAAATACATTTCAGATCACAACCTGCAGCACTTGCTCTCCAACATGCTCCACGCTGTTCACAATCATCTCCCAGCATGGAGGAGTCCAGCAGACCTTCTGCTTCCCACTCCTAAGCCACAGCTGCCTTGTGCTCCACAAACTCACCCTTGATCTTGGACCAGAGATGCCCAAAACATCTTCCAGAGCTGCAATTCCCCCTTATTTCCTCTCCCAGCTGCATCAGCAGTAACTAATACTGAGCACTGGCATTACAGGGCTTCCCAACTGTTTCCAAGCAGCCCATAAAACAGCTGGCAGTACTTGAGAGGGCTCTGGTGTCTGTGTGTCACAGCCATGCCCGCTGTTCCCAGCACAAGGAGCAGGCTGGCCCTGGCACAGGGCTGGGGACACATTGGGTGGATCTCAACAATGCACTGGTCCTGCTCGGTCACAGGCTGGCTTCTGTCCTGGCACATCCCTTGGCATCAGGCTGACTCTGCAGATCTGGGTGGCTGGAGATGAAAGTTGGAGTTTTCTTGCTCAGGAGATATTTTCAGGTCCTTTCAGAAAGTGCTGAGAGACTGTTCTAGGTGCAGGCCTGCTGGGAACAGAGATGCTCAGTGGGGAAGGGAGGTTTTCCAGCAGGGATGGATGGCTCTCCACCAAGCTGGTGATCCCATCATGCCTCCCTCATTCCTATTAAAATACTGTTTGTCCTCTGGCTGCACTCCCAGTCCCCCCAGCCACAGCACTGGCCAGTGTTCCCACAGGGATCCCATGGGGATGCTGCCTCTATTTCTGGAGCTCAGGTTTGCTCCTCAAACCTCTCCCAAGTGATAAAACCTTCAGTCAGGTGAAAGCACATCAGTACCACCATCATCCCACACACCTTTGCTTCCAGGTCTCCGTGACTCCAGGTGAGAGTTGTTTATAGCAAATCAAACAACATTCACAACAAACAACCAAACTGCAGCCAGGGTGCCCTGTTTGCCTCTTCTCCCTGTTAAAAGCCAACCCAAAAAGTCACCAAGTACCTGACAAGCAGCAGTTCACAAAACTGGCCCCCTGCAGCTTTCTTCCCCTCAATACTCATTGCCTGCAGAGCCTGGATGAAGAGTTGTTTCCCTCTCCTCCTCCTCCATACCTCCAGAGCCTCTGCTCCAACAAAGTTTGAGCTGCTCTCTTTTTCTGGGCAGCTCTGGTGCCTCTTCACCCATGTTCTCCCCAGCCCCACACGTTGCTGGGGGATCACTCAAGAGACAAGAAGCTTCTCTGCTCACCAAACCCCCTCTGAGCATTGCAGAGGGCATCTGCTGAGCACAGCAGCCCGTCCCAACTCCACTCATGCCCTTTTTTTAGTGCATCTCTTGCCCCTACCTGCCTTGAGGAGAGGAGACAACTGCAGTCCAGCTTCCCCCTTAGCACAGCACCAGAGCCAGGGAAGGCCCCTGGTGGATTTTTTTCCAAGGACAGAGGGTGCTGGTAGGAGATGAGCACCAGCAAGGAGCATCCCACACTGGGCCAACCACTACTTCCAGGGATGTTCTTACACACCTGGTTCACAGCTGCTGGAAACCACCTGGGACTTCCACCTGCTCTCCTGATGGAAAACACTCTGCCTGCTTTTTCCAACCCTGGAGGTGGGAGGAGATGCCCATGCTGAGTGCTCTGCTGACCAACACAACCCTCCGTGCTGATGGGCCTCAGGAACGCCCCTTCCCCTCCGCCCACTCCTGCTCCTGAGCAATTAAACCCTGTCTGCCAGGGCTGGGCAAGATAAATGGTGTTTATTGGGATGGCTCTTCTGCATGCCAAACATAAAACAAGATGCCAATCGATAGAGCTGCCTCACCTGATGGTTTTATTTCTCTTCTCCTCCCGCCCCCACTTCTAACTTTGCAGAGCTCTGGAGCTCTCAGCGGGGTTTGCACCGTGGTGATAAACCAACAGATCCTCATTAACCCGTGGGCAAGAGCAAGAATTTGCCTTTTCTCTCTTTCCCTTTTCCCTTTTTTATTTTTTTTTTTTTGAGAAAGCTCTCCCTCTATCAATATTTGATGAGGGTAATTTCAAAGACTTGTTTAATATGATCGCCACATAAGGAGTCCTTGGGAGTGTTTATCACGTTCGAGGTATAATTACATTCAAATGCTGAGACACAGTTGCCAGGGTTACAGCTGCTGGTGGTTCCTCCAGCTTTTGTGTGTCTGGGGTTTCTCACCGCCCCCCGCACACTCGCACGCCCCACGCGCTCCACACTCCTCTGGGGAACCAGGGGAGGGGGAGGGATGGGGAGCTCAAGGACCAGCAGTGGCCAGGGCAGCTCACACCAGCTCCTCCCAGCCTGAAGGAAAGTCAGCATTCCCTCCAGGGTGTACCCAGTGCAGGGGTTTGGGGTCAGGGACGGGGGAGAGGAAGAGTTGAGCAGGGAGTTCAATGTTGCTGACAAAAATATTACAGTGAAACCCTCCAGCCATTCTCTTGGGTCCTATCACTGGGGGAGGAGGGAGGTTTAGCTTGAATATCAGGAAAAAGTTCTTCTCCCACAGGGTGCTGGGCACTGAACAGGTTCCCCAGGGAATGGGCACAGCCCCAAGACTGCCAGAGCTCCAGGAGTGTTTGGACAACACTCTTAGGAATGCACAGGGGGAGATTGTTGGGGTGTCTGTGCAGGGCCAGAAGCTGGGCTGGATGATCCTTGGGGATCCCTTCCAGCTCAGAATGTTCTATTGACTCAGTGAACCTCAATGGCTGTAAAAGCTCCATGGAAGGAGAGGCAGAAATGCCAGTGACAGAGGGCTGCAGAATCCCAAGGGAGAGGTGCCAGCTCTGAGACCTCCTTGCACTCTCAGCTTTCTCCACCCTGCCACAAGCTCCCCTCCTCTCACCAGCCCAGGAGAATCTTCTCAAGAGGTGCATGGTGCTCAAGGAGACCAACTCCGTGTGTGCCAAAATGGGGACACAAACTCCAGCTGAGACAACATTCCAGGCATTAACCTGGCTTAAAGCAGATACACACAGAGATGGGTGGGTGGATGGATGGATGGATGGATGGATGGATGGATGGATGGATGGATGGATGGATGGATGGATGGATGGATGGACAGATCTGGGCTATTTGCTGGAGATCTGGTCTCACACTGCTGGCCATGCAGACAGGGAAGGAGCTAGCAGTTCAAGCTCTTTGCTGTCACTTAACCAAAGCCCAGGCACAGCAGGGCTGTGTGTGTGAAGCCACCTGACCACCAGAGCTGGGAGCAGCCCCTGCCCCAGTCCCCACTGCTGGTGTGGACCTACTGGAATGCCTCTAAGACTCTGCTGTACTGGGAAAAAATCACAATCTGAGCATTTCCACCCCAACACCACATCCCATCCCTGCTGCAGCAGTGACTTGGAGATCTCCAGGCCAAGGGCAGTGCTTGAGGAGGCACTAACAACAACCCTCAGGGAAGGGGCACCCAAGGAAAAGCCATTCCCTGCTCCTGCCCAGGCTCTGGGGCTGAACTCGGGCTGCCCAGCCAGATTCACCTCCCTTCCCTGGCCTGCAGGCAGGCAGAGGCTCAGCTCCTGCCTGGCACTTCCTGGACAGCATCAGTAGTTCCACCTGGAAAGCAAGGAATTGGGATTGAATTGCCTTTGTTCTAGTTCCAATTTTAAATAATGTGAACCTTCCTACAATAGGCAGCGTTATCACTAATCCCCACAGCTGAGCCTGAAATAAGCTTACAAACCATGCAGTAGCACTGTGGGAAGAACAATTATTCCAACAAAGGACGGAGAGGGGAAGAAACAACCATGAGCTCCTTGGATTAGATGGAGGGTGAACACAACTGTTGTCAATTCACAATAAATAAATAATAATTTTATTTTTTTTAAAGCCACCAAAACACAAAACAAACAAACACCAAGAACAAATGCAGCGTGAAGGCACGTTAAAATATTTACAATTATTTCAATGGAAAAAAGGTACCTGCTACAGTCAATAGGTTGTAAAACAAATTCAGATGGAAGCTATTGTTTACCCCTAAATCAGCTCTAATGCACTGGCAAATGTGATTATCAGCATTCTGCGGGGAGAGGCAGCATCAGCATTCATTCCAGGTGTGCTCAGTGAAGGCTCTCTTGGCCACAGGTTCATTTGTAATTATTAAAATGCACCTTGTTAGCCATGCAGCAAGTCCCAAATTTCTGGGCAGCAGCACATGCAGTGTTTGCTTTCATTTATTCTGTGCAATTTCTGCATTATTTTACTGTGTCAATGCCACAGTGCAAATGAGAAACCCCATCTCAAAGGCTCCTAAGGGAGGAAAGCTGAGCACTCCCTGTTACTGGTGACTCGGAACTGGCACATCCTTTGTTCCTGGGGAAAGCTTTTCCATCAAGGACAAACAGCCAGAGAGCTGGCAGCCACCATGGCTGTCCCCACTGCCAGGGGTGGGAAAAGGACCAGCTCAGTGCCTAGGTGCACACCAGGGGGAAGGCAGAAATGTGGGGAAGGGAAAGACTTGGTGTCACCCCAAGGACTCACACCAGTGCGCTGCCAGGCCACCCTGTTATCCAAAATAACAGCAAATGCAGAGAAGTGACAGAAAAACAGGGAGAGAAGTCTTGAGATGGTTTGCAGCATGAGATGTGAGAGACTACAAAATGGTTTGCGTCAGAAGGGACCTTAAAGCTCATCCAGTCCCACCCCTGCCATGGGCAGGGACACCTTTCTCTATCTCAGGTTGGTCCAAGCCCTGTCCAACCTGGCCTTGGACATTTCCAGGGATGGGGCAGCCACAGCTTCTGCTCTGGGCACCCTGTGCCAGGGCCTCCCCACCCTCACAGGGAAGAATTTCATCCTAATGTCCCATCTAAGTGTTCCTCTGGTGGTTTAAAGCCTTTCCTCTTGTCCATCAACACCTCCAAGTCCTTTTCCTCAGGGCTGCTCTCCATCCTTTCCCCACCCAGCCTGTGCTTGTGCCTGGGATTGCCCCGATCCAGGTGCAGGACCTTGGCACTTGACCTTGTTGAACTTCACCAGAGGAATGCAGGATGCCTCATCTCACTTATCCAAGGGGAGAGCAAGGGCAAATCCAGGTGAGGAATCCTGGGGCAGGTCTGCCTCAGCTGGAACCAGGAGCTTTTGAGGAGAGGAGCACCTGGGCACAGCTGCAAGGGAAGATTGACTCTGTCTGTTAAAGGGTTCAGCATAGGGAGAGAGAGAGTCATGGGATCCAAACACTTCCCCCAAAATGCCCACTTCCATCCCCAAAGGAGAGGGCCAGGTGGAAATCTGATCCTGAGGATTTTTAAATATCAGGTAGGGAGGATGAAGACGTTGGGATGAGGGTCCAGAGTGGTGTACAGAGCACTGCTCAGTGGCCTCACCTCCCAAGGCAGTGGCACCAGGGACGCCACTTATCAGGGCAAGGGAATGGGATTGAGGTGAGCACGGAGCATGTCTGAGCATTCAAATTACAAGCAGGGCTTGTAAGGGACAGGATCTGACATTTAATGCCTCTGTTTGCAAAGTGCTTGACATTCACGATAACAGGAGCAGCACAGGCAGGGAGGGCTCTGGATTCCTGGTAAAGTGAGTGAAAAACAGCCTGGTTTTCCCTCTGCACTGGCTGGGAACATCCCTGGCAGATGCAAAGGCAGGGAGCTGCGTGTCTCACACAAAAACCTGGGGCACCCCTGGGATGGGCTGCCTGCAGACTCCTGGAAAAGTCACCTCATCCCCTGGTGCCTGAGCTTTCCTTCCCAGACAATGGATCATCCATCCCACTTGCCAGTTCCATGGGAGATGTACCACATGTGTGGAGCACACACCCAAAGGAGCCAGGCTTGGATCTTATCTGGGGCTCTGAGGAGCCATTACAAGAGAAATCAAGTTCAACACTCAGTCTTCTCTTGGAAAGCTGCAGACTGGATGGAAAGATCTGACTTAAAGGTGCCTCTCCTGACAGTAGTTCAGGGAAATCAGGGTTACAGCTAATGCTTGGCAGGAGCTGGAGGCTTGGAACCAGTTTTAATGCAGGACTCAGGCCTGGAGGTGCCACCACTGGTGTGGGCAGCTGGGTCCTCAGCAAGAGGTACCAAGTCCTGGGAGGTGCCCAGGTTGCCTGGGCAGGGCTTGGAGCAACCTGGGATAGTGGAAAGTGCCCCTGCCCATGACAGGGCTGGGACTGGATGAGCTTTGAGGTCCCTTCCAGCCCAAACCATTCTATGATTCCCTTCCCCAGGATAATTCTCTATCCCACATTGGTTTCCAGAGGTTCTCCTGCCACAGCTGGAGAGTGGCCTGCAAGAGCAGATCAGTCTCAGGGTGTCCCCCAATAGTCCCAGGTTTTACGGGGCAAGACTGGGCAAAGCTGAGCTCAGGAAGGCTGAGGACAAGACTACTCAGTATTGATACAAAACAGTGTTGTCACCACATGTGAACACTTAATTCCACTGTGGTGATATTGGACTGTCCTGCACAGAGACAGGACCCTTGTGGTGGCAGGGGAGGGGACAGAGCCCAAGGTCCCCAGAACACAGCACAGATCCTGCTCTCTCAGCCATCCATCCAGCCATGTCTTCTCTTAATTACATTAAAATAACACTCTCCCACCTCTTTTTTTATTATTAGAAATGAACAGATTTAAAGCATTTCCCCTCAAATTATGGTTCACCTGAGTAGATAATTAAAAGACTATAAAGGAGATACACTTTTATGTGTAATTACGCCTACTTCTGCTGCTGTATCAGGGCTTCAAAAATATTTGCAAAACAACTCAAAACTTTTATTTTGTCAGTGCAATAATTGCTGCTTGTCAGGGCTATCGGTGCCAGCGTCTGCTCAAACAGGAGCAGCATCTCACAGGCAGCCTTGCTGGGAGAGGGAGGAGTGTGGAGCTGCAAAGGCTCCCAGGAAATCTGCTGGCAGAACAGCTGTGCACACCGTGCCACAGAGCCGGCACTGAGCTCACCCAGGGAATGGCCCTGGAAGGGAAAAGGATGTTTGTTTGAATTTTTTGGGCAGCCAGGGGGCTGGAGAGAGGATGTTCAGGCTCCTGGCCTGAGCAGTGCAAGGTTTGCTCCCCGTCCATCATGGTTGTGGAGACTCACCACAAGGTGAGGGACAAATCTCGACACACAGCTGGATGCATCTGGATTGGCTCAGTGAAGGCTCAGCACAGAATCAGAACCCCAGGATGGTTTGGGTTGGAAGTGGATTAAAGCTCATCCATTCCCACCCCATGACATGGGCAGGGACACCTTCCACTATCCCAGGTTGCTCCAAACCCTGTCCAGCCTGACCTGGAGCACTTGCAGGGATGGGGCAGCCACAGCTTCTCTGGGCACCCTGTGCCAGGGCCTTGCCACCCTCACAGGCAAGAATCTCTTCCCAATATCCCACCTAAGCCCTTCCCTCTTGACCTACCACTCCATGCTCTTGTCCAAAGTCCCTCTCCAGCTCTCTTGCCCAGATCTCCCAACCCTATTTATTTCTTCCCTGCATCTGGTGCTCCTGCAGAGGAGCTGGGACTGTCCCTGTGTGCAGTGGCAGCACCCACACCCACGTGCAGGAGCAGCGTTCATCTTCCCGATGGGCACAGCCTGGAAATGTTCCCTGCTCCTCGGGAGGCTTCCCGCGCTCCGGGGGATGCAGCACTGGCCACCCCTACCAGCAGAGAGGAGTCTCGGACACTGGGGAGGGCACAGCTCCCTCCAGGCACCCCGGGGTGACACCGCACTGCTCAGCCCGGCTGGCCTCATTAACTGAGGCCCGGGATGCCGAGGGTAATTAGCACGGCTCAATGCCCCACATCCCAGCGCAGTTAACAAACAAATTCTCCCGGCGCTGAGGGCAGAGCTGGCCCTGCACCTCCCGCCCCAGCTGCTCCCCACACCCCGGCAAGGCCGCCCGGGCTCGGCAGGAGATGAAATCTAAAGGGAAGGGGTCCAAAGAGAGTGTGGGGACACGCGAAGGGAGCAAACGAGTACAGAGCACGGGAAAAGATGCTGACTCAGCACAGCGAGGCACCTTAAGAGCAAGGGAATGTGAGCAGTGGGCAGGACGAGGAGCACTGCCGGGCAGAGAGGTCCAAGAGAGCGGCAAGGAAACTCCTGCGGCCCCTACTGCGACTTGAGGGGGGCAAAGCTTGTCAAGGAATGTCTGTCTGCAGCAGCACATGGCAAAGGGGATCAGGCAAGGACCCGATGCTCTGCCCCCTGGGCAGCTCCCGGTGGGCCCACAGGTAATCCCAGGGATGCTGTTACAGCTATGGACAAGACCTGAGCTTCACCCTGGGGACAGCAGGTTCCAGACAAACCACCAGGTTCTCCCTGACTTATGATCACAGATTCATGGAATGGGCTGAGTTGGAAAGGACTCACAAGGATCAGAGTGCAACCCCTGGCCCTGCACAGACACCCCAACAATCCCACCTTGGGCATCCCTGGGAGCATTGTCCAAACTCTCCTGGAGCTTTGGCAGCCTTGGGGCTGTGCCCATTCCCTGGGGAGCCTGGGCAGTGCCCCAGCACCCTCTGGGGGAAGAACCTTTCCCTGATATCCAGCCTAAACATCCCCCGAGTTGTCCTAGGGGAAAATCCCCAGTGGTGGATGAAGCTGCTGAGGTGATTTTGTGCTGCCCCTGGTTACACTTATTTTAAGACACTGCCTGTGTGTGCAGCCTGGTGAGCCTTGCTGATCAAAACAGGAAACATGTAGAGACCACCCCAGCACAATCTCCAGCTGGACACTGATGTGGGGCCTGGTTGTCTTCCCAGAGCACACACACCACAGTCCCCTGGAGTGTTGGATTCCAGTGACATTGGACCCATGTGTTTTCAGAGCCAAGTGACCAAACAGATTCTGAACAGAGAAGGGAAGGGAGGATGGAGCTGCTGGGATGAAAGCTGAGCAGGGACCACCAGCATGGGGCCAGCACCAGGCAGGATGGACACCCCCTACTCTCCTTATTGGGACACCCAGAGCCAGGTGATGCCCATGGCCACTGCTGGGTGCCAAACACTCCCAGGGTGTGGAACACCAGCCTCCCAGACCTCCCAGAGTGCCAACGTGCTTTGAAGTCCCCAAATCCACACTTGAGCTCGCTCTGTATAAAGAAGATATAATACCCCATCTCCCTCATAAGGGCATGGGGAAATAAATTCATTAGTGTTTATAAGGAGCTAAGAATCTCTGATTAGAGAGCCAGGGAAAGGGCCCACGAGGGAAATGAATAATTCGGCGTGCAGGAAGAGGGTGGTAAATAATGCATGGGCTGCCGTGGCACCGGGAGAGGAAAGCCTCGGGAGCAGCTCCGGGTGTGGCACAGGGAACACCTCCCTTCCTCCGGGGTGGGGACTGCACCTCACACCCTGCCTGGGACTTCAGCGAGGGAATGTGGGCAGGACTGCTGAGCCTGCCTGGGTCTTGAGCCAGGCAGCACAGATGTCTTGGGATTTTGGGGAGCTTTCCACTTCCCTTGTTCTTTCAGAGGGGCACCAGCATCTCCATTTGGGTCCACAAGCAGCAGGGACAATCCCCAAAGCTGAGGTGACAGCAGAGACATTTTCCCCAGCCAGGTTAATGCCAGCACCCCAGTGCACCTTGCAGCAAAGCATTCCCACTCCTCCATGGCCAGGTGGGTGTGAGAAGTGTTTCCAGGGGGCTGGTCCTGCAGGAAAGCATCCTGAATCCTCCCCATTGCTGAGGGCAGGGGCAGAGGAGCCCAGCTCACAGCACAGCAGCAGCTCAAACATATCTTCTATCCTGCCCAAATCCCAGGAGATGGGGTTTGCTCAGTCAGCTGGATGAGAGCATCTGTTTGGGAGCTTCATGGAATCCTAGGATGGTTTGGTTTGGAAGGGACCTTGAAGCTCATCCACTCCAACCTCCCACTATCCCAGCATGCTCCAAGCCCTGTCCAACCTGGCCTTGGACAGTCTCAGGGATGGGGCAGCCACAGCTTCTCTGGACAACTGTGCCAGGGCCTCACCACCCTCACAGGGAAGAATTTCTCCCCAATATCCCATCTGACCCTGCCTTCTGGCAGTGGGAAACCATTCCCCCTTGTCAGGTCCCTCCATCCATTGTCCCCAGTCTCTCTCCAGCTCTCCTGGAGCCCCTTCAGGCACTGGAAGGGGCTCTACATTGTCCCTGAAACCTTCCCTTCTCCAGGTGAACACCCCCAGCTCTCCCACTCCCAGAGGGGCTCCAGCCCTTGGGAGGCCCCAGAGCTGGATGCAGCACTGCAGGTGGGGTCTCACCTAAGCAGAGCAGAGGGGCAGAATCTCCTCCCTGGGTGCTGCTGGTGGCTTAGGGCAGCAAAGGGGGTGGCTGTGCAGGTTTAATCAGGGCAATACCTGAAATCCAGCAAAAAGAAACTGCTTGGAGTAAATCCTGCCCTGTCCACATCACCCTGGAGCAGAGGGAGACTATGGTGACACTTAGAAGGGGTATGTGGGGTGACCACATAAACAGGAATGAGCCCCTTGCTGGCAACAGGAGGTGACTTTCTTGAGACCATCCCCCAAAACCTCTCCAGAGGGCCTGGAGGAGATTTCAACACTGCAGCAGCCTCAGACCGGCTCCATCCGAGCCCTCCTGACTCTCCAGCACTGCTGAGCCTGCCTGGCTTGTCCTCCAGGAAAATCCCAGCACTTTTAATAGGCCATGAGGCATCTCAATAATTCCAGCAGATGCTGCCAGTTAATGTAGGTTGGCACAGAACTTCATCATCAGCCCATATTGCTCCAATTACAATTTAGCCTATGGTCCTCTTGGGCTCATCTTTTATTTGTCTTTCACTGCCGAGTGTGGGAGGGAGGGGAGGTGGGAGAGGCTGGGGGATGTGTGTCTGACCTCTCCCTCCTTCACTGCCACATCTCTGTACAGCCAGTACATTCCCAGCCACTCTCTTCCCGTGGGAAGGGCTGTCCTCAGGCCAGAGCTGTGCATCTGGAGCAAGAGCAAGTGTCTCCCACCATACTCCACATGTGAACTGCCCAGGGAAGCCCCTCATTGCACCCCATGGAGCTGAGCACAGTCCTGGCTCAGTTCTCTCCTTGCAGTGGGGTAAATAAGGATTTATTCCTCCACCACTGCTGGAGTTAGGCTGGCATCACACCGGTGTGCCAGAGCACATTGAGATTTCTGGGAGCTGCTGCGGGGTAATTGGAGCCAACACTCTGCTTCCATTTTTCAAACCCGAGAGCCATGAAGGAAAGATTTTTCATTCTGAGGGTTAAGCTCTGTTCTGGCTGTGACAGTCACCTGTGTCTATATTGAAAGCTCAGGGAGAGTTTCTTTGGATGCTGTGTGGCCTCGTAAATGACATCTCGCTCCAGCTGGGATGCAGGCAGAGATGGTGACTGGTTATCCCGTGGGGAAAATAAAACATAGCTCGCAGAGCCTGCAGCTGTATAAACCTGCACTGGGGAGTGAGGCTCTGTCAGGGACTGGCCAGCCATATCCAGGCTCTGCTGAGGGGCTTTTGGCTCCCCAGGGTCCTTCAGAGCCTCACGAAGCATCACACTGACAGCAGGGCTCCCCCAGACCCCAGTAAAAGGCTTTTCCAAGCCAAACTGCTTCGGGAGCATCAAGCACTGGCTGTAAATGTCTATTGGTTACCCAAGGGAAAAATCTGTGTAAAGGACACACCCTCCCAGCACCCCAAATCCCAGAGAATTCAACAAGTATGAACACTCATTTAAACCACACCAGAAGCCCACTAAATCAAGTGTCCACTCAATTAAGGACACACAAACAACTTCATTCTGCCCTCCATCAGCTGCTGCTTATTTGTATCTTGCATATCCAAAGAGACTCTCTGCTTTCATTTGTCAGCATGGACTTGGCAAAAAAACATGCAAAACACCCAAAACAACAGTTCTACCCGTGTAAAGTGTGAGGCAAACCTCATTGTGGTGTGTGAGCCTGGGGCAGTGGAGTCCTGCCTTGCAGGGACCTGGAGCCATCCCTATCAGAACATGGAAATCACTCAAAAATCCCTGTAATGAACACATCCCAGCTATAATGGCCCTGGAGAAGCAGAACAGACTTGGAAATCTCCTGACAGGAGCCATGAGAACACCCCATATCAACACCACCACTCGTGGGACAATTAAAGGATGCCAGGGACCGCAGGGCTCTGCCAGCCTCACCCACCTACAGCTGAAGCACTGCTTGCCTTCCTCCCCCCAGCTCACCCCAAAACCCCAGCCATGGGAACCCCTAACCCCACCTCCAGAGCTCCCCCAGTAGCAGCCCCCCTTTCTCAACCCCAAATAACTCATTGGTGGCTGTGTATTTTTAATTTACAAAACCTTTTGCCCCGTTTCAGCCCCTGCTGCTGACTGGAGGATGTTCCCAGTGCTGGCAGGTCCAGCTGCTCTCAGCATCACCTGGGTCAGGGAATCATGGAATATCCTGAGGTGGAAGGAGTGATGGAGGATCCTCCACAAGGATCATGGAGTCCAATTCCTGACCCTGCACAGGACCACCCCAAGAGTGTGTGAGACAGAGCTGGACGGGCTGTGTGATTGATCCCAGCAGGAGAAAATGCCCAAGTGCAGCCAATGCACACGGAAGAATCCATTTTCCAGCCATCATTTACAGTAATCCTTAAGGAAAGCAGGTTCAAGACGAGCATCAGCCTTTGCATGGCCAGGCTCCAGCAGGACTCGGGGAGCCAGCAGGGACGGCGCTTTGATCCCAGTCAGCGCTTCCAGCGCGGCTTCCCCCAGTGATCGCACACCGGGGCTTTGAAAGGCGCTCCGCACAAACACCCGCGCCAGGAAAACTCCTTCTCCCGGCTTTTCTGCTGTGAGCAAGCTCCGATAGGGATCGCCGAGAATAAAGTCACTTCATTTACAAACCGGGGAGCCAAATCTGATAGACATCAACATTCGAGGTAAGTCAAGGAGCGGTGGAGCGCTGCCAGTTCCCCAAATGAATATTCATGGCAAACACTCCCCCAGCTCCGAGCTGAAGAGAAGCCGGCAGCAGGAAGGCTGCCCCTGGGAAGGGGAAGGCGAGGGACCACGCTTATTTCATCCTTTTTATTGAGTGCAATTTTCTCTTTAGTACAATATTCTCTGAAAGATACTGTTACAAACTCCGACAATTTCAACACAATCAACAAACTGGGGAAAGAAAGGGACGGGGAGGGGGAGCAAAAAAAAAATTCCAAGGGTTGAAATCTTTTACAGACATCTCACTGGTTATGTACAGGACAGGGTAGGGCTGGCCCGGGACACGCCGCGGCTCGGGGGGACGGGGACCGGGGCGCTGCGGGACCTCCCGGAGCATCCTGCGGTGGGAAGCGGCCCCTGGGGCCCCTCTCCGACGCTGCTGCCCCGCTGCAGTGCTGCACTCGACGCCCCTGCAAGGCAAGAGGAAGACGAGGTGAGGGTGAGAATAAGCACGTCCAGAGCTCAGAGAGCCACGCTCCTTCCCCGCCGAGCCCCCAGAGAAACCCAAAGGCTTCTTACAGCACTTACAGCCTCTCCGTTTAAAAAAAAAAAAAAAAAAAAAAAAAAAAAAAGAAAAAAAAAAGCAGGGATTAATTAATATGCTGTCAGAAAAGTGATGATTTCACTGAAAGCTCTCCATTTCTCCTCAGGGGGAAAAGGAAGGAATGGAAGAGATGGAATTCTTTGTGAAGCTGAGTTGCTTTAGGGAGCGGAGGCTCGACGTGATTTTGGGGGCGGGAGGGTATCCGTGTCCCCCAGCAGCCAAGATGCCTTTACACCCCCTCCCACTGCAAAATGAGCCCTCCCCGGGTGTAAAGCAGGAGCAAAGCACCAGGCACCATCAAATCGCTTTTTTCAATGTAACAAAAAAAAAAAGATCCCCATTTTCTCTGCTGCCAGGGGGAAACCAGAAGGTCTGGGAACCAGAGGAGCAGCCCCAGGAGCACCTTCTCCACACCCTATAACCAACAAGTACCACACAGCAGCAAAATCCCATTATTTAGCCACTTTGGAGAGGCAAAGATGCTTTTAATATACAATTGCACCTTGGAAACATAAAGGCAGCACATTAAATAACAAAGCAATTGACTGCTGGGTCCCTTTGCTGGGCCACAAAAAACCAGGGCTCACTAGCTAATTATTGCCGGGCATCCCTGTGCCTCTCCAAACATACCAATGCTTTCAGAAAGCCACCCCAGCTGTGCCTGACATTTCACTCCTATTAAAATTCATCATTCTCCTGAATGGAAATAATTTTTTCTTTAGCAAACCCAGGTAGTAATGAAAGTTTTATTTAGTAATGTAGTGTTTGGTGGAAAAAGGGGCAGAGAAAAGGGGAGAGAAATTGAGATTATCTTTCTAAAAAGGCAACTTCAGCTGGGGGAAAAGATATTGCTGGATATTTCTTGGGCACAGGGGGCCATTTTCGGTGCCATGCTTGAGGTTTGGTCTCACAGCTCTCGTTAACGTTAATGGGATCAGAACAGCAAAATACGTGGAAAAAAAAGCTGTAACAGAAACACAAGTGCTGTAACGACGCTGAACTCGCTGCTCGAGCCGGGCGGGTCCGGGGGATGGGTGCCAGTCGAGGTGGGGTGGCGGTGATTTGTATCGGCTCCGGGTTCTGCCACATTAAAGCTGGACGCGAGCGGCGGCTCCGGCCCCGGGCGCTGCTCCCGGCTCCGCCACCCCGTCCCCCGCGGCATTCCCAGATCTTGGAGCCGCCCTTTCCCCAGCCGCCCGGCAGCAGCAGGGCTGGGGAAGGGTTTGGGGGTTTATTTTCCCTGGGGAACCCGCGCCCTGCCCGGAGGTGGTGGCTGCAGGCTCAGCTCTCCCACACGACTGCAGCCCTTCTCTTCGTCGGGGCAGAAAACAATCCAGGGACAGCTAAAGATGATTTGGGCTGATCCCAAAGGAGGGATCTCAAGACACACGAGGGACGGGTCATGAACAGCTGGAGGAGGATGGCGAGGCTGGGGGCAGCGCAGCTCATCCCCAGGTACGCAGCCACCGAGTCACCCCCTTCATCCCTCATCCCGCCTCCTCCTCCTCCTCCTCCTGAAGCGCCGGCGTGGGAACCCCTGCGAGGCAGACGGAGGGCTTTGATCTCAGCCTCCGAGTGCTGACGTGACACAAATAGCAATAAAAAGGCCACGTTTGTGCGATGAGAGGGCGTTCCATGAGGGAAGGAGTTATCGAGCAGCGTGGTTGGGATGCGGGCACCGTGTCAGCCTCAGGGCGCTCTCCCTTTCCGCCCTCATGGGACTTGGCAGAATTGCAAATAACCAAAATAATCAAGGATGGGTGGCACTGCAAAAGCAGCTGCTGTGCCTGTGTGATGCCATGGAAAAAGGGAGCAGCTGGTGGGAACGGGGAAGGATGGAGGCAACTCTGGGAGTGACCCAAAGCCATCCCTATATCCTGCAAGTCCCCCTGAGCACCAGCCCATTTCCAAACCCTCTCCAAAAGGAGTCACATCTCACCCCCTTTTCCCTGCGGCCTCCTAGAGCTCCATCCCCATCCAGGCACGATCAGGGTCACAACCTGGCACTGCCACACAGGCAGTAACCCCAGCCTGAGTCCCTGACCCCGGCAGTCTCTGGCTGGCTCCCAAATATTTAGGCTGGGGAATCTGAAGAGTTCAGCCAAAGCACGGTGGGGAAAAATAAGCAAACCAACCAATATGTGCACGTTCCACACCTGCCCGTGCATGGAAGCCCCCACAAGGATGAGATGTGAGGCTCACCTGGCTCCTCAGACCACACTTGCCATGGGCTGCACCTCCCACTGTCAGTCCTGCTTGGCACTAATTAGCATTGATAATTGCACTGATGGTGACCATAATTTTCCTGCCCTCTCTCCTTACCTTCAGACAAGGGTTCAATTGCCTAATGAGGCCCCTGAGGATAACCAGAAAGGAGCAGGTTCCCCCACCACGATGGCAGCTCCTGCACAATGTGAGGGGGTGGGAGAGCAGAAAAGGGAAAGGCACAGCCCAGCTGCTGGATGGGGAAAGCTGCCTAGTCTTATTTACTTGGGGACACTGAGAAAAGTTCACTCCAATTAATTTTTTTAAGTGGATGGGCGTTAATCCCCCTACACTTATCTAGAATTAATGCAGCCTTAAGTAGATTTTTGCCTAATCCACTTTCACATCCGCCCCAAAAGGACACTGTCTGTTTTGGGAAGGAGCAGAGTTCAGCTAATCCACTTAAAATTCACAGGGCTGGTTTGTTCAGATTAACCTTCTCCAGCATTTCCCTCCAGAGACAGGCCAGGAGACCTCAACACCATCCTCCACTTTGCCCCTCTGTGATTGTGCCACCTGCAATGCAGCTGTCCACGTGTTGGGGTCTGCAGGGACCCAGAGATGTCCCCAAAACAGCCCCTAGAGCAGAGCAACACAGCAGGGTGGGATAGCCAGGGGAGTCAGGGCTGTTTAAATTCCAATGGCCAAAGGAAGGAGAGCAGAAGCAGCAGCAATGCTCAGACACAGACAGGGAGAAGAGGGGCAGCTATGCCTGGGCTGGAGAGGTGCTCACAGTGCTGGTCTGTGGAGGACAGCCAGCCAAAAGTGACAGGCCTGGGACACCATCCCAAGTGCCAGCAGCTCTGACAAGCCCAAAAGGTGCAGGTGAAGGGCACCATGGTCAGCAAGACAGATGAACTCCCCTCCCCAGCACTGGCCTGCTGCTGTGACAGGAACCAAGACACCACAGATTGCCATGGATGCTCACAGTTCCCACCTCACATCTCCTCCTGCCAGGCAAAGCAGAGGGGGCTCTCTCCTGATTGGAGCACCTCCCCTTTCCATGCCAAACTCTGGGAAGGCAACACAGCCCATCAGAGTCCAGTGATGGACCTAAGCCAGCAGATCTCCCCTGAGACACAGAGCCAAACCCTAAGGACATCAAAAATGGGAGAGCACAACCCAACAGTGGCTCTCACACTTCCCAGACAGGCTTTGGAAGAGACTGAGCTCAGCTGGGGCAGGCAGAGTAATTCCCCCATGGCAGGAGGATTGATGATCCAAGATGATCCCAAAGAACGTCTCCAACAACTCCAAAATATGAAAAATATAAACTAAAACAGGAGCAGCAAAGAAATTACTGATGGGGTGAAACAACTTGCCACAGGAGTCCCATCAGTGTGGAGTTGGCTTCTCCCCCATTATCACTCAAGAAATTTCTGGCACTTCCAGAATTCTGAGGAGACTCACTGGGAATGAATCAAGTATGGAATCATTATTCACCCTGGCAGTACCTGGATAAGTGCTGAAGCTGGATGTTATTCCCTGGCCTCTGCCCTTCCTGCCAGCAGTTCAAGGAGAATGCGTGGCCTTAGAGCTACAGAACATTTCTGGGTCTGTAAATCCATTCCTCGTCTCAGAAGCTGATTGATCCTTTTTTTTTTTTTAAACTCAAATTCAATGTTTAAGAGTAATGATTTCCAAGTGAACACAGAGTGGCTCAGATGTATTGGCAGTTCTTATGGATCAGAGGCAAAAGCCTTATAATTCAAACCTTAACAAAGAGAAACGTGTCTGTCCCCATCTCAGAACAATTGCAAGGGCTGATGGCAGTGCAAAAAACCTTTCATAGGTGATGCCCAATGATTTATTCCAGACCATGGGCCAACTGGGATGTTCCCACAGCGATGTCCTTGGGATGCAGGCAAATTTATTGATGAGATTCTGCAACCCAAGCCCAACCCAACCCTTCCCTCTCTCTGAATCAAACACTTGAAAAAGCAGAAAGCAGAAGAGGAGATCCCATGGGACTCAGGCTGGTACAAGGGGGACAGGGGGAAGGATAGCCCTGTTTTCTCCTTGGCAAAGGATCATTAGAGGCACCAAAAGCTGACAGGCTCAGAAATAATGGCTTGAGATCACTCTTATTTAAAAACCGGCTGCCTGCTGTTTTCATCGCAAGCCCTACTCTGACTTGCAGCAATATTTAAAATTAAATATACATAAGTGCTTTCAAAGAACTGTTAATTTGAAGGTCATTAAATGGCATAAAATACATTCCTTTTTTTTCTGGAAAGAGGCACATAATTATGCCATTAATACATGCTCTTCTTCCACGTTCAAGCTTCGGATGTGCAAGGGGCTCGGGTTCACCTTCCCTGGCAGAGGCACCACATCTCGTTTTAATTACTGCTGCTGAGAAGCCTGCTGCTCCTCCATCACACCCAGGGATGGGGCTGTGGAAAAAGCATGGAAAAGCCCCAGGGGAGAACGATGCAGCTGAATTGCAAATGGGGATTTTTGGGGGATGAGGGAAGTAACAACGGGGCTGGAAATGTGAAGCCACTTGGCAACAGCCAGTCCAGTTGTGAGGATCTTGCCCACTGATTCTCATACAAGGCCTTGGGCCAAGCTCAGAGCAGGGGTTTGGTAGCCAAAAGTCCCTTTTTGATTTAATGCTCTGTGCAAAAAGGACAAAACCAACCCAGACACACACAGAAAAAAACCCTAAAAAAGACACAAAAGGGTTGAGGTATTTACAGTTGCCATAGAAATGGAGAGAAGGAGCTGACGACTTCAGAGCACAAAGTGACAGGCCAGGATCAGGGGTGAGGCTGAGGTGGGCTCACCCGGGCACGCAGCCACATCCATGCATGGATATTCATGTGGGATGCAGCCAAAGGAGCAAGGCACTGTGACTGAGCTTCGCCCATCAGCAGTGGCAGGGGTCAGGATCCAACCCAGTGGGGTGCACCAGCAATGGGCCCCACATGGCACAGGTACCCATCAGGACCCTGTACGATCGATGGAGCCCAGCCCAGAGGAAAGGCCTGTGCAGTTGGTCCTCTTTGATCCAAAACTCCTTTTTCTTCCCTGTAAACCAGAACTCTGCAGGGAGAAAACAGCTTCTGAGCCATCCCTTCTCCTCTGTGATCAAAGAAAGGAAGTCCAACACCAACCAGCGTGGATCAGAAGGTGTGATATTGGAGTGTTCATCTTTAGACCAAGGAAGAGGCTCTTGCCAGAGTAGGAGCAACAGAGCAGCATCAATCAAAGAGGTGCACCCAAGTCAAGGTGAGAGCCTCTTCCTTGGCATCTGACAAAGGAAAAGGAGGAGCAAGTCAAACACAATGCTGCTGCCATGGCCAAGCAGGGATAACACTGTCACTTCCAGACAGAAAGGCTTCACAGTTTGGAAAACTGATTTTACATGGAAGAAAGGCCTCTAAAGAAACTAAACAGTCTGTCAGAAGTCATCTGAATTTTTTATGCTTTTTTAAAAAATAAAAAGCAAAACCAAAACGTGGCTATTTTGGACTTTCCCCTTTGTTTTCCACTAACAGACTGATGGCCTTCCATGAAATCTTCTGGTTTGGATGAAACAACTTTTATTGAAAGGCAGGAGAACAGGTGGCCTGTGTTGACCTTCTCTCAAGTATCAGCTTGACAGCATGACATTGCTGCAGGGATTTGTCTGAGCCCACCTGCACTCTCTGCTCAGCCCTGAGCACCACCACTCTGCTGCTGGGCTCTTGACCCTGGAGGGGACACAGGCAGGTCCCAGTACAAGGCCAAGATGTGGGGACAGCTGGTTAGGAGTGGTGGGATATGGGAATCATCTGCTCTGACACAGCTCAGGAGACATCAGATGTTGGACAGCTGGGAAAGGGCAACAGAATGGAAAGGCCACCAGCCCTGGCAATGCCCAGGGGCACTGCTGGTGGCCCAGAGCCAAGAAGCATCATCCACCCTGGAAAATTGAACCAAGAAGGTCTTGGCATCTCTGATAGCACCTGAGCACCCAGACAGCCTGTTTGATTCCTCAAGGGTACCTGGTCTGCTGGATGGGATGGGCAGGACAGAATGATTCACACTTCATATTCATGATGAAATGGCCTCAAGCTGTGCCAGGGGAGGTTCATGTTGGACACCAGGAAGAATTTCTTCACTGACTGCGGGAGTGGTTAAACATTGGAATGGGCTGCCCAGGGAGGTGGTGGGATGCCCATCCTTCAAGGTGTTCAAGGAACAATGGACATGGCAGTCAATTCTCTGGACTGGCTGACACAGTGGGGGGATCAGTCACAGGTTGGACTCCATGGTCTCAGAGATCCATTCTCACCCTATGACGCTGTGGTTCTGTATTAAAGGGTTTACATCAAACCAGGGCTGCCGTGGTGTGCTGGGGCAGGGACAGCACTGAGCAGGCAGCAGCAGCTGCCTCGCAGGTGCTCGCAGAACTGGCGGCAGTGGCAGGGGAGCCATAAAGGTGCAGTATTGATATTTAGCCTGTGTGGCTGTCACTCGTTCCTTTAAACGCCTTTAGCTTCCTTCTAATAAAAGAGAAATCATAAAAAACCCCACAAAGGACCCTTCAGTGCCAGCGAATACCAATGTGGCGGGGCGGCGCATTAGCATGCGCGGCGCCCGCTCCATCTGCATGTTGTGCTGTGTGTGACAACATCCCAGAATACAGATTTGGGCCGCCAACATCCCGAGAGGTATTAGCAATCGTCTATCAGACAGGAAGAGGAGCAGTCCCTGCTGTTGTAAACAAGGGGTGTTTTTCTCTGCCTCTTTCTCTGGGGGGAGTTCAGTGAATTGAAACAAGCTCATTCCTGCATCTTGTTAGTTCCTGTTCCTCGGCAGAGCGTGGGTCATCTGCCTTGGGCAATGGAAGAAAAAAACTGGAGGTGTAAAGAGCACCCCAAACCTGCTGGTGGTGATGAACTGTGAGCATGAACGTGCTCCTCATGAACCACCATGAACTGAGCATGTGCTCCTCATGGGATACATGGGAGTCCACCCAGCCACAGAGGACCCTGACAGCCCCAACACAGGAGAGGGACAGTGCAGGGAGAGTACAGGCGTGACTCCTCATGTTCAGTGGCAGCAAGCAAATCTGGTGAGGGATCTCCAGGCATAAATGGAGTACAGTGGGGGCAGATGGACATGGAGCAATCCCACGGTGTAGCTGGATGTGGGCAGCCCCATGGCAAGGACAGACATGGGGAAAAACCACAGCCCAGGTGGGCGTGAGCCATCCTCACAGCACTGATGAACACAGGGCATCACTGCAGCACAGACAGATGTGGGCTGAGAAGTAAAGCAGCCCCTATAACACAGCTGGACATAGGGCATCCCTGTGGCTCAGGAACACCCCCAGGACATGAATGGATGCAGGACATCCCCATGGTGCTAGCAGATGTGAGGATGGAGGAGTGAGGGGGATGGAGGGTGAGTGAGGAGGACAGAAGGTGAGTGAGGAGGACAGAGAGTCTCCATGTACATATGAGCCACCACACCACCAAATCCTTTCTGGGACCTGCAGCCCCTGAGGTACAGGCACAGCCAGCCCATGCCACTGCTCCCCCACCACGCAGGTGCCGGCACAGCGCCGGTGAGAGCGAGGTGATGGATCATTGCAACTCACACACAGCCCTCTAAGTAAAAGCCTTATTAAGAGTTCATTTGTTTTATAAACTCCTGGTGCGATCCGCAGGGGGAAGTCAGATGGCCCAGCCTTACAATATTCTGGGTAAACACTGACACGTGTTGGGCAATTTTAACCCGATCAATTTGTCTAGGAGACCCATGGAGAAACCAAAAAAAAGAATAATAAAGATCAAATTAAATATGAGGAAACATCCACTGGGAGAGGATATAAAGAAGAGCAGAAAAATACAGAGCAGGACGGACTTATGGAGAGAGACACATGAGACACTCAGACCTACCTCTGAAGCCATGAAACCTACATCCATAAATCAATATCAAAATCCTTAGGTCCACAAGATGGGGGAAAAAGTCCTCCATAGCCATCTTCCAGACATCACTGAGGCCCTGGAGGCCTGAGCAGTCCATTTCCCAGAGCATTTCTCCTCCTCCAGCAGCCACCAACCCAGTCACAGCCACGCGGTGGCTCCTCCAGTCCCGTCCCATCCCCGCCGCGCCGGCCGGCCCTTGGCATCCTCCTCCCCATGTGCAGGATGCCAAGCACTTCCTTCATGGCCAGGTGCTTCCCGGCCGCCTCCTGCTCCTGGGGGCTGTGGGCACAAGCCCTGGCCCCCTGGGCTGGGCCTCTAGCTGCAGGGTCAGCACTGGTCTTCAGTCATGGACAAGCAGTGAGTCCACGGAGGGTTGACAACATACACAGGCGCACGAGCGCGCGCACACACACACACGGGAACACCTCTTTCCATTTTCCAGGATGGAGAGTTTGTTGTTTTTTTTTTTTAATCCTTTTTTTTCCTTTTTGCAAAAAAATGCAAGCAAAAGAGAAAAAAAAAACCAAAACCCAAGGTTTTCTATTGAAGGTACATCTCTTCTTCAATATGAAGACATTAACTGGATTGAGTCGGATCCCCCATGCAGTGGTCAGCGAAGTCCTTTGGTAGTTGCTGGAGCGGCACCCGGGTGGGATGGCAGGGAGCTGCGGAGACATCTGAGGACACTTCCACCCAGTCCGTGAGCAGAGAGGGGAGCAGGGTGAGCCGGGAGGGCCAGGGCAGGGAGGAAGGGCAAAAGAAGAAAAAGGTAGGTGGTTTCTCTGGACAGGATGCTCCATCTCGTGCCTCTCCCTTCCCCAACAGCCCCTTCCTCCTTCTCAGTTTTGACCACTGCTCACTGGTGGCAGGATTGGAGTCTGGTCTCTAGGGTTTGGGTTTGCTTCCCCAACGCACATTGGTTTGTCTTCACTGTTTTTTTATGACTTTTTTTTTGTTTTGCTTTGCTTTTTAAATATATGATTTGTACATATTTATATGAATTTATACGCTGTCCCCCATGACATTGGTAAGTGTGCTTCTGTTGGTGAGGAAGGGGAGTCACCAGTCAGAGGTGAGTCCCAGGAACATCTTTTGGCTGCGGTCGCAGTCCCCAGGCAGCGGCAGCTCCTCTCCCAGCGCTGCCCCGTGTCAGTTCCTCCCCTCCCACCTCTGCCCTGCGCTGCCCTGCGCCCTCCCGGCCCCTCCCCACGGAACAAGGGACGTCATGCCATCGAGGTCGGAGACTGGCTCATCTGTACTCGCATGGACTGGACGCTGTTCAGGATCTTCTTCTGGTGCCCAGCCAAAGTCACCCCTATTCTCAGGAGGTCTCTGCAAGACAGACAGACAGAGGAAGGTCAATGGGCAGCTGAGGGTGGTGAACCTGCTTTGCTGTTGCTAAAGGGAGGTGAGGGAGGTAAGCTCAGCTGGAATATCCACAGAGCCCAAGCATGGGCCCATGAGCATCGCTGGGTCGGAGAGCAGGGATACACCTGCACATTGACCCACAAATAGTGAATGTGGCCACCTCCAGACTCTGGGTGACCAGTGTGGGGGATGCTCACATCTGTCCTTTGCCCTGAACTGACCTCCCCACCTCCCCAGCTGGGCAGCATCCCACTTTCAGGAAGCCCTGGCAAGGCCAACTCACTCGGACGTCATCTGGGCCACCAGCTGCAGGGAGGTGAAGCCAGCGGTCAGGAAGCTGTCCCGGTACTGGCTCATCTTCACAGCACTCAGCCAGTCATCTACTGAGGTAAAGGCAGTGAAGTCGGGGATGGAGCGGTCGAGGAGGGGCTGAGAAGGCCTGAAACAGGACACACCGCTGGAGACAAGCCTGGTTGGCACCAAGGGGCTGCCCTGCCTGAGCCCTGCCAGCACAGGGACACACTCCCCAGTCCACCCCCAACGCCCCTGTGCTCCCCCCAGCACACACCCATGGAAGGCCATGAGGAAGGCCTGTCCCATGGAAATACCACTGTACCAAGCAGCACTTTGCAAGCTCACACATTCTATTCCAGCTGCGGGAGCCACAGGGACGAGGCATCGGCAGAGCAGCCACCGCACCCAAATGGTCACACGCCATAAAGAATCAATAGCAAAGAATTATTGCTGTTGCTTGGCTGAAAACTGCATGCTCTTTGTCTGACTGTCAGGCAGAGCAAAGACAGAGCCCCCCAGCCCCCGCCTAAGGATTTATGAATTCTCCAGCCGCTCCCTGGGGGAAGCCTTTCCCCACGGCGTGGGATGGTGCCAGGGAGCATCCCCGTGCCCAGCACTCACACAGCGGTGATGGTCGCCACAGTTTTGAGGCTCGCCGGGTTACGGATCATCTTGTCGAGGGTGTTGACGATCTCAGAGAAGCGCGGGCGGGTGTTGCGGTCCTTCTGCCAGCAGTCCAGCATCAGCTGGTGCAGGGCGGCCGGGCAGTCCATGGGCGGCGGGAGCCGGTAGTCCTGCTCGATGGCGTTGATGACCTGAGGATGGATGAGGATGGGTAAGTGAGGGGGGGAAAGTGGATGAGGGAGTCGAGGGGCTCCCTGAGCTGCTTGTGCAGGCAGAGGGGCTGCAGGCAGGCGGGAAGGCACGGCCAGCCCGGCTGATCAGCAGCCAAGGGAGCGGGAGGAGCCGGGTGCTCTCCGAGGTTAATCTCCGCTCTGATGCTCCGTGGCTGCAGTTCCTCCCAGCGGAGAGCTGCCACTCATTATCTCGGCGGATCTCGCCAGAGTACAGCAGTCGCACTTCCAAAGCTCCTTCCCCGCTCGTAAACCCTCTGAACATTTTCAAAGGCCCTGCAGCTTGCTGAAGTCCAATTACCAGCCCACTGACTTTTCTTCCCAATTTCCCTCCTTGCATTCTCTCGCTCACCAGCCTGTTTCATCTCCAAACTCAGCACTCCTGAGGCTCCAGGAAGGAGCAGAGAGCCCTCCAGGCAGGGATTTCTTTTGGGAATGACCACCCCCTGGGCCCCAGAGCAGTGTGGATGACCCCCAGTACTTACATCTTGGTTGGACATGTCCCAGTAGGGCCTCTCCCCGAACGACATCACCTCCCACATGACGATGCCGTAGCTCCAGACGTCGCTGGCCGAGGTGAACTTGCGGTAGGCGATGGCCTCGGGTGCCGTCCACCTGACAGGGATCTTCCCTCCCTGCAGAAAAAAGGGACTTCAGCTAAGAAACACCTCCCTATGCAGAGGAGACTGGATGCCCACAAGCCAGAGCTGGGGCCATCCCACACACTCCAAACTATGAGGACCCCACCAAGGAGGGGGCAGGTGGCACCTGATTGGAAGAGGAGGCAGGAGCCAAAAACAACTGCATGAATGTATCTTGTACCTGCCTAAAATGGCTTAGCTCAACAAAACAAATGGATGTATCCAAGGATTTACTCCACTGACTGACACCACCCCACTCCAGCTACCCTGTAGGACCCAGCACATCAGTAGCCTGTCCCCAGGTCCCTTCCCAGGGAGTCACCAGGTGACAAGGCTAAGCATGACTGGGCTAGTGCTTGTCACATATGAGGAGCCACAGGATTCCCATCCCTTGGCCTTCAATGGAAACAAGGTTGAACTAAAAGCATCCTCTACAGATTCATCTGAGCTCCCACAGCTGCCAGAAGGTCCTTTCAGCTCTACTTCTGGAGTGGAAGGCAAAAAGCAAAACACCTTTAACACCCAATGGAAAGCACTGGTGTAGGAAAATGCCTTTGGCAGAGAGCTCCTCATTTCTCCCAAAGGCTCAAAATCAGGCTCAGCATCTCAAGTCACCCCACCAAGCCAGGGTTGGTCCCAGGGCCAAAGGCCACACCAATGGCACAGGGATGTGAGGAGTGGCAGCATGCACAGAGGAATTGCTCAATGGGACAGGTCCATAAAATAACCCCAGAAAAAGCCAAGGGATAAGAACAACCACAGACACGCACAGGAATTTTCTGGGGGCAGGACTGCATTGTAAATCGTTTAGCACAATCATTTTCCGTAGCCTTTCCGAGGACGCGTCAGCCGCTCTTGAAGGATGAATGGCAAAAAATTTGATTTGAATAACTACAAGTGGAGAAATTAACTGCTAGGTTGTTTTTCCTGCCTTTTCCCCAGAGCGAAAAGCCTGCTGTGGGAGGCAGAGTGATGCAATCGCAGGCACAGCATCACTTCCCAGCTGCCAGGGAGATCTATTATGGCCTAAATTAAATAAAAACACAGATGAGATAATCTCTTTTTATCTCTGAAGGTGGGGAAAAGACTAATTCATGCCTCATCTCAGCAGCTACTGCTGGGGTCTTTGAAGGAAAAATAAAAGCTGGGTGTCTGCTTAAAAGCTGCTGCCTGCAGGAAGGGTCTGGGCAGGGAGAGGGGCAGGTCTGCGGGGAACGGGAACATCCCATTGAGCAGGGGAGGGACACTGAGGGGCTGCAACTGAGCCAAAACACTGAGTCAGCCTTGAAGGCTTTCCCATTTTGGCAGCTGGAGCCAGTCCTGGCACTTGGGCACAGCTCAGCAGCCCAAGGAACTGCTTTGGCAGGAGCTGGTGCAGCCTCGTGCCGGCACCCACTGCACACACTTCTGATTAATCCACTAGATTAAGCCAGCAAGTTGCTCATCCCTTTCCCCTCTGATCATCCTTAACACCTCTCAGGGGCTCACAAGCAGGACAATGGCCATGGTGGGGAGCTGGGGGTCCCCTGGGGTAGCCAAGAGCAGGGGAGAAGAGAGCTGCCGTTACCTACAAATGAGTTAATTAAGGAGGAGAAGGATGGCTCCCGTTAGGCTTGTCTCTTTAATTTATGCTTGGAACAAGTTTCCAGCAGGGAAAAGCAGACCAGACCTAGAGTGCTGGGGGAAGGGAAGTTAAAACACCATCACTGTGCTGTCAGGAGTTACTGTGATCTCCCTGCCTCCCCTTCCTGTCTCTCCAGGGACTCCTCTGTGCATCTCTCCTCCACAGAGGAGAAAGAAGAGGCTTATCTGGAAGCTGCAGAAGGCAGAAAGATGCTTAGGGAGGAGGGAGGTGGAAAACTTTTAAACAGGAGGAAGAAAAAGGAAGGAAAAGAGGATAATTTGTGGAAACCACAGCCAAGACCTCTGGACCATGAACCTATGTGGTGGAAACAATCATGAGGTACTCCCATCCATGCCAGATTGCACATCCAGCACCCTTCTCCCAGGTTCAGCAAGAGCAGGGCCCAGGGAATGCTGGGCAGGAGAACATCCTGTGGGAGGTACCTACCAAGGAGCTGGTGTAGGTGGGGTCAGATGTGTCATCCTGCAGGTAGCGCGAGAGGCCAAAGTCGGACACTTTGCACACCAGGTTGCTGTTGACCAGAATGTTCCTGGCAGCCAGATCTCGATGCACGTAATTCATCTCTGCCAGGTACTTCATCCCAGCAGCAATGCCTCTGAGCATTCCCACCAGCTGGATCACTGTGAACTGCCCATCGTTTTGCTGCGAGCAGAAAGAGCAGGCACTGGGGTGAGCATGCAGACCCCACAGTGGGACCAAGGCCACTCACTCTGACCTCAGGAGGATGCTGCACCTCCCCAGAGGACTCGAGCTGCCCTGCTTGATTACAGCAGAGGTAAGCACCCCAAAACACACATTTTGGAGATGTATGGTACACTTCAGCCAGCTCCCAAACTAAGCAAACAGGCTGGGATTTACCAAGGGACAGCAGCATCTCATTCCCAAACCCCACATGGCCCCGCCTGGCCTTACCCGCAGGAAGGAATCCAGGGCCCCGTTCTCCATGAACTCCGTGATGATCATGACGGGCCGGCTCTTGGTGACCACCCCTTCGAGGCGGATGATGTTGGGGTGGTCGAACTGCCCCATGATGCTGGCCTCGCTCAGGAAATCCCGGCGCTGCTTCTCCGAGTACCCGGCCTTGAGCGTCTTGATGGCCACGTAGATCTCCCGCTTGCCTGGCAACTTCAGGCGCCCCTTATACACCTCTCCAAACTCCCCTGAGAGAGCAAAATGGAGTCATTTAGGTTGGAAAAGACCTCCAAGATCACTGAATCCAGCCTTTGATCAATCAACACCAGAGCTACTACCTCCTCCTCCACACTAAACATTGCAGAGCAAGGAGGTCCTTGCCCAGCTGAGAAATGGCAGCCAATTCACACTTCAACAACGCTCTCCTCTACAAATCTGCCCACCTGTCCTCTTTAAAAAAGGCCAGTGTCTCATACTGGGGACATATTTAAGTTTGCAACCTTCTCCAAGGTGACAGAGCCCAACATTGACACAGGCAGAGGTTGCAGCTGCCTGTGCAAACCCCCACAAGAAGGATTTGCAGGGAAAGTGAATCCACATTTCAGGACTACCTCAAATATCAGGTCTTGGTGTTGGTAATCTTGGCTGCCTTTCTGCACATCACTTATCTTGGGGTGGAAAATAATTGGGCTGTTTACATTGCTGCTTTCTGATTTAAAATACAGAGAAAGCAGGAGAGCTTTCACTTCACCAAAGCAAAATTTGCCTGTGGAGGGATTACATTTAAGGCATGTTTGCAGCCACTTTGCCTTGATGAGCAGCAAAGGGCAGGTGATACATTGCTGAACTTGATCCCAAACAAACTGACTCATTGCTTCCTCACAGCTTCCCCTCCCCGGCTTCTCACTTTCTCCTCTGAGAGTATGACACAGTTATTTAAAAATGGCAATAAAACAGCACAGATCACACACACACCCATGCGTATGTGTGTATATATACATATGTAGGGAAATATGGCACAGACTACAGTGAGATTGGGCTTTTCTTGTTGTCTCATGGAAAAGCCACATGGAAAATCCCAAGAGGCCCCATGGGCAGCGAGTGAATACATTCCTGGAGCCTTTCCCACCTCAGAGGAACTTTGAGAGCACAAAAAAACCTCATGTCCACCCTAACCCATCACAAAACCAGGAAAGCCTGATGTTTCAAGGCTTCATTGAGGGCCTCCAGGTGAAGGACCGTGTGTGCTCCCCCACAAAGTTGCTCCAGGTGGGTGGGCAGCCATGCAGGAGCAGTGGAGAGGGCAGGGAAGGATGGACAGCAAGACACAGAGAGACCCACCTGCCCCAATGACTTCTTCAATCTTCACAAAGGACACGTCGATCTCCTTGGCAAACTCTCGGACGGCTTCGTTGGGGTCCTCGTAGGTGAAGGGGTCGATGTAGATCTTCATCCCTGGAGACCCTTGTTACAGGGAAGACAGGAATAACAGTAAAAGGAGAGAATTACAGAAACAGAGTTAATAGAATTGTTTGGGTTGGAAGGAGCTCAAGGTTTATTCTATACCATTCCCCATGAGCAGAGACACCTTCCACTAAACCAGTTTGCTCCAAGCCCCATCCAACCTGGCCTTGAACAATGCTGGGTGCAGTGGATCCCCACAGTCTCTGGGCAGCCTGGAAAACCAAGAGCAGTTGTACCATGGCCAAGAACTGGAGGCCCTTCTGTCCTCACACTGTTCACTAAGTGGCTGCTATCACTGCACTCACCTACACCACCTCCACAGACCCTTTGGGCCATCAATTCACCCAACTCCCCCCTGCACCTCCTCTTCTCCCTCTCTGCCCTCTGCTCTTCTACCATTATCCTTCCTCCTCCACAGCAATGGGAGCAGTTACAGACTTGAACTACAGCATGCTGGCTTTACAGTGAAGGCTTTATGAGGCTCCACGCGTTAGTGAAGAAATATTTATTTACCCAAAAAGGCCTCTGATGGCTTTGTGGCAGCTACTAAATTGACAGAGTGCAGCAATTATAACCAACAACCTGTATGGATCCATGAAATACGGCTTGGCCAGACGCCGGGACACACGTGTGGTCCCTCACCTAGGGCACTGTGTGGCAGCAGGATCTGGCCATGCTGCAGGGACATGCAGAAAGTGTGCTCTTGCCCTTTTCCAAGAGGGGAAAAAATGAAAACAGGTCCCCAGATTTCCCAAATGGGTATGCAGATGTCACATCTGGACGTCAGGGGCTTACGGAGCTGCCAAGGGGAACAGTGGTGAGTCACAGTGAGGTCACAGCACTCAGCAGGACACTGGTGTTGTACTGCCACCCAAAAGGGACCTACAACGGGCTGTAGTATCCCCTGGGCAGGGGAGCCAGCTTCCTGTGCCATTTCTCACCCCAAAAGGGGACTGTGGATGGCACAGCAGCCCCTCAAGGTCATCTCTGGAGGAGACCAGGAGGGACATCGTTGCCTGGTCCCCTTCCCAAGGCACGTCCTCACAGGGATTAACAGCCCTCAGTTACACTGTTCAGGACCTTTCCAAGGCCATGATCCCATCACACCAGTGCTTCCCAGAGTCCCTCCAGAGCCAGCACACAGCTGGATGCATGGACCACAGCATCACCTCTGCACCAGGAATCTAAATCAGCTCCCAGCTGTGAAATAATTCAGGAGGAGTCATGAAAACCTCCCCTAACAGCCTAACAGCCACCAGGAGAGAGCTGCTTGTGGGGCATCGAGGACTCAGGAAGGACCAGGCAGGAGCATCCTCACCCCCCAAAAGGGGCCTTTGGGGCAGAAGTTCTGCACCTCAGAGGCAGGGGAGGCTGCAATGAAGCCATCTGTGCATCTCCCAGTTCATAAATCCCTTTATGGCTCTGTCTCATACACTTTAACTGCCCCATAAATTCTTTTACAAGAGCAGCTGATGCTCCAGCCAGGATTACAAAGGGATTTACAGGATCATAACGGAGACTAGCTCACTGATCAAAATATTGAAAAAATAGAGGAGAAAACAATGCCCAAGTTTCCTGTCCCCTGTCAACACAGGCTGATGTGCCCCAGGGTCTGTCCATAGGCTCAGTAAACACCAGGATGAGCCCGCCCCTCATCCTCATCCCATCCAAATGAGGGATTGGGCACCTAAACCCACTCCTCCTCTCTTCCAACATCAGCCCCTGACTCATCATTCCCACACCAGCAAAAGCTGGGTGAAATTCTGGGTACTGGAATGCATCACCAAAGGCACCCATGGTGAGCCCGCCTGCAAAGAGCTTTGTGCTCTTAAAATCATCCCAAGAATCCTGAAAACTGGATTAGGCCATTTTTCAGTACTGCAAACAAGGGCAAATTTTTTATCACTTTTCAAAAGTTGAAGCACTCTGTACCACAACCCTGACTCCAGAGACCAATTCCTTCTGGCATCATCATGTTTCCTCGGCAATTAATATCATGGGGACAGAGAAAAACCCTTCCTGCTGAATTGCTAGTGCCTCAACAGGGCGTCTTTCCTATTTCCCCAATCTCAAAGCTCCCAGTGAAGCCATGGAAAGGATAAACCACAAAAAAATTACACTCCCAGAGACCCCATCTCACCCCAAAATCCACTCGGAGCACTCTGCCAGCAGTAGGTGATCCCAGGGGGCTGCTGGAGGCATGACAGAGCTGTGCTGGGAGGCTGCAATTGCTGTGCCATTGAACACATGGTGATTTGTTCCAGAGGATGCTCTCATTACTCCATTAGTTGCTCACCACAAATTTCCCACCTGTTTTGCTCTGGCCTCTGCACTGACGGAGCACCCGGAGGCTCACTAACCTTGACAAGGTATTGCTGGCACCCAGATTTCTGACACCAGTCACCACAGCCCACAGGTTTAGAAACCCAGGACAGGCACATGCTTCATTGCTTCCCTGCCTATGCTCAGCATCCTGGATTTAGGGGTGCTTGGGGCCAGCTAGGGATGCATGTGTAGTAGGGAATGCTTCAAAACAGGGGGAAAATGTGAAAAATCAGTCTGCCTGCAGACTGATGTGAGTTTATCCATCAGGCATCAAGTTAATCTTGCCCTGCCCCCCACAGTGCAGAAACATGGAGAAAAGGGAGGAAAATCACAGGTCTGTCATCACCCAGTGATGTTTGGAAAAGAGTTTATTGTTTGCCAGGAGGTTCAGGGCCCCTCACAGTGCTGCCACCATGTTGGGAGGGTTCCGTGTGATGCCAAGAGGGTCTAAAGAGATCCAGTGTGCTTTGCTCTCTTGGCTGGGCTCTCCTCCTTATCTCCAATCCCTCTTTAGCCCACTCCAGCCCTCCTGTTCTTCTCTGCCAGGCTGATTTCTCCATCCCCCTTCCTCCCCTCTGCTCACCCATACTGCTCCCTGCCTTCCCCACCCATCCTTGCTCCATCCCTGCATCCCACACCTCTTTCCCCCAAGGAGGCATCCAGGACCAAGATGGCTCTTCCCACAAGCAAATTGCACCTGGGAAGCATCTCTAGGAGAGTGTAAATGAGATTTACATCCCACAGGGATGGGGCATGGGACCAGCAGACACCAGGAAAATCCTGCCCCACAAAGCTGCCGTTTGATCTCCATTTGCAGTGCTGGCTGCTGGAGGGGCACCAGAGCAGACATTGCACACAAATACACCTGGAATTAATTCTGCTGCACAGCTCCACCAGCCACAGAAGTCTCCTAGGAAAAGCTCAGGCTCTCCCAATTGTTTGCCAAGAGGATCAGCAGCCCAAAGCCAGTTAAACATTCTCAGTCACCAGCTTCCCAGAGCAAGGTACAGGGCAAGCATCAGCCACACAGCCACACAGCAGCAATGCCAGCCATCAGCACCCACAGCCTAGCCACACTCCCAAAATCCAGAATCCCTCTAAGAGCTCAGCATCGCTCCAGACCCAGGCAGAGCCTGTGGCAAGAGATCAAGGGCTCACCCTCCCTCTGAACACCACCTCTCCCTGTTCTTTCCTCCTTTGGGAGTCTTCACAGCATCCTCTCCCCATCCCTTGTCCTCTACATCCCTCCTGCCCCTGACATACCCCCAAATCCATCATCATTCCCCAAATCCCTCCTGGTACTCTTCTCTTCCCACCCACAGTGCTGCACCACTGCAGCATGCCCTCCCCCACACCCTGACAGACACATGTGGACATCTCCACTCCCACCCTATGGTCCTGTCCATCTGCCATGGGGGCTCCCACCATCCCACAGTTCCTCTTGGAAGAGGAGGAGTGAGGCACATGCTGGATGCAGGTTTGGGAGCATCTCCCCTGCCTGCTTTTCCCACTTTTGCTGCTCACCTCTGCCAGTGCTGTAGTGTTGGAGTTTGTCACTGTACAC
This sequence comes from Trochalopteron elliotii, assembly GCA_024734555.1. Taxonomy (NCBI): domain Eukaryota; kingdom Metazoa; phylum Chordata; class Aves; order Passeriformes; family Leiothrichidae; genus Trochalopteron; species Trochalopteron elliotii. The sequence continues at coordinate 764,204 of JANPWX010000363.1, forward strand.
GGCCTCCTTGCTGTAGGCGCGCTTCCTGGGAGAACAGGGGACACAACAGCCAGGCTTCAGGGACCAGCAGCTGCTGCTGGCCCCAAACTGCTCCCCTGACAGCAACACTCTGCTGCTGGCCCCAAACCGCTCCCCTGACAGCAACATTTCATGAGGGGTAGCATCGTGCTGCTCCCTCTGGCCACATTGGGTCTCATCCCACCCCTCCTACCCCTGATCTGCACCTTACCACCTCCACCTTGCAGGGACACTGATCCCACAGGACCCACCTGCTGCAGACGATGGAGATGGCCACCAGGGAGACGATGAAGACCACTCCGGCCGCTGCGGACCCCGCGATCAAAGGCAGCTGCTCTCTCAGCTCTGACTTGTAATCGTCTGTGAGGGGAGAGAGATGGGCTCAGTCCTCCTTGGAACACTCATGGAGTGACAGCAGCCTTTGGGAAGGAATCCCCTGTGATTCCCTTGGGGTGCTGCTCCCAAGGTGGTAGGACAAGGGGGATCCAGGCAGGGGGGTCAGCTGAGGGACAGGATGAGCCAGTGCCATGTTGCACTGAGTAGGATTGTCACACTTGGCTCACACACCTTTGGGTTAAAGACAGGGGGGAGAAGATCCTGGAAATAACATGTGCATGGGCCCAGTTTCCCAAAGAGATGAGGTTCACGAGGTGGCCTTGTCCATGCCTTTGGCATTTCTCTTTCCTCAATAAATTCATTTACTGAGCAACCTGATCTACCAGAAGGTGTCTCTGCACATGGCAGGGGGTTGGAAGGAGATGAGCTTCAGGGTCTCTTCCAACCCAAACATTTTTGAGACTATGATTTAAACCTGTTGGCCACTTTGACCAGTTTTAACATGGGGTCTCACAGACACAAAATTCCTACAAGTAGGAAAGGAGGAAAACACCATTAATAACAAGGCAGTCAGAGAATGATGTGCCAAGACTTCAGCCAGATCAGACAACTGAGAGTCCACCACACAATGGTGAACTTTGGGAGTGAGGCTCAGGAGAACCTGGGAACCCTCACCGCAGGTCTGCTTGTAGGTTTTAATATCTCAACATGAGACAAGTCCTTTTGCAGAGCCATGGCACCCACCCCTTCCCCACCAAGCATCCCTCAGAACCTCCTTTGTCTGCCACCCCTTGCATCCTTCAGCAGCAGGGTGGGGTGAAAGCCAAGGTGGCACCAAGAGGACTGGATATGCCTGGAAGAACCCCCAAAAAGCTACTGGCACCCTCCATGTGTCTCCCCCATTTTCCCCTGCTCCATCAGTGGTGTGGGTACTCTCAACAGGCAGCATCCAGCAGATGCCACATTCCTGGGGCTTCTGCAGCATTCCAGAAATATCCCTCTCCAAACGCCCCATCGAGGTCCGCCAGGCTGTGCCAGCAGCCACACACAAGGGTTAAAATAAAACTCATCCAAAAGAAAGCATTTAGCACCATTTTATCTGTATTTTCTACTCTGCAGTTAATTACTGGCAACTAGATTTATCTCTTGCATGCTGCTTAAATCCTGAGAAATTCTCATCTAACAATCAATTATTATTTAATAAGCTACACAATCCATTCTTATTAAATTTCAATTAATTGCTTATTTGAGGCAGGATTTTTCTTCTCGCTTCTCTAATCCTGAATATTTGAGGCATTAGAGGGGGGTTTATTACCATTTCCTTCCCTTTGGTCACCCAGCATGGTTTTCCTCTTCCCACCCCAGCTGGCACTCGACATGAATGCAAGCATGGGGTGACCCGTTTTAGGGAAGAAAAAAAGCTTTAGGAAAGAAGAAAAGCTTTAGGAAAGACAGGCAGTGAGGCTGGGAGCCATGGATGGCACCTAAGCAGAGAAGGAACCACGAGATCAGCAACAGGGAACAGGTTCTCAGCTTCCCCAGGGGTAGAAGGACCTGTGCTTCACTCACCAATTTCTGGATAAGTCCTGAAGCTGGGATTAATGGAAAACACTCCCATGCGTCAGTAGTTTCTAAAGAAAGTCAGTGTTTGTGGGTGCAGGGAAAGGCTGGGGCCAGAAGAAGCCATGAAGGTTATGAGCTAGCCCAACACACCCCTTTGGCATGGCAAATCAACTTTCTGGTGGGTCTGACCATCCCAGCTTTGCCCTGATGGCTCAGATGGACTCTGAGGATCCCAGGAAAGCATCCCAGAGTCCTTCCTCCAAGGGTCTACAGGTCCTCCCACCCCACCACACCATGCCAGACTCACAGCAGGTGCCAGGGGCTTCTGTCCCCACAGCTCAAGGCAGCAGAGACAGAAATAAATAGCAGGGGGAAAACCTGGAGCTGGGAGATTGAGAGCGGCTCAGTCCTCCCGCTGGCGGTTAATGAGACACCGCCGCGGATCACCCGGCTCCCGCCACGCTGCCTGCTGGGACAGAGCTCTGTGCAGACAAGGGACAGAGCTCTGTGCAGACAAGGGACAGAGCTCTGTGCAGACAAGCTCCTTTAATCCAATTAGGGCACAGAGCTGGAGACACCCCCACACCACTAGCCTGGCTGTACTCACCATCAGTGAGGGTCTGGAAGCACATCTTGCCGCTGTACTTGCCGTAGCCGGCCACGGTGCGGGCGCGCACCTGCACCACGTAGACCATGCCGGGCCGCAGCCCCTCCAGCCGCGCCGTGTTGGTCTGGCTGCGAGCCATGGACGAGTTGTACTCGTTGTGGTCCTGTGGGCACCCCGAGAGAGCCACTGTCAGTGGGACAGGGGACACTGGGGACAGAGGGACTGCAGCCCACCTGTCCTTGTTGAGGGCAAGGGAGGGGGTTCGGCTGCAGGGGGATAAAGGAGAGGCTCTGGTTCTGCTTCAGGAGCATCCCTGACACAGAGGATCCCACAGGAAAGGCTGGGAGAACTGTGATTGTTCAGCCTGGAGAAAGCTTTGGGGGTGACCTAAGTGTGGCCTTCCAGTACCTGAAGGAAGCTACAAGAAAGATAGGAATGGACTATAAGGGCCTGAAGTCACAGGATAAGCGGGAATGGCTTCCCACTGACAGAGAGTACATTTAGGTTGGATATTCAGAGGAGATTCTCCCCTGTGAGGGTGGGGAGGCCCTGGCACAGGTTGTCCAGGGAAGCTGTGGCTGCCCCGTCCCTGGAAGTGTTCAAAGCCAGGTTGGACAGGGCTTGGAGCAACCTGGGATAGTGGAAGGTGTCCCTGTCCATGGCAGGGGGTGGAACAAGATGAGTTTCAAGGTCTCTTCAACCCAGGACATGCTATGATTTTATGAAGCAGGACCCACAAGGAACTGGGGAGGCCCCTGCAGCACATGCCTCCCTGGTCCCACCAGAGCAGGGAGCATGGAGTAGCAGAAGGAAATAATAAGATCATCCAGAGCAAAAATAATTTATGAACAACAGATTCCTCCTCTTCAAATGATTGACGTCTTTGTGCATTTCAGAAACTTCCCACAGTTATGGGAACCTGGTGTCCCTGCCCACAGCACTGGGGGTTGGAACTGGATGATCTTTAAGGTCTCTTCCAACCCAAACCATTCTGTGATTCCACTAAACACCATAATGTGCCCTATGAGACCCTGCTCAAGCAGGTTGAAGGGCAACTCTCTGCTGAGATCCCCAGCCCCTGCAGTCCTGCTCTGCTGGCACAGGTCCTCAGCCTAGACCTTGGTGGAAACCTCATGTGTCTCCACTCTCATTTTTTACCACATTCCCCAGTGCTTTGCTGGTAAGAGGCTGCTGGTGAAATCATCTAATTATACATACTTAGAGGAATTCATTAGAGCTGGTAAGACACAGGAGGGATGGAACAGCTTGGGCTGGGCACAGTTCATCGCAGGGGTTGGGAGCGTGTCCCCTGCAGGACAGGACAGCTGCCAGGGACAGGACCAGTGGTAGGCAGTGACCTGGGGCAGGGACAACCTCCATAACCTTCCCTGGTCCTCTCCAACCCCCTCCCCTCCTCCTGATGCCATCCCCACGATTCAGGTCCCTGCTCATCCTAGAAAAAAACAGAGCCAAGGCGGCCATAGGCACTGATGTGCCGGACAAATGCTGCCATGAGGAAATAATAGCTCAGGTTGGACAGGGCTCTGAGCAACCTGATCTAGTGAGAGGTGTCCCATGGCAGGGGGTTGGAACTAGATGAGCTTTAAGGTCCTTTCTGACTCAAGCTGTGTGGAGTCCCTCAAGCCATTAAAGGAATTTCCAACTGCCCTTCCCTGGAAAAGTGAAGATTAAAGATAGCCCAGGTGTAAAGAAGGCTTCTCCCCCATGGACCCTTGCAGACATTGTGCAATCTTCTCTCTGGGTTTCGCAAGTCCATCACCCATCCCATGGCATCCCCTTTCCCTGTTTCCCCACTGGCTCTGGGGCTTGGTGTCCTGTTCCTCTCTTCCCTATGGTCACTTGCCCCCTGCCCTGCCCCCTGTACCATCCACAAATCTGAGACCCTGTATAACTGAGAAAAACCACAAGGCCAAGGTTACTGAGGCGGGGGCAGAACTAACCAAACCATTGTGTACAGAGCACATTGGAAGTATCTTCTCAGGCGGGAAGGGTAGCTAGGGGCTGTCTTGCCAAGGCCAGACCCTGGATATTACACTGAGTGGCTAAAGAGACTCCACAAAGCTGCTCTGTATTTCTGATTCTCTGATTCAGCATCTGCAGTCACAACTCACTCCCACCTTCCGGAGGCAGCTCGGGAGACCTGGTGCCTGTCCCACCTGACCACTCCCAGCAGAGCCTGTCTGAGATCCCATGGATGCTGCCCCTGCCCCCACGCCCCCAGCCCAGCCCCCAGGGCAGGGCTCCCCCAGGCTCACCGGGGCTGGCCTGGAGCCCACGGTGCTGCCCACGTCGGGCGTGCAGATGCGGCTCAGCTTCTCGTAGTAGCGGATCTCGTAGTCCAGGATGATCCCGTTGGGCTGCTCCGGCTGCGGCCAGGACAGCGTGATGCTCCTCATCGTGGCACTCACCTGGTGCATGATGGGCACGGTGGAGGGGGCTGCCGAGGGACAGAGGGAAAATTAATGGAGAGGGGTAGGAGAAATGGCCCTGAGGAGGGGGAAAATCCCCACGGCATCCCAAATCTCCCTTGCCTGTGGTTGGCTTCCCCATGGGACCAGCTCACTCATTAGCAGTGGGAAGACCGACATCTCAGCAGCTTTGCACGGAAGCAGAGCAGCAAGCCACTGAGGGAATTTTGCTATTTAAACCAGCTACTCTGTTTAATTAGGGGCTTGGAAATTCTTGGTGCTCCTTCTCCCTGGGACTGCTTGCTCCAAGGATGTCTTCTGTGGTGGGAGAGACACAGCAAAGCTCTCCCCAGAGGGGCAAACTGAGGTTTGGTGATAGGGTCCAGCTCTGTGTGACATCTTTTGCTGTAACAGCCTCTCTGGGGAGCCAGCACTCAGCACCCAGGGAGCTGTGCCACAACTGCCACCCCACATGCTCTCAAATGGGGTGTGGAAGCAAAAATCTGCCCACTCTGATGACAGTGACAGGGCACCAGGGCAGGGATACCCCAACCCAGCTTTGGCTCCAAAGAAGCTGCTGGGGCTGCTCTTAGGGACTCTCAAGGGATGCTCATCCCTAGCACCCAAATGTGCCTCTCCCAGGAAAACAGCAACACTGTCCTTCCACCATTAGGGACACTGAGCCACTAAATCAGTCAGGAGACTCCTTTCCAGATGCTTTGTGCCCTCCAAGCTACACTTATAAGGGGCAGAGCCAGCCAATACAGCCCTAATCCTGCACTTAATCCTATCAAAAGAAAGGTATCCAAGTCTGTCCACATCCAAAGGGGCACTGGCATGTCCTGTCCACAGAGTCAGCTCCCAATCCAGCCATCTCTGCCCTCCTCCTCCTCCTCCTCACCATGCCTAAAGTACAGGCAGTGCTGGGCAGGGAAACTACCTCCACTGTGTGAAACCTGAATCCAGCACAACCAGCCTGGGGCATGGGATCATGCCATGGAGGGAATCTGGGGGTGGTAGGAGCCCTGTTTCTCATGGTTCCAATGGAAGATGTGGATAGTTCAGCACTGCCTTTGTTTACCCAGAATACTTAATCCTATTTTATATATGTATATATATATATAATCCTATATATTTATAACTCTATATAATCTCTCCACATCTGCTCCAGGAAGATGCTCGTGGGCTGAAATTAAATACACTCAGATTGATTGCTGTTTTATATTAACTCCCATTAGCTTGGACGGGGCTGGGAACATGGTTGGAAAATGTCACTGCAAAGCCAAAGAGATTTTAGAGGGAGAGAACCAATGCCCTGGATATCCCTGATGAATTTCCATCAGGTTACTCCACAGTCCAGCATTTCCATGTTTGTAATCAGCCTTTGCAAGACAAACAGGGACCACTGGGGTACAGACACACAGATGAGGGTGACCTGGCTGTTCCCAGCTCCCCATGGTGGGAGAAGAGCTAAGAAACACCCCAAAAATCCACCCCAGGAAAAAAAAGGCCTGGAAACAAGAGGCAGGTTTTGCTGCACGTGGTTCAGCAGACAGTGATGCCAGCCAGGCACAAATGTAGATTTGTATTCCCTGGAGCCAGGAGACTGAAATATTTACACTGATTTACACTGAAATATTTACACTGAAATATTTACACCAGGTTTCTCCATTGTGCTACCCAGAGGGAGCAGGATGGCGAAGGCTGTGTGCCCTGGCACAAAGCAGAAATTCCCATTTCCTTTCCAAACCCAGAGCACATGGGTTTCTACCCCCTCTGATCCTCAGTGCAGCCCAGGACCAGTTGCCCCCTTGCTATCTGCACAGCCACCGCACTGGCATCCCCCTTTGACCCAGAGCTGCTCATTCAGCTCCTGATGCCTGACTGGGGACAGGAAAGGGAGCAAGGAAGCCTGGAAAAGGAGACAAGAGAAAAATGATGGGAGAGGGATATGCCAGAGGAGACAGATCCTGGATTTAGCCTCAGGATGCTGCTCTGTGCTGTAACACAGTCAGACTGTGTTTTGAGGCTGGATTCACCCCATCTCCCTTCTCCCAACTGGGAAAAGGGGGAAAGTGGTGATGCCCTTTCATCCCCAAGCAATCTAGAGGGGGATAAAAGCAGCTATCAGATAACCCTCCCACAAGCCAACTCTCACCTTGCCCAGGACAGAGGCAACCCTTCCCTTGCCCATTCCTTTTTCCCCTGGCTTTTCTCCCCACTCAGGGCTGGGGGCACCTCAGCCATCACACACCCTGACACCCCAGGAGCTCCACACAGAGCTTGCAGCTGGCAGCAGGGATGCCAGGGAGCCAAACCCCCCTGGGATCAGGCGGGACTCACCGGCCTGGTTGGTGGTGATGTTGACAGAGACGTGCTGCTGCGGGAAGGGGCTCTTGCTGGACACGCCGTTGACGGCCTGGATCTCGAAGGTGTAGGGGGTGTGAGCCCAGAGGTTGCTGATGAAGACGCGGGTGTCGGTGAGCCCCAGCTGGCGGGGGACAAAGTCCACGTTGTCGTCGCAGCGGGAGCAGGCGCGCCGGTCCGAGCGGCACTTCTTGCAGACGATGTTGTAGGTGACGTCGTCGCGGCCGCCCGTCTCCCGCGGCGGGTGCCACTCCAGGATGATGGACGTCTCGTTGACGATGGAGATGACGTTGCGGGGGCCGGATGGGACACCTGGGGGAAAGGAGAGGCATTGAGATGGGTCCTTGCCTTCCCGTGGAGGCTCCAGCAGAGAAGGACAGCCCAGGGCTCTGCGCTATCCATTGTCTCCTCCCTCAGGAGGGATTTGGTGTCCACAGCTTTGCTTAGCTCAGGGTCAGACTTTCCACGCTGGCAACACCAACCACCTGCACTGCAAACAAGCTTCCCAGATGGAGATGACAACTCCCACAACACAAACCCACTTAAGTCTCCAAGAAACCTCCATGTGGAATGCACACAGATCCATCCATGAACATGGACCCACTTTAATCCCATCAGGAGATGCTGAGATAACTGCAGTGCTCACATGAAGAAGCACCTCGAGCAGATTATCCCAGCAAGAGAAAAATCACTTAAGCAGCATCATGGAGAACCACAGAAGCAGCAGGAGAAGAGAGAGTCAGAAATGGAAAGTGGTTATTACGAGTTCAATGTCTTGAGTTGGAAACCTGGGAATTTCCCAGCATGGAGGAAAGTCAGCACCACTCCATGGTTTGCAAGCAGCTCCCATGTTGGACAAGAGATAAAAATGGCATTGATCAAAGCATCAGGAGCCGTTACAAATGCTTCAGAGGATGGGAATTGAACATGGCTCCGATTGCAAGTGCTGCTGGATCAGGGCTGCAGTCCATTCAGGAGAAATCCAGGAGAGAATCAGTGAGGTACAAACACACGTCTGCACAGATCCGGGGAAGGATTTGGGGTCAGCCAGGATGGCTCCACAGCCAAAACCACAAAATTCAGCTGGCTTGGTTATATTAAATAAGGGAAGCAAGGAATTCCTCATGCTGGCTGGGCTGGGGGCTGCACTTCCAAGAAAGAAAAAGGACTTTGCCATGATACAGGGAGCAATAAAAATGATTGAAGACTTGACCTGCAAGGAAGGGTTAAGAGAGAGAAGCACACTCTGTCTTGGGGAAACCCATCCCACAGGAACCCTCCTCGCTTGTGTGTGTGTGCCAGGGAACATCATTAGGGCTGTGGATAAATCAGCCCTGCTAGTGGCCGGGGATGGGCTGGACAGGGACAGATTCATCAGCACTATGGTGACGTGGCTGCTGGGATGGAGAGGTCATTCTGCATGGAGGCACTCTGGGAGCCTCTCTAAGCTGCTGCCATGGATAATGCGGATGAAAGATTTTGTTCAAAGGCCTGGAGAAATGACAGCCTTAAAAAAAAATTAAGATAATAGAATTCCACTCCCTTTAACCCTTTTCCTCTCTAGAAGTAACAGTATCTCTCAGGGAGCAGCCACCAGTGCAGCATCCTTGCTGAAAAGCGCTTCCCTGTACCTGAATCACTGCAGCATTGCCAGGCTCCCCCATGGTGGAGATGACAAAGAGAGTTACAGGAGGGTTGTAGGGGCCACAGCAGGGGCAGGAGCAGGGAGAAAGACCTTGATTCCCCAGAGGAACAAGACTGCAGGACTCACAAAGGCTCAACGGGATCAATATTAGTGAGTTACCCTCAAAAATCTGCAACCTGTCTCACGAGCCTTAATCCAAATCCTCCCTCCATACGTTAAGCAGTTAATATCTTTTCAAGAAAAAGAAAAAAAAAGTATTTCTTTCCTTTCCCGGTACCAAACTGCTGCCTCCCCAAATTCCTCCCACTTTAATTGCAGTCCCTTCCTTCCTCTGCAGGGGCCCAGGAACTGCAGGGATTGCCCTTGGAAGGGTTCCAGTCCAGGGCACTGCCTGCAGCTGCACAATGTTATGTACTCCTCTGACACAGGCAAACTTTGTGGGTGAGCAGCTGGCACCTCAGATTGGAGCACTGCAAAATCAAGCACTGACGAGAAGAAATAAAAATCAGCAAAGAGACTTTTTTTCCTATATTCCTATAGCGCAGCACTGCTGTAAATCAGTAACGTAACGAGGCATAATAAAGATCTGTAAATTATCTGTAGTTGTGCAACCTGCTGAATACCTGTATGAGAGCTCAGGTGATCCAGCAAAACACACAAATCCTTTCCTTGTTTCCTTGATGCGTGCTTTGGGCACTTCCCAGCATGGAGGGCTGGGAGCATCCATGTGCTAAAACTCCATGGTAGGCTGGTTCAAGGGCCTGGACTGTATCTGGGGGACAAGGTGAGGCCTGAGTTTCCAGCAGGCTGAAGAGCACAGCAGCTCTTTCCTCTCTCCTGGGCTCTTTTCCCACCAAAAGACAGGCTTGAGGACACTGCTGCCATGCCAGGCAGCTCGGGCAGGCAGCCGAGCAGTGACGCATCGCTGACTACCAATGCTTAATGCAGCCTTCCCCCTATTAAAAAATATTCCATCTGCAAAACTATGAACAAGACAGCCAGAGCAGATAACTCTAAATCCTAATTTATCCTGGGGACTATCTCCCTGCCATCACCGCCGCTGCCCAGGTGATGTATAAATTCCAGAGGCTGCCAGTAAGGCGGGATGTGGAGCCATCCCATCCCTCTGCCTTGCCCACCCAGCCGCGCTCTTGCTCACACCCACAGTGGGACAGGGGGAGAAAATAAAACAAACTCCACATGGATTGAGACTTTATCCCTGCTGCTCCCCCAGGACAAGGGGAGCGAGACCCTGCAGCCCCCAGCCCCAGTCCCATACTCACTGGTGCAGGCAGCGGCGGGCGGGTCGAAGTCAGCCCGGTAGTAACCATTGCGGCACGGGCAGACCGGGGACGCCTCGGCGTTGGAGCGGCTGTTCAGGGGGCACGGCACGCACAGCCCCGAGCCCTGGC